>VZRU01011265.1:73793-111324 GCA_013398155.1 Pedionomus torquatus
TATATATATATATATATATATAATCAGGGCTGATTATAGGTAACCATTCAGCAAGGGCTGCTTGTGACTTTTGAAGCATTTAGCTCAAGATACTGTGTTCAGACAGGCTGAGCTGGCTGAAAACTGCGGAGAGCTTACTGCACAGATTTTACAAATGCAACAATCAAATACTTGTGAATTTTACAGTATGACGAATATATGCACCCTGCACTGGACACGGGCCTCCTTCCAGTCTTCCTTTGTAGGAACTTTCTGTCACAAGACATTTTATTCACCACTTAAGCTACTGTGCAAAGNATTCAGCACTTAAGCTACTGTGCAAAGTTATTTTTCAGGAAGTTGTATTGTTGAGCTCAAATCTATTGCTGTCACCTTTAATATTTGTAGAACATCACATGGGCCATTTACTCTTCCCATTTTGGCATTAAAACCACCATCCGAAACTGCAGGTGTTTATTTGTTATGAAGAGTTCCCTTCACCAGCTGACCCCTGCAGGTGCCACGCGCGGATCTTCCTGTGGGATTTCGTAGGGGTGCGGGCGGGAGAGCGGGAGGGCTGACACGGCACCAAAGCTCCTGAACTGCCTTTTCTCCAGAGTTCCTCTTCCTGCCCATTTTTCACCCCCTACACCTTCCCTGTGTTGGTGCCCTCCTGAGTTTTAAGCCCTAGCGGGGCTGTTTCGCAGGTGGCAGTAGCTAGTTTTGTCTCTGTTAGAAGGTGCCATGTATGTGCGGTATTTTATCCTTGCTCCCAATGAAAAAAATTATAAATTATTACATCTGCGGTGGACGAGCTATATTTGTCACAGTGCTTTCCTACACTGCTTTAATCACAGCTTAAATTCAGTTAAGTCAACAGAGCTCTTTGGTGAAAACCGAATGCTGCAGGGAAGCCGCCTTGATGTTTTTCCTCAGGGTGCAGTAAGATCCCATTTTTATCCTGAATTAGTGTGTGGAACTATTTCTCTAAAAACAAGGATTATGCTACTTGCATATCTGAAGAATACATGAAGGGTCACTTAAATAACTTCCGTAACAGCGCCATAATGAACTAAGTAAACCACATCATGTGTTTCTGACATACGAGGTGCTCACCTGCGAAAGTTCTCAGCACTAGCACTGCAGAAAAACTGCCAGGTGTCGCAAGTCCAAGAAGTAAAATTAGAAAAACTAGGAAAAATTAGAAAAACTAGACTTAAACTACAGTATTATATTGGGTTATATTGTATTAAATTTGTTTAAAATAACTGATAATGTGCAATTATGCAAAGTTTTCTCACGGAATATACAGCACAATTCTAGCAAAGAAAGTCTTGTTATGAAGACAACCTGAGCTTGCAGTAGGTATGAAAGGTATGCTTACACCACGGGGCACATTTAACTTTTAGAATGCTAGGAGGCTTGGTGGTTCCACCACTTTAACGCCATCTATATATTAACATCCATCTGGAGATTCACAACTTCTTTACCAGTGAGTTTCCTTGGAGATACTGACAAATACTATCTAAGAAAAACAAGACTGATATTATCCTAGCTGTTTAGATCTCTGGAAGTCAAGTCTACAGTAAGTCTAACTCATGCTAAAAGAAGCACAGGTGTATGCACAAGAGCAGCGCATTGCACTGTGAGCTCAGAGTATCTGAAAGGCACCAGACTCGCTGAGTGGTATGTCCACCTCTACTTTTCTCCTGAGGCTTCCAAGACAGCTGCCTGCATGCCTGAAGTGTTAGGAATGATTCATTCCAGGCGCCAGGGGTACAGGTGTCCCTCATTTGTACACCGCTTCATGCCGTGGTTTGCATGAGTTGAACTTCACTGTAAAGCCATCAAAACCTCGACAGTCAAAAGTATTGAGAGGGCCAACCAAACTATGCAATTCAAATGTGTGCAGCAAATAAATAAGACATGCATTGTTCTGATTTTTTGCATTTTAAAATTCAAAATGTAAGGCACTGCTCTGTAGAGATCATTTGTGACAGTAATAACCATCCTCGGCTCGGTAATAACTTCCCTGCGAGCCCCAACTTCAGCCAAGTTCACCTTCAGCTTTGGGCCAAACCCTGAGGATAAAGCTCATCTCCACGGAGGATTATTTTTGGTCTGGGTTGACAGAGCCACTACTTGCATCCTGTCAAATACCTGCAGTAGGTGCCTCGGCAAAAAGGCAACAGACTCACCATCTCTGGAAGCCCAGGTATCAGAGGCAGTCTGGTATCTGCTAGTGAGCTGAACTAGGATCGTCTTGAAAGCCCTGCCAAAAGTCCTGAGCACCAGCACAGCCTCGGGCCAGAAACAAGGAGCTCTGTCCTGGAGCACGTGAGGTGCCGTGAAGCGCTGGCAAGGTGCGAGCCGAGTCTGACAAAGGCAGTTTCAAATAGCCAGCTGTTTTGAATTCAGAGAAAAAGTGATCTTCATATCCTTGCTTTCCATTCCAGAATTTCCAATAGTCATGTATGTGAATCAGAAAATTGGATGATTTGGTTTATGAAACAAAATTAACGGTCAGCTGGCATATAATTAATCAATTATTTTATTTTGGTCTACTTGAATGTGGAAATGCAAACTCCTGAAAGCGGCCTTAGGCAATCATCTTTAATAGAAAAGCAGCAGATTTTAAACTCGGAATTTTCCCCTCATAATTCTATTACTGTGTGCTTTTTGAACTTTGTCTAATTTTCATAACTTGCACCATTTTCTTCATGGAAGCAATAACTAGAAAATAATTCACACCTGTTCACATGAATATTCATCCAAATATTTCAAGTTTGTGTCCATGTGTTTTTCTTCTGTTTTCTTCAGATTAAGTGGTAAAAACTTTTAATATTTTACTTCAAAAGAGTTTCCGGAGTATAAACATTTACACATTCATTAATAGAAATCGTAACACAATGCAAATACAATTAGTTTAAAGCCAATTTATGTTTAATGACATAGCAGTTATCAAAGCTCAATTACTCTAATTAGAATTTTATTCAGTAAGGCTTGTTTTATTCAGTAAGTGTTTGCTCAGCACTTTACAGGATGAGTCCCAAAGACTAGCAGTGATTTAGGTTGTTTTTTTAAATGAGTTTCTTATTTACACCTCCTTAGAAAAAGAAAAGGGGCATTATTTACCTGCCTTTTAATAAATTACCTCAATTGATTTTGCACAGCAAAACAGCTTCATTAGAGGAGTCTGTGAAATCACCTGCCCCACGTTTTCCTCATATTTGGTAATACGCTGCCTCTGTCCCTCCTGAGTCAGTGACATGTTTCTTGCTATAAACAATGACTTCTAGTATTAAAGTACATAAAACTTACTAAGTAATTTATTTTTTGTTTGACTTATATTTTTTTCACCAAATGCAAGTGAAACAGTAATGACTCAATTTATCGTAATAAAATCCACGATCAGCCTCATCTTGGTCCTTGGTAAAGTTTCGGCTTTTACCAGGATTAAAGTCATGGAAGACGAGAAGATGACTGAAAGCAGCCAGCGGGGATTCAGAAGGACAAACCATGCCTCATCAGCCCCACTGCTGTCCCTCGGATGAGGCTGCCAGCCCTGCAGAGAAGGGGAGGACAGCAGATGTTGTGTACCTTAATTTTCAGCCAGACCTTTGTCCCAGTCTGCCATAGTCTCCTTATCACCAAATTCACGCGTTACGGATGGGATAAACGGTCAGGGTGGGTGGAAAACTGGCTGGAGCGCTCGGGTCAAAGTATTGTAACCAGTGGTCCTGAGAGCCAGTGGGCTCCCTGGGGGACCACGGTTACTCAACGTCTGCGATGGTGACCCGGAGGATGGGATGAAGTACGCGCTCAGCAAGGACGCTGTCGTGGTTTCAGCCAAATTTACCAAAACCAGATTGACAGATGGCCCTTCCTCCTCCCAAAAAGAAAGGAGAGGAAGGGATAGGAGAGATTTAGGAGTTTAGGATGAACTAAACTACTTTAATGAAGCATTAATACCAACATTAAAATAAGAAGAAAATAATGAAACAGATACAGTCTGTACAAAACCGTATCAAGCTCCCAGGATGACGATCACATCACCAGCAGGCATCAGGAAAAAAACCCAGACTGGAGCTGGATTCCAGCTCTGGAGTCAGGAACACTTGGATGGGGGTGAAAGGCAGGGTCCTCCTGGGACATCGGCCATCAAAGAGAGCTGACCCTTTGATCCCTCAGCTTTTATACTGAGCATGATGCTGATGGGATAGAATAATCCCACTGGTCAGGTTTGGGTCCCCTGTCCTCTCCGTTCCTCCCCACAGGGGTGACCCCTCGACGCTTTTCCACTTCCCACCCTCCAACGGGGCAAATAACGCAATTCCCTGCCCTGGGTTGTTCCAGCAATAAGGATCAGCCAGGGCCTCTCTGCACCATCCCCTGGTGCCATCAGGTCTGGTCACTGGGAGAGTGAACAGTTTCTGACCAATGTGCTGTTAATCTCAGAGTTTAGTGAGTTAGAAGAGGCCCAGCTAAAAAAGTAGAATGGAAAAGCAGAAAATTGGTTTGTTTTTCCTCAAACCAGGACATAGGTGCATGACACCAAACTGGGGGAAGCAGTGAATACACCGGAGGGCAGGGCTGCTCTTCAGAGGGACCAGGACAGGCTGGAGAAACGGCCCGAGCAGGACGTCAAGAAATTCAGCAAGAGAAAGTATGAGGTCTTGCATCTGCGGAGGAACCTCGTGGAACAGTGCAAGCTGCAAGGATGCTGACTGCAGAAAAGTGGGTAAGCAGGTTTCCCAGGAAGATTACAGGATCTTTGTCCTCTGAGGCGTTCAAGACTCATTTGGACTCGGTCAGACCTGATCTACTGAGATCTGTTTCAGGCATGTGGTTGAACCAGATATCCTCTGAGGGTACCTTCCACCCTCAAATTTGATTCTGTGACTACACGTGGCTTTTTTGTGTAGTGCACCTTGTATGTATGAAGACTTCGAAGAATGCAGCATTTTGAAAATTTATATTCATTTTGGTAATTATTATGCAAAGTTCTATAGGATGGCTAATGCAATGCCATTTTTTTAGATGTAAAATAAGTGTATTTGTTTCTTCCATGAGTAAGGAAACTCTTCCCACTCTGAAAAGGAGCATTTCATTAGCTTCAGCTCCAGGATAATGACACAAACATATTTTATAACTTCTCTGATTTCTCACTAAAATACCAATCGGTGTGTTTGTGCAACCTCTGGGAAATAAAACCACAGAACAACCATAACTGCATGAGAAGTACAAGGTACGAAAAGCCTCTAAAAGCCACAGTCCTTAAAAATGGGCCCATCATCTCCAGGAATATGAGCTCGAGCAACACAGAGATCCTCTTTAGAATCCTAAGTAATGAAATCCTGAAATGACTGCTGTCCTGGCAAGGGTTGGTGCTGTGACCCCCCATGTGCCTCCATACGCGCCACAATACAGAAATAAGGCCAGTCTTGGAACAAGTGACCTGTAGAAAATCGCCCACTCCTCTCTGGTAATACTGGATCCACATCTGCAGTGGTTTTTAAAACTCGCTTGAGAATATCCTAAACCGATACCTTTCTGATACAACCAACACCTTCTTCCCTTCCATACGATACATAAAGGTGATCTCTCCGGACGGGTGTATCTTCAGCCCAGCCTGGGAAGGTTGGGTTTTTTTTTCCTCACACAAGAATTGTGGCTTTCAAGTTAATTCCAACTGGCAGCCAGAAGTCCGATGGGACAGCTGTGGCAGCCAGAGGTTACTGAGTCAGGGGGATGTTCTGGCCTCACACCTGCCTTCTCCAGCTGCAGGAGCAGAGCAACACAAAACAATAGGAAAGGACCTGAAACTGTGCCTGCAGAATACACACATGCCAGGAAAAATAATAAAAGTGTTCAAATTAGTGTGCCATGAAAAAGGGAGCTGACTAATGGGATTAGAAGCTCAGCATCGCTAGAAAGCATACAGCCAGTTACAAAGACTTCAGGAACTGAGGACAAGCCTTCTAACTTTTTCCTATGGGCTATTAAATATTTTTTTGATTTTATATTTTATATAGCACCTGTATAAAGTTGTTAAATAACAGTCATTGGTCTCGACCTGTGGAGCTAGCTAACGTGCCTGGATGGCATATCTCACTGCTGGCACTGCCATTTTCTGTAACAAGGAGATTCTGTGGAAAAGGGAGAATTGGAAAGCTGTCTTAAAATGGACTGGCTGTAGCAAGGAGAACCTTGGGAACGTGCAAAGGCTGGGCTTGTTTTCACCGGACAGGCACACGGTGTTAAGAAGCTGCAGCCTGTCAGGAAGCTCCTGCAGCAGTGCCTGGCAGTGCCTGGCTGGCTACGGTGCCAGTCCGTGCCGCTCAGCTCGGTGAGGACGCCTGGGCACGCTCTCCAGAGCCTGCTTTCTGCAGTCCTACACCGGGACTGCTGTCCCATGGGGAAGTCTGAGTCTTTAAGAGCTTTTCTATGTCGGGCTGGTTCTTTTCCTTCTATCTATAAAGGCTGGAGCAGAAGAAACTTGTGCCAGCCGAAGCAAAAAATAGCATTTTTACAATCACGGTTGAAAAAATGTGGGAGACAATTTTAGACAGCAGCACTAAAAGATAACAGAGAGCCTATTAGCAGCAAGTGAAGTGTCTTATTTTTAAGTACGTATGTTTTTTCAAAATGCCCTTCCCTTGCCTCACTCCACAGTTTGCAAAATCTTTCCTAAAGCGGCACGTTTCAGCTCTGCATTCCTAACTTCTCTGAAATCTAGCCAAGATCATCTTTCGATGTCCAAGTAGGATTACTTTATATAAATCTATATGTAAATATAGATGTGTACACACATCGCTGTAGTGCAAGATTGAGTGATTTAATATATTTTACACATCTAATGCAAACAGTATCAAGTATCAATGTATATATATTCAGGAACTCTTCTTTTTGAGACAGGAAGGTCTAACTCTTTCAGAGCAATGAATCAACTGCGGGACAGTGCCACCCGACTACGCTGCCAGGTGGGTAACTGCCCCCCGCTCCCACTCGTGTCCTCACTGCTGGCAGCCAAAGGCCCTGACCGCAGGCGGCTCTTCTGCCAGCAGACGCAGCAGGTTTGTCTGTTTTTGTCAAGGGGCTGCATCTTGGAGCCTGACGAGACGCAGAATAAAGGAGGCTCTGAGCTCGCCAGGTCTTGAATTATGCTGAATCCTGGCATAAGTCATGCATGGCTTACTGGGCTTCCTCTAATCCATCAGCCAGCTGCAGTAAACTGCTCAATTAATTAAAATCAATATCTTTATGAAATAGACGATTAGAAAAGCCTTTTGGAAAGCAGATCCCCTCTCACCAGTACGTTCCATGGGGATAATGGTAATGCTATGAAAGACTGTATAAACACCAGTTATACAATATTAAAAAAATATTCCAAAGTTACCAATGTTTGTAAAAATGCCATTAGAAAGGCCTGTCTGACAAGGAAAAAAAGAAAAAAAAAAAAAAAAAAAAAAAAAAAAAAACAGGGAGAAAGGAACCTACTGGTTTTATTTAGAAAACTCCATTATGTGAAACATTTGCATGGTAATGCTGAACGTCTGCTTTCTACAGGGTGGTCATTGAGATGCTGAGTTCCTTCCAGGGTTGCCTGATTGCACAGGCTGAGCAAAAAGACAAAAATAATCCATGAGACTGTGTTTGTGTCTCTGAGATAAAAGGAAGCAAGGCAAACAGTTCTTTCTGTCCATGGGCTCCACAGCAAGGGGATCATTTACTTACTTTCCGTGTGTCCTGTGAAGGCTGCTGATGGGCAAAGCGCTGTGGCACTGGGGTGCTCAGCCCTCAGAGCAGCTTCTCAGGCTGGCGTCACCCTTACTGCTACTCTCTTGGCCATAAAGGAAAGGCCACTGGCCCTGAATGAACAATCCCTTTGTTTCCCACTCATTCTTCTATGGCTTTTGTGCTGACACCTCCCTTCTGTTGACCATTATTTTGGTGATGGCTAATGATTTCAATGGACAAACAAGGCTATTTGGGGGTTTTATAGCACTGCCTTTCCCATACCTGTCTCCTAGAGCTCCTGGGAGACTCGGTAAATTCATGGCATAGTAGACGATTTTTGCATATACTGGGATTTATTTATATTGAAAGATTTCTATGCCGATATCAGAAAATAAGGCGGGGGCGGGGGGGCTGGCATGAAGAAAAGCCTTACATTTCTCTTGTTTGTCCCTCATGTTGTCAAGGGAAGAAACTATTTTATTCGAGCCATAAAATTAAAAGGGTTGTTTAAAATCCTTGTGAGGGCAAGCAGATGTCGTTTCCTTTGGCTTTGGCCATCAGTCAAGTACTCTTTGTAAAACAGTGGTTCAAATTACTAAAACAATGAAGAGATTAAATTTTTATTATGTGTTTTAGGCTGACAAAACACAAAAGATGAACATAAAATGAACTGATTAAATTAAAACCTTTGATTAGCTCTTCTAGGAAGAATTACTTGCCCAGTCTATTACATCTGTATACATATGTGAAGAACACGGGATTAATGCACAATTACTTTATCACTGTGCAACTTCTGTTAGTGTATTGAAATACGCTGAATGGATTTGCTTTCTTTAACTCTGAGTGATTGAGAAATCAGCAAGAAAGGAAATCAGAGGTCCTTAAAAGAATTAAGAGTCCTTAAGAAAATAGCCATTCATTTAGGGGAGCCCACTTCCTGGCTCAAATCTGATTAGCAGGCTTATTTCTCTCATATTTCTAACTCAGAAGGATACTAAATTGTTGAAAACAAACCTTGTGTCTGCAGCAGAACCATGAGCTGCCTGCAGCTGGCCGATGCCATGGAAAGAGCTTGTTCACGGCCCCGGTTTCGCCAGCCCCGCTCTGTGAAGCCACACTGGGGACTCGCTGAGAAGAACCGCTCCACCTCTAGCTACGTGTACAAGCGGGTTTTGCCAAGTTATTCTCAAGGTGCCACAGCCCTTCAGCTGACTTCTGACTCAAAAGACAGCTGTGAAGCTGCATGCCATTGTAATTGGAGAGAAGGAGGAGAAGGACACTCCTCAGTCAAGAGGCAGGAAAAGGAGCGTGGCTGGGGGTTATGAGCACGCTCTTGAGAGGTCTTATTGCCAAAAATGTTGTCTGGCGACATCACAGCCACAAAGAACAGAAGGGTACAGCTTCCCTGAACCACAGGCTTCCTTCCTGGGGTGTACCTTGGGTCACCAAGGTAGCAAGAAAAATGAGCCAGGCACACAAACCATGCATAATGTCACTATTTTTGCCAGGTCTCTTTGTTACAGGGTGGCCCGTTGTTTCAAAGGAGCTACTGTGAATGACCGTGATCGCAGAGCTGCAGAGACCATGGCTATGGTGGACACGGCAGTTGTCAGACTGCTGGACCTGGGCAGGAGAACCTTGAGTTTCGCCTGTCCAAAAAGGAACAGGCCTGCAGGATGCACAAGAGGAGGGTTTTGAGGGATTCCCCAGAGACCCACTGCATTCTCATGGCAAGATAACAGAGCGCCCACGCAGCAGCAGCTGGCATCGGGGCTGCTAGTCACCCCTGAACCATCACGGCACGACACTCTCTCCTTATGTAAGAAAATAATTTGCACAGCTGATGATTCTGTCTATCACGCCCTTAATGAAAGAGCAATAACAAAACCTGTGGGTGTACTATAAAGGGAAGGCATACTACCCCCTCGTAGTCCTCAACAAAATCTACACAAAAAGCAAAGTTCTGCTTGGCTTTGCAGGGGCAGCTGGAGGAGAAGCACTGCTGTTTCACCACGTAAGCAGGATGGTGTTCTCAAACCCAGCATGAACATGCTCCTTTTACTCCCTAAGTCTTGTTTTCTACTTCCAGCTCAACCTCTCTGCCCTCCTGCACAGCTTTTTGGTATGGGCACCTCTGGCACCTACTGAAGGGGGTACCTGCATGCTGCCACATGAACCAGCAGCAGATTCCCCGGGAGCTGTTGGCCAGACCGAGTGCTTATTCATTGAGAAGGAATGGAGAGAAACGTAAGAGCTTTGGTGGAGACATCAATCGTGGGGATTACGTTCACTACTGCCATAGGATGGAATTAGACATGCTGAAATACTTCCATTTCTGTTGCCTCCTAAAGTTAAATAACAACAGAGTTCTGGGCTTATTTTTTTCTTCAGATGTGAAGTATCAGTTCCTGTGAAGCAGAGGATCTGTTAGCTAACATTAGAGTTGTAGGTCTGGGGCTGGTTTGACAATGGATTTTGTAGATAGGGACTTATTACAGACTTTGTGGAAAAGCCTCTTAAATCATTTGAGAAGCATGTATGCCTCTTCATTTTTATAATTATTCTGATATTCCATATGGAAAGCACTCACACGACCACTGTAGATAAAAACAATGAATTGACAGTAATGTCACCAATGTAGTAAAATATAGCCATAAATTTGTTCAGAAGTGCATGGTATATGACCTTAGACTGCTTATTTAATGTGCCCGTTTATGTAATTATCTTGCTATATAAAGTTAGGATAAAAAATTACTGGTTAGGAAGTACTTTTAAATCCACTGATCATTCATGGAATGGAATCATTCACTTGCTTTAACTCAAACAATTCATGATACAATATATTATATTTAAGTATATGTTGGAATAATAGGCTATTTATGGTATCTGTTTGTGTTTACAAAATCAGGATTGGCAGAGCGTGACTGTTAAGATTTTGAGACTTGAGACACACTTTCTAATCGTGTCTGAACCAGCCAGCACAGCTGCTGCTGTGTGTGTTGCTGCCCTGTCTACTCCCCTAGTGAAGTTATTTAAAGACCTCCGAACTGTGGTCAGTAGGCTCTAGTACCTCTCCAAAACTAGGGCAGAATTTTCTACTGTGGTAAGAAATAGAAGATAATGAATGCCATTTTCTGGAAGTTCACCTTCAAAACAAAGAGCTAAAAGGATCGTGCACCATATGCTAACTGGAACAGTGCTTATGGTTTACATTTCTGAACAGTACGTGATGGACAATGAAACTACCGTTGAGGCACTTAAAGGCATGGGCTTAAACGCATTTCGTGTTAGGAATCAGCGATAACAATCAGCGTGCATCCGAGACGGGAGCCACCCAGACAAGGGAGTCACTACTGAAGGGAATGGGGAGAAGAAAAAGCGGTGGCTACCTGATACAAAGGGAATGAAAGTCACTTTGCACTGTGTCGCTGGTGTGTAATTTTGGAGAGTCGCCCAAAATTGGCATTGGCTGTAGTCCATGTTTTTAAAGCTTGAAGCATCATTGTGGGATTGCAAAGCTATTTGATATTGAATTCAGACAGCAGGGAAGAAGGAAAAAGAAGGGCCAGAGAAGCTGTACACAAAAAATAAATTACACCTATCAATGTCATCTCCGAAATTCCACGCACAGCTTTTTCTGTGAATTCACCGCACATTCATTCTGTGCTCTGAAAAAGTCAAAAGAAAAAAGCCATTTCACCAGACATTTAGAAAGTACGTGGAATGTACACAGTGGTTTTAGGTGTTACATTACACATACGCTTTGAAGAGAAGAAAAATACAAGAGTCTGAGACCAGGAAATGTGATCTTAGTTTCTAATATTGAGGACTTGAGTAATTTTGTGTTTTAGCTCACCGTTGGAGCTGTGTGGAAAGGAAGAGGCAAGTATTGATGTTGTCCTTTGAGAAGGCTCTTTGATTATTTTTGCATAGAAAAGACTACAGCTTGTGCTACTTATTTTCCCAGAATGTTAACAAAAACTGGAAAACAGAAAATGGAAAGGGTCATCTTTTATGTCTTTCTCTTACTATGAGAGCAGGCTCTTAGGAAACTGTAAAATAACCACATAGTTTAATTTCAGAAACACCTGACCATGCCAGGGCCTGCAAACTAAAGTACTTCAAAACCAGTCTCAACTTAAAACCAAAATCTATTATTTAAACGTTGGGTGGATCTCCAAAGCAGTCCGCCAAGGGTCTGGACCAAACAACAAACCCATGTTGGTAAGGTGAAGGAGCGTACCACATCAGTGAGTGTGCAGGGACATCCAGGCGAGTCAGATGGTAGCCTTTTCCAAAAGTGACATGCCAGAACTCTCATAAAATCTTATTTCATAGAAAATAGTTTATCTGGGAGAGGTGCCAGGTGCTTAGAGTCACTTGTATCTAGTTATTAGTCCCTAAGCTGTGTAAAAGTAAACTTAATGACTTAGAAAAAAAAAGAAAAAAAAAAAGACAGAAGCAGTCCTGCAGTCCTATTTATTCATTCCTTTCCAACAATTTAATTTGTTTCTGTAAGAGTCTGCTTTACTTTGTCCATCTTCCATTAATCTCTGTTTATCTTGGTAAATGAATGAACGGTATAGGCTCACACATGTAAATGTCAGAGGCAAGGCAGACTGTAAATCATTTTCTATACCAAGAAAGGTCACATGGATTTTAAAGTTCCACATAATTGAGTATCTGACTGAAGTATTGAGTAACGCTTTTTTTTCACACGTGTATACAAATAGCTCCAAGCAACAGCGAACAACTGCCTTTACGGTTTTAGTGATTCTGTGACTGGCCTGAGAGAAGACAAATCCCAAGGGGTTTGGTGTTTAAGACACATTTTTCAGAGACAAGGAGAGTTGACACGTTACCACTCCATATTCTCAGTATTTGCCATGTATGTCATGGGGATTCTCATCTGAAAAATGTTAGTTTGGTCATCTGTATTTTTAAGTTAACTTGTTGTAGAAGACTGCTCAACCAAGCGGGTGCTAACGGTTGGTAGTGCTGGGTCTGCTTACTAGCACTTCAAACGCTGTATTTTAAAGCAATCATTTACCATAACAAAAAAACGCATCTCCCTGAAAGACCTTCTAAAGGAAGGTCACCTTTCTATCTGCAAATACATTAAAGTGCCCGGGAAATATGTCAGACTACAGTGCTCTGTTCATACCGGTGACGGCAAGGCAGCCTTCTCTCCTGTCCAGTCTGCCCTGCACCCTGCGGGTACGAAGGACACACCTAAGAGCTGCAGCAGGCACCCTGTCACGTGCCCGGGAAGGTTTTTACCAGTGTTTTCACCAAAACACCTGCAAAAGCAGGAGAGGCAGCCTCTGCAGGGGCAGAGGACTGACCACGGACAGGCCTTTAGAAATCACTGCCACTCGCATTCTGCTCTCCTTTCCTAAAGCCCTCCACACCACCATGGGAGCTATGAGAGGTGGGCATCAAGTAGATGTCATACTAGTTCCCGCTATTTAGGAAGCTGGAAAGCATCTGGCTGAAGACAGCTGCCTGGACTGCTTGGGCTGTGGTGGATTCCCCGCTGAGCTGGGAAGCTGCACAGCAAAGGGGACCCGGGAACTGGCGGTGGTGCAAGGGGCACCGGCTGCGTGCAAGGGACGCGCAGACGATGCTCTTACAGCACTGACTGTCTCCAGCTTGATCAAAAGCTGCTAATCCTAATACGCCTCTTTTCCTTGACTTCAATGAGCTTTGGATTGGGCCCTTTGAGAGCAGATATAGGCTAAAAATATTGCGGTGCCAAGACTGTGTAAAGTCAGTTGAGAAATATGATCAAATTTATCATCATAATACTCAGCAGTTTGTAAACTCATTAACATTTGCAGGGAACATGCTGTTTTACCTGTGACCTATAAATTCTGGAAAGCTCGGGAGAATTGCCACTCCGAGAAATGTTGACGGCAAAGATACGTTGGGGGAAGTATGATGAAGCCAAGTGGCATAGTTTAATTGAAGCCGTTATTGTTATAAAAGCTTCATGGGATGCAAATGACAAGTCACTGTGCATCTACACAATTACAGAGACTGCACAGTCAGGTTAAGGTTTATGAAATTATATAGCAAAGTGGGAGCTGGTTAGGTTAGCAAGATACTGCCCACAAATTAAAACATGTTTCATGGAGCAGGGGCAATTTGGAGCAGTGAGACATGGGGGATCCTAACGGCCCCCGTTCCAGCTGCGCTAAATGGGGCTTCAAACCTGCAAGGGCTGAGGGCAAAAAGCCTAACCAGATCAGTAGATCAGTAACACCAGCTGGAGCAGTAACATCAGCTGTACGCAGGGATCACATGGAGGGACCAGAAAGAACACTGCAGGACAAAAAGAAAAGATGGAACAAGCACTACAGACTGAAAAGAGAACTGTGCATCTCTGGCTGTGGCAGAATGCGTTGAGAGAGCAGCCATGGTCACACAAGAAAGAACTTATATAGTGCTTGAGATCTTTTTATATGAAAACAGCCTTTCCATTAAAACATTTAAAAAAAAAAAACGGTTTTCCAATGTGTCAAGATTTAAAAAAAAATAAATTGAAAAAAATTGCTGCTAGCCTTTGTTGAGTCATAAATCCACAGAACTGTGTCTATACAGTATCTAGAGCTCAGCGTCTTTAAGGACTGTCCAGAGGAAAAGGAAAAGCTGAGAAGTCTTTTGTGTTTCCGTGATTTACCTCCTAACCTTGTGTTTTCTTCAGTCCCAGTGTGCTGTACAGCAGCCTCGGAGCTCTGACAGCCACCCTGGCTCCTAGCGACCCGGTGCTGTTCCAAGGGTAACCTCAGCGATGCCCTGTTCAGGGGCTGCAGTCCCTGCTGCTCGCTGCAGTTCAACGGGAGGTGCAGCTCCAGCTGTTTAGGGGAACTTCTTGCCAACAGCACCAGGTTCCCGGCCCTTCTCAGCCCAAGCCATGCGGTTGGGCAGTTGACAACCTTTCCCGTAGTTTGTATTTGGTCCGTTACGAAAAACAGTCCGTCCTGGTCAAGATCAAGCTAAAATATTACGGATCAAAGTAAGACTGACGGTCTCCGGACGGTTGTACACAGAGCTGTGGGAGCCACGGGTACCCGTGCCTTGTGCAGAGCTTATGTCGATACGGGTTTGGAAGCGCATTATTTGTGTAGGCAAAATCCAAAAATAAGACATGCCAAATTAATGCCAACAATAATTCTTCCACACCGAACCATTGCATGTTCACTAGGTGTTTGTGCTACTCTACATTTATGCTATGTTTTCTATAGAAGAACTACCAGCATTAAGGAATCGTTTCAACCTTTTTAAAAAAATTAATTAGCGCTGTGATCCATCCTGTGCGTCATTTGTTACAATTCTATCACACAGGAGTCAGAGTAACTACTGAAAACTCTAAAAAAATATTTTACACTCAAGAGGCAGAGTATTAATCTGTTTATATCAGGTTGGGAAATGCTGTTAGGAGAAGATCAAAGTTTAAGAATATCAGAATAGATCTCAGGGAATAATTCGGCAAAAGGCAGGAGAGTTGATGGGTCATGCACAGATATTCAGGAAATTAACGATGCTCTGACTCTCACTGCCATAAATGCGATAGGAATTTATTTGTGTGCATATCGTTATCCGTAGAATGAAAAATAAAATAGCTTTGAAAATTAGCCCCATCTCTCTTAATTCAGCCTTTGGCTTCATCGCTGGAACTTCCAAACGTGGAGCTGGGGGAGGGGAGGAACAGGAATTTCTGGTGTAGATGTTTGTCTGGTAGGAACTAGATGGAACCGCCAGCTTATTACACATGGGCCACTGAGCCCAAGCAAACACTACTCTTGCCCTCCTGCACATCTGCAGGAGCTTTGGATTTCCCCATATAGTTACTTACCCCATTAGCTTAAGGGAAAAGCTCCAATTGCACTATGAAAGCAAAATCTTCAGTACATACTGGTTTGATTGGTATTCTTCTCCTTTTTCCTACTATCAGTTAGGGTTTAATGGAGCTCTCAGGATTATAAGCATATTTTGCACTTCTGGTTTGTATTAATATATGATACCAAAGCAATATTAATAATATTAATCATAAATTAATATATGATACCACCACGGCGGCCGAGCAGAGCAGAGGCACCTCACCAGCCAGCCCGCTTACTCTCAGTCTGTCACAGAATTAGCTCTTCCACCCAAAATTCAGCCAATCAATAAAGCTAACACGCGCCCGTTAAAAGGCCTTCATTTTTCTCCGGCAAGACAAAATGTGTTCATAAATTAAACATTTGCTAATAAACACTCTCACCTCTGTTTTTAGCGAGTCTCTCTGCTTAAGAGACAAGGTTACTGACACTATTTAGAAAGTGGCAAACTCATTTCTTTCTAGAATATGTAATGCTCAAAGGATTAGAAATCTAGTGACGGCTCAGGATGCAAACTAACAAAGCAGGCACTGCTACAGCCGCTCCGGCTGCACCTGAACTGGGGATCCAGATGTGACAAGCTCCACCTTCCATTTAATCACGATCCCCTTCCTTAAGGCTTTTTTCTTTTCACGACAGCATGCTTTTGTCAATGCCTACATCCACTTCAGTACAAAGAGTTTTTATGTACAGTCAGATTTGATACCTGATTTTTCAACCACCATTGGTAACTAAGCTCATTTCCTCAGTCAGTTGCATAAAAATGAATAAACTCATCTGGGTAGTCACTTTACGTTTTTTCATATTTTAAGACTCTTATTTGAAGCAGCATAAATACTAGAAAACTTAGGGTTCTCCCATTCTCCCCCTAAAATGAGCTTCTGATTAGTACCAACTCTTAATATTTTTTTTTCCAAAGTGTTTATTTTAATAACTGTTAACCTGGAGTTGCAAGGAAACTGGCAAGCATTCTCTAGTCAGCAGCTGTGATCCTGGCAGACTGCCGGGCTGTCTGTGACCTCCAGAAATCCTTAAGGTTTTGATCAGCATTTCCTTATCCCCAATACTCTGTTGTTTCTGTTTTAAATTACATCTCGGTGTACCCAGGGTAGGTAATAATGCTAATGTAAGTGATACAACAGGCTGTTACGAGCATCCTTGGATTATGAGATGGGAATATCTTGATTATGTAAACAGGGATAGTGTTTATTGTATTATATTTCTGAAATTATTATATTGTCATGCTGATACAAATTGTACTGTTGCCTCTCAAGCGTATTTATTTAACACGCAGTGGATGGAATTCAAAGACTGTCAAAGACAATGAAAGACAATACTGGACTGTCCTTGCTTTTGTACCCGGATCAGTCTGCTACTATAACTTTCATGTTATTTTGCACTAATTCCTAAAATCCAAAGGTACAGAATCCTTGACTTTTCTGTGCCTGTGAGTTAACCATTACCATAGCTGTAAGTAGTGGGTGCAAAGCTCACGCTGCTGCTGCTAAAATGCATTCATCTGCTTCAGCATGTGCAGTGAGGTAGTTCAGGGAATCTTGTAATAGTAAATGCAGATAATATTAGGAAAGATCTCTCAGAATGTGCTTCTTGTTTATGTGTTCCTAAAAAAATGTATTAATAAGAATCAGGTTTTTCTAGTCCTAATACTTAAAGGTGAGAGACGATAGCAAAATGAGGATTGCTTACACAGCCGAGGAGAAGATGCACTCTGCTACTCTCCACTTGCTTTTTGACCCAATGTCAGTGGGACACTGAGAACACAACGTGCTAGCTGATGGATATCATGTCGCACACCTGGGGGTATGTATATTAATGTACGTGGCAGCTTACCCATACTCTGAATAGAAGTGGCCTGAATTCTGAAACTGGATGTAGAGAGAAGTGCCACACTCCATCATAGACCATGTATGGAGCTGCAGGACCTTGAAGTGATAAGAATGCTAAGGCGTGTAAGAAAGCACAACTATTTGTTTAAAACACCCCACATTTGTTATTCTAAGCCAAGTAGCACAACTTCAAGCTTTTTTTTCAGCTAGAACTGGTGTTGAAGCTGAGACCAATGTATTCTGTCTTCTCCTCTATCACCTCTATGCTGCAATGACACTGCAACACTGAGCCATTTTCTTCCGTGCATTTGGTTTTCATTGGGTTTTTTTTGATGATGACCTTTAAATTAACAGTTTTTTCTATCAGTTACAGAGCACGACATAAATGTACATGTTGGTGATCACTTCCAGAAACCAATGTCAGGTATTAGCTACTTCATCTCATCTCTTCTGGCAGTATTTTTCTAGAATACTTGCGTTGTCACTAGCTGTGGCAGACCTTCATTACAAGTGTCAGGCACAGAAGAGCAGAATCACAAACATGAAGGCACAAAAGGCTTTGATGGGCGAGAGAGATCAAGTGCAAGAAAGGGAGAGACTGAGCTGAAACAATGGTTTCATGCTCTAAGCAGTCCTCTGGGTGTGGAGAGAGAGACTTTGCCTGGCCTGCTTTGGAGCTGCGGCTGGGTAAATCATTATTATTGATGCTGTTGCAGAAAGACTTTGGTTTTCAGGCTTATTTCTGCTAATTCTCTTTCTGATATTATTTATCTGTGGCTTAAAAAGGAAAATTTCATATGCTTAACATCCAAACCACCAACGGAGCTTAGCTTACACGGTGCCAAACGGTCAGTCCGGGTGAATTTACCCACGGGGGTAGTGGGTACGGCTCTCTGCTCTGGGAACTGCCAGCTTCACGGGCAGCTCCGGGTGCTACACACTACCTAGTTCTGAAATTTCGAATCCTTTTGGAAAAAGGAATCTCTGGAGCATTTTAAATCGAACCCACTTTTTCTGTGTGGTTTCTGACATCCTCCCTGTGAAGTGAGGATCTTCATTGTCATCTTTCTTTGACAGCCTCTCTCATCCCATACGTTCAATACATCCACTCTGAGCAAGTTACCTTTTCATCTGGCATTTCTTTATGTTAAGGCTACGCCGATCCTCATTTGTGAACTGGATCTGCCAGCTTCGCTGATATCGTATACTGTAGTTTGCCAAACCTCGTTTGCTCTGACTGGTACTGATAGCAGCGGATACACCTTCAGACAGCGGTGGCAGCAGCAATCTACGCTATCCAGATGTAGGTATCTCACCATAAATATGATAATGC
The DNA here is from genome assembly GCA_013398155.1 of Pedionomus torquatus. Taxonomy (NCBI): domain Eukaryota; kingdom Metazoa; phylum Chordata; class Aves; order Charadriiformes; family Pedionomidae; genus Pedionomus; species Pedionomus torquatus. Next base: position 92,576 of record VZRU01011265.1, read on the forward strand.
TGTGTTGCTGGACCTCAGCCAGCTCTGCACTGGCTTCTGCAACACCTTTCTACAATATGAAGCACAAAGATAATCTGATGCTCAGAGGCTCTCAGCTCGCACGCAGTCAGACTGAAAAACAGCTCGGGTTTGCTTTACATGGACGTAGCTCCAGCTTGGAGGCCTTGCTATTTTTTATATGGAGGGGTGGCCAGGAATTGTTTCAAGGCGAGAGGAAGCACATGCCTGTTTTAGTCCTGTGTATGATGTAAAACAACACTCCATGTCTCAATCAGAGGAGAGCCGGTGAGAATGACAGAGTCGGGAGCTGTCAGTGCTATCAAATGCACCAGAGAGAGCAAGCAGACTGGCACAGCGCTTGCAATTATCTCACACGGGTCAAATCTAGTGAAATCTGGGGCTGCAAATTACTATGAGAACATTTCAAAAGGATTCTTCAGATGATGAAGCGTATTGATGGTGCCGTACTGACTGCCAGGATTCAGTCATGCCTGTGATGCTGAACTATGACATGCCTATGTTCTAGTTTTAATTTACTGGCATGATAATTAAGACAGAACTATTCCTCTTCTGTTAATTCCTTCCAATCTGAAACCACTTGTCAGTCAGGGTATGAGAAGAGCATTCTTAGAGCTACCAGCTTACGCTAAGATCTCCTACTTCCAGGGTGCACCGATCTCAAACTCTACGTAGGCTACAGATAGACGGGGAAAGCAGCTCCACTTCCAGGTAGATGGATTTCACGCAGAGCAATGCGCACTTCGGGCTCCTCCCTTGCCCTCTGCTCAGACTGCCTCACACCACTGACTTTGCATCCTCCAAGCTGGGCAGCATCTTCTTTCCCAAGAGTGTGGCAAGCCATAAAGTAGGATCAATGCTGCTTTTGAACTACATTAACTATTGTGCAGATTTTCCACTTGGAAGCTTCTAGCATACACTTAATATATTGTAAAATAGAAATTAGAATAATTAGCAATTAATAAGTTAACTGCCAAGTCTTGAGCTTTTATTTTCCTCTATGATCTGATCTTTAACATATCCTGACTCCCTTCTGGCTTTCCTATAAAATTAATGTAGGCACTACAAACCAGGCATCATCCTGACAGAGAACTTCTTTGGTTCAGAGGGAAGGGGGTGTGCCATAGATTATTCTGCCTTTCTCTTCCTGGCATTACCAGCCTTTGATGACTACATCTCCCTGTTTGATGATTACAGACTCTCAATACTTACTTGATTTATGAATCCAAATTCTGTGCTAACAATGCCCTGTAGCATTTTATTGCACTCAGTAAATATCTCTAGATTTATTGTTCTTAAAAGAGAACAAGGCTAACGTGATTTATATCTTTTGTGCGTGTGTCTAGCTGTCTGTTACTCCCTCTAGTAACTTTTAACTCATCTGCCCCTTCTGGTGTTATCAAGATCCCAAGGATGAGGCAATTCTACTGCTGTTAGGAAAACTGAATGGAGACAAAAGGCTGAAACACAGACTCTGTAGTGGTTTGCTTGGTTTGTCATTTGCTAACCAGAACGGATCATTCTGAAAATGCAAGAGAATATTATTCTTTGTCCAGACAAAATCAAGAAACGCAAGAGGAACCTGAGGTTCCTCTGAGGGTTATTGAGATACAGAGGTGTTGGAGCAGAGAGGCACGATCTCCCCTTTTTGTGAGGAATGGACCTGAAAGAGGGTAAAGAGGGAAGGGGAACACTAGTGTTATTCTAGTGGACAATTTCAGCAGAGAAAAGCACTACGTTACAGAGACCAGATTTTCATGGACCACTTGTCTTCCTTTCTAAAAATGTTTGGGTGGTTTTGACGCTTACAAAATGTGAAAATATTTTCCTGTGCATGGAGCAGGTAGGTGATTCACTCTTTCCAGCATAATTCCAGCTCTGTGTCTCTGGTTCCAGAGGTACTTCATCTTTGTCTCTATATTTGTAGAAATGGTGTCACCTAGGAAATAAGTTGTAGCTTACAAATAAATATTTCAGACTGGATTTTCACAAGTAAATGTTAATGGCTCTAACGTGATAGATTATGACAATGTAAGATCATTATATTACAAAGTGTGTCATTTGTATGCACTTGAATCCTGCAGCACCGGTGTTCTTTTCTCTATTGTAATTTGCGTACTCCGAGAGGAAATAAGCCTCACCTATTTGCATATAGTTATTGAGACCTCTCTATAAGAAGTGTAGGATCACAGGATTCACATTTGTGAATTAGGTAATTCTTAGACGGCCGCATGAAATTACTGATACAAGAACAAGTCAGAGGAAGAGCCACCCAAATAATATAAATAGTATTTTATATACTCGTCCTTCATAATATATCTGCTAAAATGTGGACATCTTTAAAGAAGCATAAATAATTTTATTACCAGAAGTTCCTTGCAGCTCTTACTGCTTTTCTACAAACAGTTTGATCCTGGCTTAGCCCCTGGCCTCTCTGTCATCACAACCATACCTTTGCATGGTTAAGGAATAGTATACTGGGTTCCCAAGGTAAAATTTTAGTTTATTGACCTTGATGCAAGAACTTCCAGACACAAGATAAACCTCAGACACGTAGCAGAGAACAGGGAGATGGCTGTTAGAAGGGAATTTTGCTCAGTACAGCTCTTTAAGAGACCTTTACTCTAGTTAAACATCTATGCAAAAACCTTCTGCAAATGTCTTATCACACATAGTGAACACCTTTAATTTTTTCCCTGGATTTTCTGTTGTTTCTTGAAGATCTTTGCTCTGGGGCCAATTATTTCCAAGAGAAACTATTCCTTTTCACGGACCTCTTTTCTTAAGTGGAAGCCCTTAAGCAAGGAGGAGAAGCAAGAACCAAAGAAAAGTGTTAAAATGATGGAAAGGAAATAGTCAATCATAAATGTAAATTATTCTGCTTAAATAAATCCTTACAGGTTCATTTTACTAAGCAAAGTATTTTAGGGCAATTTAGCTACAGTGCTATGACTAGCAACTTGAAACTCCTCCATTTGAAATGGTGGCTGCGTTGTTTTGACGAAGGCTACGGGACGTTTCCTCACAGCGCCACTGGCTGTTCAGAAATTAACTTTAAGAAGAACCTGGATTACTATTGGAGAAATGCAGTTCTCCAACCTAACAGCTTTGGAAAATATGAGAAATAGCTTAATCCGTTATTATAAATGCAAAATTAATTCTTTAAACTAGAATTAGCCGTATGGCGAGGTAGAGCAAAGCTTTTAGGGAAAAATCACATTCCTGATTTTAGCCCAGTCCCCAGCAGGAACTGCTGAGAGCGTGTTGTGCAGTAACTCCTGTGGGCCCTCAGATGTAGAAAAGAAAGAGCAAAAATATAAAAATCACCAGCAGCTTTCTTGCTTTAACTCCTGGATGAAAATGGTGCTGCAAGGACTGCTTCTCCTTTCTGGAAGCTGTACACGTAACACTGCCAGCAGGCCTCGTTCTTTGTACCATAGGGATGCCCTGGAATTCATCAATTAATTAGCTTCCCAATGACAGCAGCATATCGTTCTATGTGGGCAGACCCACCTGGCCAGACTACCCGACCAGTCGGTCTGGCTTTGGCCAACTGCCCCTTGCACTTGACTTGGATCCCTCCAGTCTCAGATGGGCCTCAGTGAAACAAACCTTCACGGTGCTCAGTTGCCTATTCCCAGGAGGTTCCAGAGACATTTTAGACCCGTTAGATAAGGGAGAGCTATTGGGTTTGGTTTTTTTTTTCCCAAATATGATTCCTATTAGTTTGGCACTGTCTCCTACACCAGCTTTTGACATCAAGAACCTCACTGAAATGAAAGACTGCAGCAGGCACGGAGCATTGGCGATTGATCTTGCTGACAGTTGGGGTTAATAGTGGGAATATTCGGCACTGCAAGTTATTCAACACGGAGAACACTGCTGCTCAGTGTGCCTGTCCACAGACAAAAGGCGTGTTTAGATATCCAGTAGCATATAATGGGAACAGCACCCCATTAGTGAAAGTTAGTAAGTAAAACTAAGATTGGAAAGTGCCAAAACAGTAAAGGGTGCTTATTCTTCTGGGTATCCCTTTTGGTTTTCGGTGAGTACTTGATGACAGGACATAACAGCACCACCTGTGGAACTAAACCTTTTACTGTGGAGTAAAAGTGGAATCGCAAGGAAAGCACGGTTTCCCAAAGCCAAAGCACATTTAGATATTGAACTTTTCATCTTGTAGAGGGTAAATACATCCCTGTGCTGTTGGGCAACATTTCAAAGCACTTTAACCCGCACACTGTGGTTTTCATCCTCTACGCGCGCTTTTCAAGCCTGCTGCTGTCTGCCTTAGAGCTGCCTGCGTAGTAGGCAACTGCAGCAATGCTCTCTTCTGTTATGACAACGATTTTTGTCTTATTAAATTCAGCCTTCTAAACTACATTATGAAGTGTAAAAATATATTCTAAATAGTTTTTATTGCCATAATGTTAATTATTGCTGCTAAAAGATAATGTGAGTGATTAACTGCATTTCTCCCAAATACATTTTACATTGATGAGTATTTTTATTAAGATACGTCAAATTTATCTGAATTAAAAGCTGACTAGAAGTAAATGATAGGATACAAGGCGGCAATCTAATCTAATTGTTCTCGTTGTACAATTAATGAGGAAAGATAAGAGTGAAAACGTCACCTTTCAGTCTTAATGGAATTGGTTCTATGAATCAGAGCTCATGAAGACCTACCCAATGCGTTTCGAAACATATTCCACTGACTGAAATTGTAAGTAGGACACATAACATCCTCATCGAGTTTCCAATGAAATTGTATCTAACAAGAAATACTTCAGAATAAAGATGAGCCCCACCGAACACATGCAGTGGTGTTAAGGTCACAGTTGGTTTGATTATAGAGCCAGGGCACACGCCCTCCGTTCGTGCAAATTTTGCGTTTACTATTTGCTTTAGAATTTTTTTCTCATTTGCAAGATTAAGCCAGCAGGATGATTCCAAAGGCACTAACTGTACGGTAGAGGCATTGCTTCAGTTCTGACATACTACACTTGGTGAAGACTGGTGTAGTTATAAATAAAAAGCTGTTGTGTGTGATATGTGTTAACATCTTCAAAATCATTATGTATTTTTAAAAAAGTTGGTTGACGAAATGTACATCAGTCAATGACAAATGAGATTTTTCATTTGTCTTCTTGTATTTCCTAAACGAACTCAGAAGCTCTCTTTCTCAGGTTGTAATTTGTTTCCTTGAAAATACTCCTTGGTATTTCAAGAAGTTTCATAGCATCTTCTTATAAATCAGCATCATGCATCTGAATTAAAAACTGAATGCAAATTAGAACCATTTCTTAAATGAATAATTGTGAGGCTAAACACACATTCAGAACTGATTAAACATTACTGTCTTACAGTGACGGTTACAAGAGAAATGCATCTTTGTATTCTAGGTTTATATGGGAAATTTTGTTTCCAGCATGGAAGCTCTGGAGCTCTGGAATGCATTGCTATAGCTATAATTATATTTTTAAAATTCTATCACCAATTTGCTAATGCTCTGAAGTTCTACTGGTAGCATAATTTCAGTTGTAGTCAGTATCTAGAAATTAATTTAAAGTGGTTTAAAAAGTGGTCTCAAGATAGCTATGACAAAGCAGCTTGCAGCTTTTAACCTCAAGCAGAAATTATATTTTAAAAATACAATATTTCTTTTGACAGGGCTGGTGATGGTAGTGTGGGCTTTTACTTGGATGATTAGTTTTGTAAAGTGTATAATTTAAATTTGGAATCTGTCCTCCTTGTTGTATATTACAATAAAAATGTATTAAGTAGCCCTCTCCCAGGGTTAAGTCAAGTCTGCTAGCTTTTAGCTCAGAAATTTGATCTAAATGATCAGGTTTTTTGGAATAATGTTGAAGTGGTTCCTGGATAAACCACAGGGACCCCAGTAAATTGAGTTTTTGCATACTAGCAATGCAGACTAGGGCTAGTCTTCATAGCTAATGGAAACACATTCCCAACACTTGCTGACTACAGTCCCTTCCCTCTGTCACAGCACTGTAGCTTCTTGTGAACTAGGTACATCCTCCAGTTAAGCAAGCCATTTTATTCACTCTCATGTTCACTGTCTCAGAGCACTCCATCAGCAGTGCTGCTTCACTTCTGTCACTGTGCTAAAACCATCTTTTCCTTGGCTGAAGACTTATTAGTGTTGTCCACCTTTTCACTCATAAAACACGGCTGGAGCCCTGTCTGTACAGTTCGGCTTTTCTGACTGTACTTTGTCCACGTGAGGAGGTGAACGCCCTACACGGACCAAGCACGTAGCCCAATTCCTCTGGGCTAGACCCATGCACGTAGCCAGGCCTGAAAAAAAGGCAACGTACTGTAATCAAGCAACCAAGATACCAACAAGGGCAAAGACACAGTTCCTCGCTCAGTCCTTTGGACTCTGCAGCCCCCGGTCTGAACAGCAGCGTGTCAAGCACCTCGTAAGACACACGCGTTCTCAGTGACGACTTCTCCAGCATTACACAATTCCGTGGCCAAGAGTTACTGTGTAAGTTAATTAGCTAGTGCGTTTTAGATACTTCAGGAGCTTTGCATTTCAAATAATAGTACTTCTCTTTACTAAAGTTTCTTAATGTGCCTGTACGCTTATTTCCCATAAGCGACAGTAGGAATTATCCTTAGGCAATGCGATACAATGAATCATCTGGCAGAAACCTGTTTATGTATGTTAAACATAAAAATAATTAGTTTGCCAAAGACCGCCGTGTTCAACAACAACAGCAAAAGCATATTCCCTAGGGATGGAAGAGACAGCAAAAAAATCTTGCGAATTCCAGCTGTATTTCCACAGTGTCAAACCAGTGACAGTAGCTCTCCCTGGAATACAGAGGCTGCACTTCTGCTTACAGAAACGGGGGAAAGCACAGGAATACACAATATTCTAACACAGGAGAACTTCAAAAAGTACTCTCCTATTTAAATGCTACTGTCTTAACAGAAATAAAGAAATAACAAAAGTTCACTTATCATAAGGCACGGGTTACAGGAAGGCCTGAGCTCCGCTATTAGCGTTTGTAGTCAGCAAGTATCTAGGACAACTGACAATCAAATCCAGCAGCAAACACATTATTCCCTTGCACACATTTAAGAAGAGAAAGTCTTTTTAATCATTTGCTGCAAATCCTTGGCCAGTATTAAAACTGGCCATTTGATACAGTGCAACGCTTCCTTCTTTGAGTCCTGTGTTTACAATTCCCTTCCTTCTTATTAATGTTAAATTCAAAATGTAGAAATAATCCATATATGCCAAGCTAACTAAAAGCTAGCATTTTGCATCTTAAAGCCTCCCTAATCTAGAACTGGCCTCCCTTTAAAGTCACCTTTATCTTAAGAGTCTGCATAAATGCTTTAAATACGCTAGTGCAGGGCTAGTTATTATTGAGGAAAGAGTAACGGAGATGTTACTAATCATTAGGAGAAGTGGCTGCAGGTAGAACTAACTTAAGTATTTGTTTCATGCTGCTGCCAGAGATTAGGAATTAGAAATAATAGCAGTAATCACGTTTCAGAAATAAGGATGTAGCTACAAAGGCTCCTGACTCCCAATGCACCGGTGTCACGATCCCAGTAAGTTAAATAAATTGCTTACTTCTAACACAGTAAGTAGAAAGAAAAAAAAAAAAAAAGAAGAAAAAAGAAAATCTTGAATGCTGCTGCTTTCTTAAGATTTGTGAAAGTCAGAAATGAACAAAACAACTCAAATTCTGCAGGAAGGTTAGGCATTTGGGTTTACATTTTTAATAATACTTTTCAATGTCCTCTCTGTTTTCTTATTTTATTTTACATTCCATGTTAGAAGACTTGAGTGCCATGAGTCTTGGTAGCTGTCTGCTGCTTGCTTACAAAGCATCGCTACATTCCAACGCGCATGAACAAAGGGAAACAACACAAATGTAATCTTAAGTAAAACACAGTACTGGAAGAAAATTATGACAACTAGCAACCACCAAGAACAAAACAGCTTTTCCTAAAAAGCATCTACGCTATCTGGATTCACAGGAACAAAGAAGAAAAAGGGGGGATGTGGGTGTGGTGGTGTCTGAACCTCCAGTCTAGCCGCTCCTTTCTGAGTATCAGGAAAGCAGGGATGAGAAGCTGAGTAAACCGCGAGACACCAGCAGAGCTCTCTGCTTTTGGTGCTCCATTGTACTACTGGTTTTGGCAAAGAGCTGTGCTGGCTGCAGGCAGCTTAGAAAATCTTTGAAACGAACAGTCCAGAAACAACAACATACTCATTTTCAGTGTGAGAGCTCACGCAAAGTTTGCCACTGACAGAGCTTCCCTTCATAAAACACTTTCAGAATGGGTTGGCAGCATCAGCAAAATGTTTTTCAAGAGAGCAGAAAGAGTAAATGAACATTCAAGTTAGGACATTTTTAATGACGCTTGTCCTTCAGAAGTTTGTCTTCAGTATTCTGAAAGACACAATACAGAAGGTGTACATAATGCCTAACAAATTCCTCCTGCCCTCTTACATAACCGATACGAAAAGTACATCACTCTTAAATTTCCAAGTTTCATTTTGAGACGGTTAGTAGACGGAAAGTGGTTAACTTCGAAAACTTAAAAAATGGGTATCAAAGTATCTGATGCTCCAGTTTTCTACCATTTATCTTCTCTGTACGAGTAAAGCTCTAGAACAGAATTTCTATGAAAGCTGTAATTCACTCTGGTTTATTTGCTTGTAAAAATATACAAAAAAGCCTGACACTTTTCCAGCACCAGTACTATGTCATGCACACGACCAAAATTTCTGCAAGCAATATCCACTCTTACAGTTTTAGAACTCCACAGTAAAATTTCCAAGTGCTAAGATACTGGACTTGGAAAATCTGCCTTAATGATTTTTCTTTATAAAGTTTTTCTCCACATCATAAATGCAGATGCTCTCGACAGACTTTCATTATTTATGGTGCTCTGGCTACTTCTAGTAGGTCATAGTCACGTTTTAGAGGAGTTTGTGAGGGAATATAACAGCGACAAATGTAGAGTGATGATCTACTCACTATGAAGTAAATGCATGCAGTACCTGTTACAGAATGCCTCGAGAAACTTCACCACTTGAAGGTCTGCCTTGAACAAACTAAAATGATTGACTTAATCCATGAAGTCGATTAAAGACTGAGACAGTTACCTTTGTAGCTGCTCGCTTCTGAGGGTTCCTGTAGCAGGAACACCTGAGCTGCAGGTGAAGCCTCCTTGGCACTGCCCCTTCCCCTTACCCAAGGGGTTCAGATGCTCCCAAGTAGCAGCAGTGCCTCTATGCTGTAAATTGAGGTGGTGCAAGAGCACCATGTACAAACCTTCCACCTGTACCAGAGTGCCAAATCCTGAGGCAGAGGTGGTACAGGTGTCTGTGGTCGTCACAAGCCAAGATCCTAAGGTATTATCAAATAGATCTTTTTTTTTTTTTTTTTAATCCAGGAAACAATTAAAGTCCTGCTCTGTTACGCTTGTGTTGCACTATAGAAAGAGTTTTAAGCAAAATATCTCAGTGTGATGATGGCAGAAATCTAGACACAATCAATGCTGTACTTTCTGGCTCTTTCATTAAATAGGATTCTGAATAAACATTTCACATATAAGAGAAAATAAGGACTGTACCCTAAATTAATTACCATTTGGCACCTTTCTTCTTGAAAACACTGTCACAGAAAGGATCAGAGATCAGCAAAGAGCTTATACACAGAACGTATTCCCATCCTCCTTACACCTTGAGAAGTTCACCACCTCAGCTCCAGGGGGCTAGAGCACCTCTGATTGAGAGAAGCCCGAGTTCCCCTGCAGACGTGGCGTGCTCCTGCTCAACGAGGGATGCAATGCTGCAGTTTGTATGCACTCCCCCCTCCGCAGTGTAGAACTGCACAGGCCCAGGTGGAAGTACTTTGCTGGAGAGCAGTGCAGACAGATGAGATGTCACGCTTCACTATATGTGGTATCAGTATTAGAGGTCACAGTTTCAGTTCTCTCCTATTACTCTGTAACCACGCACATAAGAAATCAGAGTCAGCCTCCACCACAAACATCAGGAGTGAATGCAGGGTATGGATCTGTTCTTTCTCCCATTGTTTCCACACCCTTCCCCCAAAAGAAAGCAGTCCAAATAAAACCTCATTCTTTTCCAAGTATCAGCAAATCTTCTCCTTTTTAGTTACAGAAAGATGGGGAAAAGACCAGTGCATATACTTTAGTTTCAAAATCCAAATACCAATGCAATAAAAGTCTATTTGCGGTGCAACGCACATACACATGGATCTACCACACCGAACAAAGCCATCCACTGCCCAACAGAACAAACCTTCCTGAACGATGCCCTTTCCTTTCATAAATCAATTGAACTTGAATTTGTAAATATATTATATATAATTTTAGTGCACGTATACATAATATATTTACTATATATAGATGAATATAAAATATAAATATATATCCAAATTCAAATTGCAGTGGAACTGTTCATCACAAACAGAAAATCTATCTGAGCACCAGAAAGATCAGTACTGCGGTCAAATACAAAACTGAGAAATAAGTTGTCTAGGACTTCAGAAGCACCTGAAATACCACCACATTTCCTCCGAAGCTCCAAAGTGCACTTTTTCCTTGCCGTCAACAACACGGATATGTAACAGCTGATACAAAATATAAAAATTATGTAAACCTTAAAATAATCATCTTCCTCTCACCTTCCCCTTAGAAAGAAGAAAATACCCGAGAAAGTGACAACCAAGCACAACTTTATGCTCTTTGTGGAAGTATTTGACTAGTGGAGATGACGTAACAGCCTGATGAAAGCGCTCTCCTTCTGGATGACACAGACCCACGAAACATCTTGTTAAATCTTGCTGTCAGCTTAACCATTGTATTTTGGTGCAACAAAACATAAAATTAGGCACAGCTTGATGAGCTGAGCAAAAACACCAGGTAGAAAGAGACAAAGATACAAACCCAATATTAGTCAACCAAGAAAACTAGTTAAAAAGAAATATAATAAATAATATAATAATATAATTTTTCTATTCAAGATGGCTTGATCTTAGTGTTGCACTGTTTGCACTACGAAATCCTAAGCATTTCTGATTTTGAAATAAAGAATATTACTAATTTGCAAGATCCCATATACTGTCAATCCTCATTTGACAGCCAGAAATACTTGTTTCATAATCCTCATTTTAGTGCCAGCATGCCAGATATTGATAAATTTATAATGCAACTTACGTAAATTATTTGGAGGAGGTCTCGTCTCCATGTTTTCATAATGTTGCACATGTACTACAATGTTTAGATCTCTTTCCATATGGTCTGTTGTACAAGGACCTTGAGGTCGCATAACATCAGCAAGAGCCCTGAAAACCAAACAAATCAGAATGAACCTCTTATGAAATCTGTAAGGCGTTACCAGTACATGCAGAGTTTTTTCAGTCTGAGACGCAGCCCATCATAACATCTACTGGAGAAACCAGCTCCATTCACAGCAAAATCAGGGAATCCAATTCGTTGTGAGACTTCGCACCTAGGGCTTGCCACGGGTTGTCCTAGCGTGCTAGCAGGAATACACACAACACTGAGTTTTTTAGCCGTCTTGGCTTTGTAGGAACATAATTTAAGCTTGTTGAGAGCGTGCAGAGTTCTGCCATTGCATGTGCTCAGTAATATTGCCACCTTGGTTAAGCTGAGTGCTACAGCCCCTATAGCTTTCACAATCTAGTTATTTTCACACCCAGATTACAGTTATTTTCACACCCAGATTACCAGCAGGGCCTGTCGAAATAAATTCTCACACACGATTTGCACAGAGCACCACACAACGGAGCGGTTCCAAACCAAAGTTGAAAGTTCACCTGATTTCCATGCAGAAATCCACTCTGCATGATCAGGGATTTCAGCTTTTCCCATCGAGAAGGGGAGATCAAAAATGTCTTTTCTAACTTCGGTGAAGGTCCTACTCATTAAGATGGAGCAAAGCTTCCACAGGAACACTCCTGGCCGCTTTGAAGGCAGTTCAGAAACAGGATGAAAGCTTTATGCTGGCAAAGAGGGAGTAAGCAAAAGGACTCCTGGCGGTTAGGGCAGGCTCAGCCCGATGCGGGCTCCTTCTGCAGCGCTGCAGGCAGTAACGCACCCGAAAGGGGCAGATGCATCCCACCCTCCCGTCCTGGCGAGGGACGCTTCCCGCTGGGCTCCTGCTGAGGGCAGGTCCGTCCTCAGGCAACGTCTGACGCCCGACAAGGAGTTTTACCACCGACTTCTGTAGGAGCGGGAATAGCCCTGAGGCATATGCCATATGGGTGCCTGCTGAGCTGCTGTGCCACAGGGAACGGGCCCACCTTCAGAAGCGGCTGCCTGAGGCAAAGGAAGGCTACGAAACACCTTACCAGTGTCTTCAGGGTTCAGTGCAAGGATGAGTGCATCGCTGGCCATTACTTGGCTCCTTTCAGTTTTACTAGTTTAAATTTTTAGACTCCTTGAGTGATTTTTTTTTTTTTTTAAGGGAATGGATGCCTTTTCTGGGCAACGTGCCCAGTTTAGTTTAATTTTCTGCAAAATTATATACAGTGTCCCAGATACTGCATCAAGAAAGACTAGTTTATAAACTAATAAAGAAAAATAAGCACATTCGCTGGAGAAACCCATGGCAAGCGCTGTCAAGCTCCTCCACTGTGACACAATGATTTCTTGATCAAGAAGCATTGTACTTTTAAATATTAAAAAGTAGCTTCATTTAAGTTACAGAGAGGAATTCTGAGCTGGATCTTGCTTTCAGATTGTAGGAACGTTGCTTTGGTGCGCAGCTGAAGATGTTTCATTGTGTTTACGGGCAGCATTATGTTATTAAAATATTAGCTGCAGTTGTGATCAACACGCTACAGAATAGGCTGTTGATACTGTATAAGGTCGGAAGACAGTAACGAAATGATTAATGGTATCAGAGCAATGCTCCCATTTGAAGCAATGCTTATACAGCAGAAACAGCAGAGCTGGCCTACATAGCAGAATAATAAAAATTCAGAAGACATCTCACAAAGGTATGTAGAAAACGATGCAGAAGGAAAGCATTATATTGCAAAACACTGTTCAAAATAAGTGGGGATCAAAGCCATGAATATCTAGTCAATTTATGCAAATATGTCTCTATATTAAGGAAATTACTGATACCAGTATTATTTCTAATTCCAGAGGCAGGTGGACACGCTTCTGGGAAGGGAAGAAAAGAAATCAAAGTTCCTAACTTCAGTGTGGGAGTTACAGTTGTGAGAGCTGATCATACATGGGGCAGAATTTCTTAACATTGTGAGAAGGGGGTTTGGAAACGCTTTCCTGACTGCCCTTAGTCCGATGGTAAATATTGCTCACTGTAGACTTTAAATAACACCCCAGATAACAGCAGATTGACTACTGCCTGTCTGTGAAAATGCCAGCTAAGTTTTCTACCAGGTTTGGGTGGCTTTTTCCAAAGGGGTTTTAAGGAATTAACTGTCCGACTCCCACTATATTAAGAGAAAAGGAACTAGTCACCATCAAGCTCTATTTTCAACAGCACAGCACCTATGTTTATATTGTGTTAGCCAAAGTTGTGCAACCTTCTCAGGGCAGAAGAGCTCATGTAACGAGGAGCTTGTCCTTATCTTCCACTGATGTCAGGGAGAGTTAAAAAAAGTCGTGTCACTGAAGAACAAAGGAAACAGCTTACCTGCACTTTGTTCTTTTAGGGATTTGCCCATGTAATGACACGGGTAAAGGGAGGTTTTTGCCCCAGTGCTTGACAGAACCCTTGAATAGACATTTGCTTTGAAAAATTCCACATAGGCCAACAAACTGTTATAATACCTTCATGTATTTGTCTCGCCCAAATACCATCATACAGATTTTGTTTGTCATCTGTACAGATTGTTTGAGTGGGTCCCATTGAAAAATCATATATACATAATTGAAAAATCATATATACATAATTGAAAAATCATATATACATAGAGGGTCGTTATCTATACCTTTGCTGTACTGAATGACTGAAATACAAAATAATCTTCTAATCAGGTAGCAATATCATTAAGTCCCGTGTATTGATATTGATTGGGTATTAGAGGAATGGATAATTGTTACCCACACAGGAGTTCATGGCCCAGAACTACCCAAGTATGACAAAACTTCGATATTTCTCTTGCCCTGAGATTCCTCCTCTTTGTACATGTAATACTATTTTCAGGTGTTATAAAGCACATGGAGCCAGACATCTCATTTACAGGTACAAGCTTGAAGAAGCTGAAATACAGGTTATTTCATGAAAGGTCTCTTGTCATTTTTGCCTCCAAAACTGGGCCAAAGCCCATGAGGGAAATAATCTCACACACAAGATTCAGGATTTTGGCAAGTCAGACTATCTTTGGCCCCACGTACTTGCCTTTGGAACGATGAACAAAAGACAACTCATGAGCTCAGCGCATTGTGAAGGAAGAAAGAAGAGCTCAGATGGTCCACAACATCTGGAAGGCTACTACCATACTGTCAGAAGCACTGCTCCAAAAAAACAGGAGCAGTTGTAAATGCCTTGTCCTTTCAGTCCCTGGGGTTTGCTTGCACATCCTCCACAAGAATCAGGAAAGAAGGAAAATGTGCAGTTTTATTTACAGAAAAACTTCCTCCGTGAAACAGAAATAAAACTTTTCACTTTTCTACTCATTTTCAGGAGAGGATTCTCCACTTTAACTGATGGAGCCTGGAGCTTCCATTGATGCAGTCTTAAACAGCAGGACCACGCTGCCCTCATATGCCTAACAGAGCTTCTAGGTCTGCTTCGGGAGGCAGATCAGTTCTGCTCCCTTTTAGGCAAAACACTGCCACACGCACTCCCTTTGCCTGTCTGATAACATACAGCATCTTGCTCCCTTATTCCCTTGGAAAGCAGAAGGGTAAAGGAAGAGCTACTGTGTCTGGATGCTACTATTACTGCTTAGTTCTTGGACACTCTAGCTGAAGGAAAGACTTATCTCCTTTTAGTGTCAAGTAACAAATTTTAAAACGAGGAAAATTATATAAACAAAACATTCTCATAAGATGTCGAAATCGAAATATGCCGTGTAGAGTTAATACTGTACTGCCCTCTCCATTTCCATCTTCCAGATTTACAGTTCCATGCCAACAGTAAGAGCGTCTTACTGAAAAGCACTGATCTAACAAGAAAGAAAATGTCAACAGTGCCACTCTTGGCCTTTTTTCTCAAAACAAAAGGAAGTAACAAGCTGTCTAAAAAAGGACAAAGTTTTACTCTTTTTTTCCCTGAAGGACTTGCCCAATAGAGATTTTTTCCTATGGATTGTTTTCACTGAGTAAATAATTCTCCCTGATGCTTTTTCATTGTCAAGTATTTCAGGAAAATCCAGAGAAATTAATGGAGTTTTCTTGGTTTGTTTTGTAGAGCAGTACATGACAAAATGTCATGAAAGGCGAGAGAAACTACGCTTGCCAAGCCTCGTGAAGTTTCCTTCATTAACACGGTACCACTTCTACACACGAGTGTCTGTCTTCAACAGCAGATCCACTGACCGCAAGATGAAATAACGCAAGAAATTAGTCTGTGACACAGTTGTGCTTCCTATTTATAAGTCACGTTCTTATTCCCCTGTGTTCATATTTTTAAATATTTTTAGTAAATCAAGAATGGAAATACGTAACTTACACCAGCTGTATTCTGTTCACTTTTTTTAAAAAACAGCCCTCATAAAAAAAAGATCAGTTTACATTATGCACTGTCTCTTTTGATAAAGGGTGCCACCCCTTCCATGGGTGAATTTGTTCGCAGGAATGAAGAGGATTCAAAGTGTTTCATGTAGCCATTGGCTAAGAGAGGGAAAGGAGGCAATCCTGGCTAAGGAAACAGCTGACAAATCAGCCTCCGTGTGTTTTAGCTGCCAGCCAAAATGGAGTAACACTTAGTACTTGTGGTTTGGCCTACCAAGCACTCTCAGAGCATTATACTACTGTTTATTAATAAGACTGTGTACAGAAAAAAATCCCAAAACATAGGAAGAAGTGTTCTTCTTGGTTTGGTTTCGGGTTTGTTTTTTTTTTTGATATTACAGTGGTGAGTGTTAGAAAAGAAGATGAATATAGGCTACATATTATTTTAATTGTTGGTACTATTAATGGCTTGAACATATGAATTAATTATTTCTTAAGCACTGCAGCCTTTTTTCAGAACATTAGTAGTGTAAAATGAGCTAGGATGTAATATTTCAGTTAAACACACATTCGAGGACAAAAAGGTTATTCCAATTCCTCACTCAATGAACAGATTTTTAGATTGCCGAGGGGATTTACACATCTATTTCTTTTTCAAATTAATGGTAAGCCCACCCCACAGCTGTAATAGGAGTGAGAACTTTTTTTTTTTTTTTAATAAAAAAAAAGCTACAGTGCTGCTTTTTCAGAACATGACTAGCTATTATGTGTACTGAGTGGGTGACTGTTTTTCCATGTGATCATGACTTTCCAAGTTTCTATATAATCCTGACTTGAACGTTTTCATGGCAAGAAAAGTACAAGATCTCAGACACTGGTAAGTAATCAGGGTAACAGACGACCTTTTCTAAGAACCACTTCAGAAACCTAATCTTCACGCATACACGACTGAAGGATTTCAGAATGATTTTCCAATTCCCTATAATTCTAAACTAAGACAAAATAGCCTTTCAGAATACCTCTCCTTTAGATAGCAAGTATTTCTCTAGTAGAAATAGGTCCTATTTAAGCCATATATAAGCAGGGATGGCTACAACTTCACTCTGTCCTGTTTTTTCTAACTGTTACGCTCCCTGCCTTTCTGCCTGCGTGAAGACACTAGAGAAAGAGGCCAAAGCCAGGGAGAGCTTTTTCCAGACAAGGTTTAAAAGTAAGATTTTTAAAAGAAACTGGGACCCCTATATTCATTCATTGTCACAATTTAGCATGTGAGAATATTCAAAATGTCTAAAGAATTACTATACCGTGCTCAACAAAAAACATCTTTGTGGAAGTCTCACTGACACACAGCGTTGACTAAAATTTCTGCAATGTGCTTTGTTCCTCGGTAGTAAAAGCACAACCATATCAGCCAGTTTATAAATGGCAAGTAGCAATCTAGTGAACTGGTGATGCATTTGCAGGAGTATTTTTGTGGCTTTCTCTGTTCGTTTCAGAATAAGCAGTTAATCAAAAAGTCACACTGAAACTTCAGTAAAAAACGGGGCTCCGGGTGCTGAATTGCTCTTGGACTACCTTTCAAAGGATGACTCTTCATCTAAGCTTCAAAGATTGTGAACTACACCATCACCAAGTAGGACAAGAGGAAGCTTTCTGCCACACCGCACGCCCAGTAGAAGGTATCTTTTTAATTGGATTTCATCACTAAAGTGGCCCAATACGCTGGAATCTCTTTAGACTCTTTAATGGAGCTATTTGCCTTTTTTAATGCCTTTCCCCCCATCTGCTTTACTTTCACGTGCCTGGGATTAGCATAAAGAATCAGGCAGACTGCAAACTTGACAAATGTGCTATGCCTTGATTCTGAACCGCGGTGACAATCTGGGTTTGGAATATGTTGTTGAAGCCCCCGGGCTCTGTCCCGCGTTGCCCACCTGGCCACCCACACTAGGCAGCCAGTATCGGGAGGAGATGGCACACGGCATGCCTAACTCCAGGAGGGGGGGGGTCTCTTATTGGTATAACTCAGCCATTACACAGTGGATCCAGACTCACACACATCTGCAGGTGAGACAAGACTTTCATACTGCGTTTTTTTACCTCTCAACAGTAACAGAAAAAAAAAAAAAACAAACGTTAAGAAATTCTACAGTAGCTTTTCCTTTTTCTGTCTCCCTCTTCCCTTCCACCCTGGCACATTTTCACAGCTTAGAAATTTCACAAATAGCTCACACGCTTGCAAGGGTTGGGGGAGTAGGGAAGGTCCTGCCAAAACCATTTTGCAGCTGGAGAGGGAGGGCGAGATGACATTTGTTTACATCCTTCTGTTGGGAAGTAAAAACATTTTCTAAGCTTTGAAACAGCTGGAAGAGGGAACCCAGCAGGCTCTCTCTAATTCAGCGTGGCTGGTTTCAGGATTTTTTTTTGTTTTCTTATTCATGCACAGTGTATCTGGGAGCACTTGCTGGATCTTGCTGGGGAGAGGGTCAGGCACTGCAGAGAAGAACGGACGGCTGCCTGTGCAGAATTATTGCTGGTCTTCCTCGGTGTGCAGGTAACCTGGGCTGAGCTCCGCTCCCCGAAGCTGGCAGCAGCCTGCTGGGCAGGGGTCGTGCAGCGGGAGCCCACGGGCCGCTCCCTGCTCCCCAGGGATGGAGGGGGGGGCAGTGGGAGGGGGCCCGGCGCTCGGCCTTACCTGGACATGTGCTCCCGCTGGGGTCTGTGCGCCTTCTCCAGCCCCAGCTTGGTGAAGATCCCCACCAGCACCATGACGGCCACGACGCCGCAGATGATGTAGACGATGAGGTTGGTTTTATCCCTGGTAGGGTCATGCAGAGGGTCGTCTATGCGGGACGGGGGCTTCCCGGTGTTCATCCACAAGGGCGTCTCGTAGTTGGTGCAGGTGCTTTGATCCAGCCGCGTCTTCTTGAACTTGCAGCAAAACCTGAAGCCACAAGTGCCGCAGCAGAAGATGAACTCCCCGGAGCTGCAGTTGAAGGGGGGGTCCCACTGCCCCATCACGTCGAAGTAGC
>VZRU01011265.1:112770-130074 GCA_013398155.1 Pedionomus torquatus
CCCCGCTTGCCAGGGGGCTGCACGGCTGCCACGCTTCAGCATCCCCGGCCAGCTCGGTGCGGAGCTGGCAAGTGGTAAATCAACAGAAAGGTGAGGCAGAGGAGAAAGCGGGCGTCTGGAACCGGAGAGGGCTGCAGTTAGCTAATTGTCATCCTTTGCCTTCCCTTAAAAGTAGACTCTTAGGTGCAGAGATGATTCCGCTGAACGGTTTGAGAGTAAGCCTCGCATCCGTGGCCAGGAGATAGGCTAGAAAGTCTGTTTATTTCTCAGCGGAGAAAAACAATCAGTCCCAGCCAAACCCAGCCTTTTTGGCTTTTAATATTTAATTCTTAAAACCTCCACCTCATCAACATCCCCTTTCAAGTCTCCTCTGAAATCATATCATTCCTCCCTTGTGTATACTTCTCTCTGCTATTATTTATTATTTAACACTTTGTGATGCAGTTTGTGCTGAAAATACAGCACAAAACCAATCTCTTCCATACTCACTATTGCATCTGGAGACAAGTGAGGTCCAGTCCCGTCAGGCGCTTGAGATTATGCAAGTTCTCCTGTTGATCTGACTGCTAAAAAGCTGCTTAAATATTTTGCATGATTAGTGCTATGCATGTACAGAAGTAACAGCATCAAAAATGATTTATTTTATAGCCTGACTAACTATGGTACAAGTTTCTTGTTTTGCTGAGTTCTTGGGGTTTCCTTAAGAACCCCCCTATAGCAAAAAAGTTCACAGGATTTAGGATAGATGATTTGCAGAATTCAGGTCCATGCAATCAGAACAGAACTCTGAAGTGGCATGTGCTGGGAATGAGACCCCAGAACTGGGGAAAACAGAAGAGTGGTTAAAACTCCATTAAAAAATAAAGTTTTCTATGGCAGCATAAGTCTTTGGATCAGACCCCTAGAACCCAGAACCCGTAAATCACATTTCCCTACCTCGTTGCGTTACTCCAGTTGTTACACTCCCTCTGCCTGTTAGTCGTATTAGCAGTGAAATTATTGTAGCTGTACCGTGTCTCAGAGTTCCATTGATGAACTACGGCTTTTCTAGACCCGGGCATGAACTGCTTTTACCTGACCTGCAGCAGTGTTTTTTAATGACTTCATAGAACATTGTTGAAATAACACCTGTATGATCAAAATATAAAACCGTTAAGTATCACAATGGAAACAAGAAATTTAGTTGAGAGAAACGGGGCTTACATACAGTATTGAGGCACATCTGGGGACATTATGTGATTTTAAACAACTTTTCTTGATAAAGTCAGCTGATAAATTTCTAATGTATTTCAGGTGCCTTTATCAAGTTGAGAAGCAGGAGAGATTTCCCAGCTTAGCACCACTGCCTTCCACTTTCAAGACTTCTCTTTTTGACATCACTTTAAGGTGAGTAATAGTTACCTACTTCTCTGGAGTTTTATCCCAAAAGGAATGTATGTTGCCTCTGAAACAATTAAGATGAGTTTTTCAAGTAGAACTTACAGAGTTGTCTTTACTCAAGCGCACATCCATTTAGTTAGATGAAATACCTGCTCTTAGGCACAGATTTATAGAAAATTAAGTATTCCTATTATATTTTCCTTTAATGTCTTTCACTCGTTTTCAGTGATTCTTTCACATGTGGATGAATGGCAACGCTTGCTCAACTTTAAGCTAGAAAACAGGCGCTTTTTTCCCTGGTAAATCCTGTAGCAATGTATAGCCCTGTCTCTCTGGTAGTTCCGTAAATGCATACACGCGTGTGCACCGCATGTGTTCAATTCTCTGTTTCATTGTATGTACTCTTAGAAGTCATTCTTGCAGGTTCTTTACGTAAACGAGGGAGTTTGAAAAAGAGTAAAATTAGGAGAGAAAGGTAATGAGTTAACCCGAGTCTGAGGTGGTGATACATCTTAAGAATACAGAACTAGAACATATAGGGCAATTGCAAAAATCATGTTTCCAATTCTGTACTTTATTTTTGTTAATAATAACAATGTTGATGCAACCTCTGAATATTTCCCAGGGACTGATTACCTGCTAGAGAGAACAGTGCTTTGCTGAGCACTGAGTCAATGAAGCCTTCTAGCCAACCATTACTTCCTGAGAAAAGCCACATAGCTCAATCATTATTAACAGATATTCCAGAGCTGTGAAGAAAGCTGTCAAAAAAGCAGTTAGACAGGTCTGATCTCAGGCAGTATTGATGTGAAAGGTGTTTTCTGATAAGAAATGTCATGTGGAAACTGGAATGAAGCTGTCAATGTCTGTTTCCTTGATAATTATTTCATACCGTAATGGAATGTTTGGATGTATAGATAGGAAAGGTATCTGGAAAACTGGAAAACAAAAGAGGTGATGATTCTAGTATAGCAGGCCAGCTGGCAGCTTGTTTGCAATCACTGGGCTTTAAAAGTACAGTTAAAAGTTAGAAGATACCTGCTATGGAGCAATAAGGTAGCTTGAGACATGAAAGAAATACCCTAGGAGACACGAGTTGAAGGAGCAAAGCGTGTTTAACAAGGAGGCTACAGGTGACGTGAGGCTTGTGGAGACTAAAAACAGTCCCATGATTTATGAGTATTATAATCAGCCCTGAATGACACAACACACAAGTTTGTTCTTGAACCAGCACAACATCTGAGAGTTCCCTTTGCTTCTACTAAGTTTTGTCATTCCTCCCTGAGGAGTACGCTCTCCCGTTGGTATTAGGCTTGCTGGACAGTTAAACACAATTAGTCCTAGACCTTTATTGTAGTTACATGGCTAACAGTTCATAAGCCTTTGTTCTTTTAGCCAATAACTGCAATCATTAGTATCATATCAGTGCAGCAAGGTGCGAAACACCAGCCTGAAGTGACTTGACACTAAACACATTTCTCCTTTTATAATTACTGAGCACACATCTTTTAAACTAACCTTTCTCCTTTCATTAAAGAAGCAGCACATACAGACTGGGACAGAACGAGCTTGTTCTGATAATTTCCTGAGTTCATAGCAACTTGAACTAGAACATCTTACAAACATGGGGTATTTTTTAGTTATTATCATCGAGTCTGAAAAAAATACGCTTTGCACATAGCAAAGGGATCACCATTAAGAGCTCTTAAAGAGCTAGGAGGTGCTTCATGAATGAAAAAGCATGCGAGACTTGTTTTCATGGCTCACTGAGGAGGAACATAATTTTTTTCAACTCTACAATGTAGAAAGTACCTTTATCACCTCATATTTTTCTCTGGGCCTCTTGTAAAACCACAACTGTAGTAATTGCACGGATTGGGGCCGGGGCAGGCAGTATTCACATTTGGAGCGGACTTAATGAAATCCTGAGAGTTCTTGTAGCTTCAGTTTAATTCAAAGGAAATTCAGAAAAATCCATATAATTGTTGAAGGTAACTGAGGTACTTAGAAATATACAAAAGGCAACACGTATACTGCAAATGTCTTCAGTACACAGCAGTGGAAAAGAAGTGCCAGGATGTCTAAAGCAGCTTGCAGCAGTATAGCTGAAAAACAAGTTGTGCCCTCAGGTTTGCCTGTTGCACAGCCATCCCTCTGATTCTGAACAAGGAAAACTGCCACTCGGTTTCTCTCTTTGGCAAAACCGATGTTACTTTTGAATTGCAAGAGTATCTCAAGTACCTGTGAATAAGGTACGGTTCTGCTTGTTTTAAATTAGACTGCCAGGGAATTTAGATCTGGAACGACTGGCCAGGTATCTGAGGGTTACTGCAACTGACAAAGAAGACTTTGTAGATAATTCCAAGCTTATGCCAATAAAATCTTTGTCTTGTTAACAAAAAAGAAAAGAAAGGCTGCAGAGGATCAAAAAAATTGGAACTGCTTTTGTATCCTTCCGATTGAAAACTCAACCGCCTTTGTTCCCATGAGTGCAGCTTTTCACAGCAGAGAGGAAGCCTTTCTAAATATGCCTAAAATAGCATTACAAAATTTCAAGGTTAAAGTCGGTATAATAGGCTGTGCCTGAGCGTAGAGAAGCTGTGTTCAGACAAAGAAGAGGACACACAGCAGAGAAAATTTTCTAATCCAGGGCCGCGTGTTAGAACAGCTGAGGAGCTGATCTGATCGATACCTCCTCGGTAACAGATTAAGAGGTAGGCAAGTTTTAGTCCAGAATGAGCATCCTCCAGGCCTGGAACATCCATGGACAGCAGCCAGAACAGGAAGAAGTCAAATTAGTGAGTCAGTAACATTCTGTCAGTTTTAGCACTGTTAGCCCTCACAAGCTGTAAACCTTAGAAGTGAAGAACTTGCTCTTCACAGGAATGTGAAGCTGCTGGATTACTCAACCAACAAAAGATTCTAGCCACCATAGATTTTGCATGTCTTCCAAAATGTAACGTCAGGCAACCAAAATCAAAAGTTCTTACTGAACATTAGACCTTTTTAGTGTGCTTCCCTGATAATAAGCTTTAATGATGTCTCTCCGTATCATTGTCACAACATGCCCGTCCAAGGCTTGATGTATTCTGTATCTTACAGTAATAATATAGAGACGTAGGAACTTTCAGATTTATGAAGAACATTTCTCTGACAGTTCCTATTTTAAAGGATGCTGACTGTTAAAAGATGCTCAGGATTTTAAAACGTTAAGTCACAAAACAGACTGAATAAGAGGTGCAGAGAAAGTAATAATGGCCTGAGTTCTGGGATACGTTTTTTTATTATATGACGCTGCAATTTTTATGGGGGTAACAAATTCACTTACGTGATTACCATGCCTGGCCAAGAGTGTCAAATGTGCTTGCCAGAGGGTAAACATCCACAGGGCAACTCAGTATCTACTAAATTCAACAACCGTCTTTTCACTGATTTAAAATGGAAACCGCAGTGGGTGATTTTGCTCAAAAGTTGCTGAATAATCACAGCTTACTCTGAAATCACCAGATGTCTGAGTGGTCAGTACTTCTGAAAACCGGGTCACATATTTGAAAGCCCAATAATGAATTCAGAGACTAAATTTAGGCACATATGTTGGAAAATTGTTGATGTGCACAAATACATACACAAGTTCCAGACCACGCTTTCAGGCAGATGGTAACAACTGTCCCTTCTTGACTCCACTTGTCAGCCGATATAAAAGCAGTACTAAAGCTGGCTCCAAAGGGATTTGCTTCTCTGTGCTCCAGCGTGATAGCCAGTGAGAAGAAATAATCCATCAGCCCGGTGTACTGACAGATGGGTCAAAAAACCACCAGGATCTCAAGGTGGAGAAGTAAAAGCCGTTTCTTAGGTTTTCTTTCTAGAGAGCATTCTGATAATGTTAACAGGATTCATCACTGATATTTCTCGGCACAGTGCAACCCTGCATACATATTCCATATATGTAGGTATATACATATATATACATATATCTACCTAGAACATCTACTTAAGTATTGTGCTATACCTGTCTTGAATGAAATGGCATCAATCCAATCTCCTTGCTCTTTGCATTAGGTCAATAGTAAACTGAAAAGCAAATGTTTAAAGTAAATAATGTGTATCGGAACAGAACATTTTTTATAATTTTGTGTGTGTGTGGTTGTAACATATATTTGCTTTGATTTTTTTTTTTTTTATTATTGTGAAAGTGCAGTGACATCACAGCTGGTTAAATAATAGGACAAATAACAGGATTTTAGCTGTAATGTAAAATGCACATTAGAGAGTCTTGAGAACTGGTGCAAAAAGATGCTGACAGCAGAATCTAGTGGTATCTGTTTGTTGTAATGTTTACTTAAATCAGCACATTGTCTCTAGCTGCTAAATATAATTCATTGTTAATAGCATGTTTAGGATATCTGCTCCCTGACAGGTAGATAGGAGATTATTGCAGGCTACAATAAGGTTAAACGCATTTTTAATACAAAACACTGGCACCTGAGAGAACGGTTTTCAGAATGGGTTCTGTATATTCATATAAGCGAGTAACATTGGAGTAAAGTGTAAAGGAGCTGTTAAAGGAATACTTGTGTATAATACGGAAATAATACATACATATTGGGTCAGGTGTAACTGAATACTTGGTAAAAGGACAACTCACAATTTTCTAGGCTGTGTGTAGGAATTAGTCTGTCATTCACTCCCACACACCTGACAGAAAGCTGGCCTCTTTAAAGTCAATTTATACACACCTTGAAGTCTTAAATATGATTTTCCTGTTTAACAAATTCTCCATGTGAATACAGTGATTGTTCTTCTTTAAAAAAGACAAAAAAAAAAAAAAACCAAAAAATAAAAAGGAAATGACATGTAATTTCTATGCAAATTAGAACTGCTGAAGTAAGCCTTGATAGTATGAAGAAACAGATAATTTACATGGCTGAACAACAAGATCGCTTTCCCACATAAACAATGCAAGTATTTCAACACATGAAATGACCGTAAGTGAAAAAGAGCAGATATCTTATAATACCCAATTATTTCACTTGTTTCTGTCATACTGTTTAGCTCAAGTCAAAAAACAACGCTTTTGCAGCAAGATCAGAAATAGATTCTTCATGCAAAGAAGATCCAATTTTCAGTCTTTTAATCTCTCATCGCAAAGGATTTTTTTTAGTAGTAAGTCTGTTGGCTATCATTAATTACTTATTGACAGCTGTATGCAGTGGACAAAGACTTGGCTCATTAGTGCTAACAGGAATATAACCATTGAATTCAATGGAGTTAAGATTACAGGCTAAGGAATCAAGATTTAATGTTTATTCTCACCCAGATGCTCTTTGTAGGACATAAAACTCCACCTGTTTCGATGGGGTCATTCTATAATGCTAGTGCTACTCAGAATGAAACCAAACCCAAAATCTATCATTAAAGGATAAGCAAAAAACCCATCAACAAAAAGTTAACGACAAAAATAACAAAGATAAGGGCCACGTGCCGATGCCTATTAGATGAGAGCATTTAGAAGTGTTTAAGGAAATCATGTTTTTGCATACAGCGCGCCTTTAAGCTCCAGAGCGGATATCTATGTGTTGCTCAGAATGCGTTCAGGCAGAACTCTGCTCTCCGTGTCCAGCAGCACGGTGCAGCCCAAGGGAGGCACGGTCTGCTGGCAGAGTGAGGAGCACGGCGCCCTGGCACGTATGCTGAGGGACGCCAGTAAGCAGCAGCAGTCTGTTCAGCCGTCCCCCCTCCTGCCTACGTCCAGCCTAAGCAACTTCTCTGTGTCCTGTGGAAGGGGATGGAGGCGACCTCTTGCTGACTTCGTGACCTCTCACTGCAGTTGCGTGCCGCTGGGACAACGGAAGAGTCATCTATCGGCTGCAAACAGGTAACGTTTCCTTGGCAGCCGGCATGCAGCTGTGGCATTCATTCCCTGATGAGACTGGAACAATTACAAACCTCAACTCTTTCAAAATAAGATGTAACATCTCTTATTTTCACCTACCCGTTCCACAACAGTAACGATAACAAAGCAGTCCCTCCTAGGACACGAGGAGAAACTAGAGATCCTTTACTGTGATTACTCTTAGAGCTTGTAAAGGTGTTCTGGTACCATGGTGATGAACACAGCACGATCACCAAGATAGATGACGGATCCAGCTGGCACTTCTCCCTCCTCCCCCACACATCATGGTGCTCACCACAACAATTTTATGATTTTGTCCTAAAAATCTGTTGAGTCTTGTTGTTGGTCTTTACGAATTTACTTGCAGAAACGCAAAATGCTCTCTTCGCTTTGATTTAGTCTAGACTGTACGAGGTGCATGATTTTTTTCAGAAATTACACCCACATGGTATATTAATCTCTTGATAAAAACTCCTCTAAAACCCAAACTGATAAATAAATGAGTTCTCGTTCTTGGCAAAAAATAAAAAAAAATATTTTATATACCTATCTGTCTGCTCAGTCATCTTAGGCAAGTTTTACCCAGAATGGTACTATGTTCAGGTGAGGTTTATTGCTCAGAAGCTCAGGCAGAAAGTCCCCTAAGTTAACTTCTGCCTTCCCCTTTTACTCTTTACAGAGGATTTATACAAAGACTAGTTTGGAGGGTTCTTTTGTTCTTATCTAGAAGATGAGATAAATACTTGCTAGACTAGGCTATGTAAGAACCCAGAAAGATTACATTTTCCTTCAAGAAAGGAAAAGTGTGAAAAATAATAGCAATCCCATTAGTTCACAAAACCTTTCTCAAGATACTTGCTAAACTCTAAGTCTCAAATAGTAAGCACTGATATTTTCAATTCTCAAATTCTTAATACCTGCACTGTCCAAGAATGCCACTGCACTTCACACTACTTTGTGTCCTTGCTGGCAGCAGCACCGTAAGTCAAAATCTGAGTGGGTACAGAGAAGGTGCTAAGCTTTCACCTGCGGAAGTAGAGTAAGGTATTCTGAGGAGTAAGTGGAAGTACTGCTGTGGGGAAATCACACACTGGGCTCCAAGTTTATAAATCTGTCATTCAGTATATTAGGAGTTAAGGACAAAACATTTTTCACTGAGAAATTAATTTTGAACAGATTTTAGCTACTGAAAGACCAATGCTTCCAAAACAATTATACTTCCAAAGCTGGATGAAGTAGTAAGTACTGGAAGAATATTGGTAGATTAAATTCTAATGGTTCTAAATGGGACCAGAGCTCCTTTCAGCCAGGGTGAACTTCGCTCTTTATTTGCTCGAGTTGCAGAAATCTGATTAACCAAAGTTTATCCTGAAGCAAATTAGTACTAAAGTGTGAAAATCAGAGCTTTGAGACCACCAGCGTAGCTTTATGTAGCTGTCTTCATCCAAAGAGTCCAATTAAGCAAACCTGGCAGAAGCTTTAGAAGCACGTATTCTCTGCTGGTCGCTACTAAAACAAAGGTTGCCTCAGAGAGGAGCTGAAGGAGAAAAACGAGAGTGCAGCACCAGAACAAGAGATTTCTGCTGGCTTTGGAAGCCAGGGAAGGCAGGAGATTCTAGATCAGTCTGTTTGAGAGGACTGTTTCTGGCTGACAGCAAGGTAACAGATGCTTCTTCAGGTCAGGGCTTCCCGGCCCGTTCCCCACAAGCTTCCTATCCTTATTCACAGGAGTTGGACTTCAGGTATTTGTAGCATACTGAGCACACAAACTGCCCGTGCACAGATCTCTCAAAGTGCGCAGGGGGAGGATCCCTACTAGAGTTAGCAATTCTGGCTTACAAAACCTGCACGGGGCAAGAAATTTAGCCCTGTAAGAACTGTCAGTTCAGTCCAAAATAAATTCCCAAAAGAAGGCCTAAGGCAGACAATAGTTATGCAGAGTCTTTATGCTGATTTTCTGCAGGGATTCTTCCTCCCTTCTTACTAGATGGTTGGAAATACGCTGACTTGCATAAATAACTTGTTTTTATGGTGTCACAGTTTGGTCAGGACTGGCCACTGAATGAACCAGAGAAGCTGTGGCTGCCCCATCCCTGGAGGGGCTCAAGGCCAGGCTGGATGGGGCTTGGAGCAACCTGGTGTGGTGGGAGGTGTCCCTGCCCAGGGCAGGGGGTTGGAACGGGATGGTCTCTGAGGTCCCTTCCAACTCTAACCATTCTATGACTCTATGAACAACAGATGCCCTCTCTGTCTTCTCTCCCCTTCAGAAGAGAGGAGAGAACATGAGACAGACACTTAGGAGTTGAAAAGGAATTAAACTAACGAAATATTAATAATAACATAATAAAAAGAGGAGATTCATTCTCTGAAAATATTCTCAGTTACAGAAACTCATAATGGGAGTAAGAAGATACCCCTTGAAAGTCTAAGCCTAAACACCAAAGAGTAAAGCCTCGTTCATAAGCAGCTGAATGAGATGTACCTTTTCCCTGGAAAGATTTCTTCCATTCATGCCCATATACTGAAACGGAAAAGATTTACAGGTAAGAGACACCTGCATAACCCTTCGTCTTATTGTGAATTCGCATTTCTATGGATTTAGTTAAAAGGCAGTAGAAGTACATTTATATTTTGTTGGTATTGAAGTTAATTGGTAAATACCAGCACCGATGGGCAATCTTAGCACCCCTGCAAGAGCCTTGGCTAGGCTGGTAATGTGCAACCACCACCTGCCTACACTCCAGTAGGAACGGTGAGCTCATATTTTTCTTAGCTGATTTCTTTCCAAATACATAGGAATGTTTCATGGTTTTGTTTGTCGCGTCTAACTCCGAAGGACAGCACATACCGCGTGTATGCCACAGCTTCAGTTATTAGGAAAGTTTTCAGTCTCCACTCATCTTCGTTTTTATTTCCTCCCAGGCACTTATTTCTTCTTTCTAGCATGCTGAGCTCTTCTAATGTTTAGAAATATTGTGGAACTGCAAAAAAGGCACAGTCAATTAATTCCTTCATTTGAATAATTAAACATTTTAAATACTCCCTCCATACCTTATGTTCAGCTATAGATATATTATTAATAGTAGCTTGTACTGTGTGCTGCAGGAGAATGTTAGGCTCGTAATTCCTAGAACCTAGTGAGGAGAACATTTCCTGACACTATGAATTTACCTACCCAAAGTTCTCTTGTTTTAATTCAAACGTGTTTCACACTGTAGTAATTACACCGTATGAATGTTGTGCTTTCTTGATGAAAAATTCAGCACAGTTAATTATTCAAAAAATTGTTATGGTTGATGAATCCATCCCACTGTGTTCCACAAAAATGTTAATTGTGCCTCACTCTTTTTGGGATGTTCCTGCTTTATCACTTGTCCCAGTAGCTTAGTCTATAAAGTACGACCATTGCTTGGGTTCGGGACCATAGGTTTGTAGCCAGACGGTGTTGTCAAATGGGTGTTGTCAAGGTGCCGTGGTTAAACACGGTTCCTTACAGCTCTGCTTGTTGAGTGCATCCCTACAGACAGGCGGCCCTCAGCCTCTCTGCTTCTTTGGACTGGCATTACCTAATTCCCCACTCTGGGACCCACCCCTGACCAGCAGCTTTCCACGGCCCTGCGTGCTTGTGGAACTAGGCCTCAGAGTAGCAAGGTCTTAGTTTTATCTGATTTTAAAGCTAGGATGTCTGAAACAAAAATGGATGGTCACTGGGCAAATTTGCCACAGATGAAGTTTGCCAAGCATTGAAGGTAGGACTCTTCTCATTCTTAGCCTACGGAAAGCTAAGAGTATGTACAGAACATACAGCTTCTACACATTCCCTACTGCAAACATCAAGATGATCTTTAATGCTTTGGGGTCATCTGGAGAAGAGGCAATTTAGTTAATTTCTTAAATTTGCCTATTGTACAGGGGATGTGTCTTTATTGTGATCATCGTTCTAAAATGGATCAGTCTATCAATAAGATTGAGCAGTATTTTCACTAAAAAAACTTCAGTTCTCCATTGTTCTAAAGACAGAAGAAATTCAAAGAGTGGGAGGGCCACCTTCCTGTCCTCAATTTGTCTGCTTTTTTATATTTGGACAAGAGACTGTTACAGTTGTAACAGATCCGAAAAATATCGGCAGGTTAAAAATATTAAAAGAAGGCCACTATGAGAATACAGAGTGTCCTGTGTCATCGATTTAGTTGTTAGGAATAAGTACAACTGGAAGAAATCTGAAAAAAATAATTGCCAACACAGTGAAGGGGGAGAGTAGTTGAAGTGAAGGGTTGGTGTAAAATAGGTGGATTACTGTTGCCTCGTGGGGCGCGCAGTCTTGTCCTCATCTGTTAGTCACTTTGAAAGTAGCTTCATGGTGCATGTTACATTTTCAGTCCTAAATCAGGCTCTGTGTGCCCCGACCTGTGTCCACATTTGATCTTTATCTCTTTTTACCCAAGGCCTGTAAAACACCTACAGATCTTTAGAGCAGGAACCTGAGAGAAGCGGGAAATGTAATTTATTGCTGAGGTAATACATGTTGAAAAACGGACCCTTCTGATTATCTAATACTATCATTAATGGAAAAGGAAAGTCTTAAATTCTGAGAAACAAAAGTGCTAGATGCAGCTGAAAGAGACTCCACGCTGAAACATTAAAAAAATCAAGTACTATTTAATTTTCAAATCATATTTCCTACAAATTAAACTAAGAGGTTTGTAATAGCAATAATTACCTATTCAGCATCCTTCATCAGTCTCTGAACTAATTTTCTTTAGTCATTACTTGAGTGAAAAAAAAAACCTTAAATGGGTCACTCATGCTTTAATCCGTGGCTTTCCTGGAGAAACTTCTTTGTTCGTCTCCAGCTTTAATTACTGAAAAACATTTCGTCTTATAGAAATCTGTTGCAAAATAGAGGCATCCTTCGTAGTCATCCTGTTTCAGGAAGTTCGGTGACTGCTATATTAGTGACATTACAGCTGGTAAAGTCAATTTTGAGATCTATTTCACAGGCAAAGCCTGGCACACAGCACGAGTGAATGCTAATGTGCAGAAGAGTTGCGTGAAGGTTTTAGTGGACATGTCATTCTCTAAGACAGCGACGATTCTCTCAGCTGCTGGAGCAAGGCCGTGGTGAGGCTGCGTTCTGAGGGCAGCGCGGTGGAAGTCTGGGGCCCGGGAAGGGCAGGTAACAGAAGAGCTGATCTGCCCGACTGATGTGGGACTACGGTTCCCACTTACACAGAGGACAGTTTTGTGGTGTCAAACCTCACCCTGTAGCAGAAGCTCTGCAAGGTGCTATGACAGTGGTTCCTCTTTCACAGGTATTTTTGCAATCCCTTTGTTTCCTCTCAGAGTAATCCCATGTCGTTTCTTATGTCCAGTTGTACCCTGCCGGAACGGTGATCTGCGTGTGCTTCTCAGAAATGGATTTGGTTAAACTAGGGAGCCATAAAGAGCCCGCCTGCTGAAACTTTGGTGACCAAAACCAAAATCCTCTTTTATGAAAGAGGATGAATTCTCTTTATACGAGAAAGGAAGAAAAATAAAGTATTTTTTCAAAAAAACCTAAATTGTTTGCAGGTTCCCTGTAATGTAAAAATTGGTTTCTCCCTGTCTGAAAAATCATCTTCTGCCTTGCGCAAGGAAAGGCGGGGATCTGCCCCGTACATTGGCAATGCACTTTGATTTAACCGATGTAACATTAAAACAAGAATGTCCTTGAATGGAAAAAACCCTCCAAGTGCCCTAAGTGTTTATTGGATTTTAATACTTAAAGGATTGCTGCTGCTTTGATTTTTTTGGCAGAAATAGTAACTGTGGTTAATGATCATCTTGGTTTTTATTTTTTTCTTATAAAATGTCATTTATCAGCAAAAAAAAAGGAGAAAGGATTCTGAGAGTCATACATTAGATGCATAAACTAAATACTGCTTCTTCTGTGACACTGCTGCTTTCGTTTGTACATTAATGGAAAATTTGTTCGTCTAAAAATAAGAAAAGTCCAACAAGTCCAAGTTTTAGACCCAGCTGTGAATTAAAAACTCTTACATCTAGATTTTCTTCTTAGACCAAACCCCATAGTATATATTCCTGAAGCCTGTAGTACTATGAAAGCACACCCATGTGTAT
Source organism: Pedionomus torquatus (assembly GCA_013398155.1). NCBI lineage: Eukaryota > Metazoa > Chordata > Aves > Charadriiformes > Pedionomidae > Pedionomus > Pedionomus torquatus. Next base: position 126,164 of record VZRU01011265.1, read on the forward strand.
GTGTACATATAAGCAGCCTGAATGTTTTCTTCAGATCTATTTATATACCCGATTCCCTTCCATTTGTGACGGGTCTTGATGAGCAGCAGGAATCCCAAGCTTTCGATAGTACGCGAATGCTGTCCAATTCTGACTGGAATGTTCTGGAGAACACGTAAGTCAGGAAGTTCTTGGATGGTTTGAGATGAATTGCAGTCACTCACAAATTTTCTGCATCATTTTGGAAGCAGGTACTTTAATTAAAGCGTTATTTTTCCACCTAGTTCCAGCCCTGCTGGACCCCTATGCATTTTTTTTTCTATATTTAGCAGTTTCAATAAAAACTCGTGACCCAAACATCCATGGCTCTTCAAGAGTAGACACCTAATGTGCCAAAAACATGCATCAGATCAAAAATTGCTTCTAGTCCATCTCTCTGATTCAGTGGAATCAGTATTGGTCATGACTTTTGAATTTGCTGGCAGCCCAGGTCTCAATTACTCAATGCAGGGTGCAAGTACTCAGTGGACCTGAAAATTAAACTTCAGGATAGGGAAATCCAAACTCAGAAGCACCCTGAATAACGTAGAACTCTTGAATATTTGGCAGCACACAAAACCAAGGAGACATCTTTGAAAAACGACCAGGAGATCTAGATAGAACCTGTATCTGTGTCAGAAATGGGAATTCAGTGTGCAAAACAAATTGAGTTAAATAGTGTGTTTAACTCATTACATCAACTTTTATATCTCTCATAGTTACAGTGATTCAAGGAATATATTACAGGTTTCTTGAACAAATGGAGCCTGCCCACACTAAATGAGTCAGATAAAAATCAATTACATTGTGGATTCTTAACTGTGGAAATAATCAATGCCATCATTGTTCCCTCCCTAGCAACAAAATATTGGTCCTGGTCAACCAGCCTTTTAAAGCTGGTTTCTGCAAAACACTGTTAATATTTTTTATATTGTTATGTGGGCCCTCAAATGGAAAGCCATTTGGTATCAAATATTAACAGGACTTTTTTGTTAACATTGGTAAGCAGTCTTCAGCGTGGCAATTCATTTGTGGTGGCAGAACGCCAAAGGAGCAGACCTTAAATTTCATCATCTTCTGTGGCAGTTCAGGCTCGGATTGCTCAATTTATTTATACCAGCGTAGTCATCCCGGCACTTTTACTCTCCGCAGCAGAAGGGGAGACTGAGGCACACTGGGCCGCTATGAGATACTACTGCAGGTTTTCAAAACTTACTGATTTTTATCCGTTAGCTTTCCGGGGAGAAGAACAGGAAGGGTAGCGTATGCCAAACCTTCCCAAATGCTACATCTGCGAGGAGTGCTGGCCTGCTACAGGATTTGTGGGAGCTGGAAGAGGAGGTTAATAGAAAACAGCCTTGATACACTGTGTGCATTATTTATTTGAGCATGTGTAAGCCCATATTGTCTCTAAACAAATACAAGGATGTGATCGCTTTTCTATCATTGGGTTTTATTAATTCCCCTTTCTTTCTCCACCTTCTCCCCCAAGGACTCATATACACCAGCGTGCACTGAAGCAGATGTTGATAATCCTGCGTGTGTTGTTTCCACCTCCAACCTTCATCGGATTCCCTGAATTCCAGATGGCAGACACTCATTCTGTTCCATGTATAAGATTAAAGTGGTTTTGCTTCTGCACAACTGTCTGTGCTTTGTAATTTTAATTCCAGTGTCTACACTGACCCTTTTCTGTCCTTTTCACCTTTTGCATTCTTCCATTTTTGCAATTTGTTGACTTCCTGTCATTTGCTGATAATAGAGAAACGATTCCCTCCTCCAACCACTGCTTTGACTATTTTGCTCTTTATGCGAATTGCTCATGAGATACAGCGAATTTTGGAATTCCTTGTTTTACTAGACCTTTATCCAGGTCTCTTGAAGGGTACACAATTATACTTTCAATTGCAGTAACAAATAGAGTGGCTGCTACTGGATTTTTCAGAATGTCCAAGTTGTTAAGAACTGTAAGGCCTGGCAGCATAATCTAACGCATACTAGAGTAAGTCTTAGAAGATTTGGACTTCTCAGATCTGCACTATTGTAATCAGAGTCATTACTAAGTGAAACCTTATATAAGCGTTGCCTTTTCAAAGCCTCCATTTCTCACGTTTTATCTATCTTATATTTAATATACTGCAGGCTGTTCCTGAACGATGTACTCTCCACTGTAGGCTCACAGTAACTTCTTAAAATTAGTAAAATTATTCTCAATTTCTACTCTGTAAGACCAGACACGTGGTACTGTAAATTACTTATTCGGTGTCATTATATTCATGATGTTCTGTATAACAAAATTCTATGACAAAATTCTGCTGCTTTATCCAGGCCTCATCTGGAATAAGTCCATGAAAATCTATAATTAAACTAACATAGATCAGTAGTAACTTTAAACGATTTAGTCATAGTAAAATGAGTTTAACTGTATAGCATTCGGTCCATGATCTTGGCTTCAAAAACGCATACTTTAAATTTGGCAGAGGAAAGGAAGCAGGAGAGAGCAGAAATCCCCCTCCTGCACGCACCCTCCCCATCCACAGTTCTCAGGTTTATATGCAAATGTTCATTTATTTCTGCAGATGAAAACACTTCTGCGCTCAGGCTGCAAAATCACCAGAACGTGTGTTTAAGTTACAAAATAGAAATTCCTTGTGAGATCCCTGTTCCAGCAGACAGTACACAAGCTGATGTGGTATCAGAGGACCCGGCTGGCGGAGGAGACAAGGTGGGCACCCTGCCTGTTCTCCTCACCTCGGAGGCACTGAGCTCCCTGAGCCTCATCTGCCACCCGTCCTGCAGAGATCAAATACAGTCCTGACAGCACAGTTTTGTAGAAGGGAGCCCCCTACACACGCCTAGGGAAAAAAAGAGCTGTAAAATTGCAGAGATTTAGATAAATCTACATCTTAGGATCCGCATCTTTGCCAGGGCTGACTCAGCCTTTCAGATGTGCATACCTTAAGGAAACGGGTTGCCTTTAGCAAGGCAGGCAGACTGCCAGAAAGGTGCTATCACCAGCTCAGGTCCCTGTGCTCCAAAGCCACAGTCTGCCGTCCTGCCAGAACAGCAACGCTCCCGACGCCTCTTGGCCCCATCTTGATGGCACTTCACTTGAAAGACGCGTCCCGAGTTTAGCTGGAGTCCTGCAGCAGCCGGTGTTCCAGTATGCTCAGCCCTATTAAGCAGAGGAGAAGAAACTGAGAAAAGGTCAAACATCTCTTCGGATCATTCGGCCACTTTTTCTTAGGTTAGCGTGAGCGGTTCCAGCGTTAAGCCGCGCTCACCCGTGACGATGTCAGGATATTTAGATATAAATCACTGCGGAGTCAAACGTGCGCTCTAGTATGTACTCGCTTAATGTACCAGGGGCTGCCTCATAAAAAGGGGAACTGACAAAAATGACTTCATAGACTGGTTGGAGTTGGAAAGGACCTTGAAGATCATCCAGTGGCACCTCCCCTGCCCTGGGCAGGGACACCTCCCACCACACCAGGTTGCTCCAAGCCCCATCCAGCCTGGCCTTGAACCCCTCCAGGGATGGGGCAGCCACAGCTTCTCTGGGCAACCTGGGCCAGGGTCTCACCACCCTCACAGCAAAGAAGTTCTTCCTAATATCCAATCTAAATCTCCCCTCTTCCAGTTTAAACCCCTTCCCCCTTGTCCTGTCCCTCCCCTCCCTGACCAAGAGTCCCTCTCCAGCTCTCCTGGAGCTCCCTTCAGATCCTGGAAGGCTGCTCCAAGCTCTCCCGGAGCCTCCTCTTCTCCAGGCTGCGCAGCCCCAGCTCCCTCAGCCTGACTCCATAAAAAGCCTTCTCCTAGCGCCTTCCATGGCCACCAGCAGCTCACGAGGAGCGAAGCCGCTCTCTCCCCTTTGTGCGCTCTCTCCCCACTGT
>VZRU01011265.1:130754-265729 GCA_013398155.1 Pedionomus torquatus
GCCCGGGGGAGCCCCCCTGCCCTGGGGAGCCCCCTGCCCTGGGGAGCCCCCTGCCCGGGGGGCGCTGCCCGGGGGGAGCCCCCGCCCTGGGGAGCCCCCTGCCCGCGGGGGGCCCTGCCCTGGGGAGCCCCTGCCCGGGGGAGCCCCCTGCCCTGGGGAACCCCCCTGCCCGGGGGAGCCCCCTGCCCGGGGTGCCGTCCCTGCAGGCGGTACCGAGGCGAAGGGCAGCTGCGGCACAACCTCGGGCCGGGTCCCGGTGGCCCGGGGGGCTTCAGCCCCCTCAGGCCCGGTACTGCCTCCGGCCCCGCTGCCCCGGCTGGTGCCGCCCCGGCTCGGCTGGGCTCGGTACCGGAGCGCGCCGGGGGCCGGGCCGGGGGCACCCCCGTCTGCGGGAGCGGGTCCCTCTGCCCCCGCTCCGGGCGCTGCCCGCAGGAATCCTTCCGTCGCCACTCGCAGGAAGCTCCTGATTTCATTACATCCGCTTACAAATTAGAAGTTGCCCGAGTTGTTGGCGAGGTGGGCAAGGCTGCTCAGTCCCAGCAGCTCCGTGGCGCTTTCTTAGGTTTTGTTGGAAATAGTTGGCGCTGCCTGTTGCCCAGCAGAGACAGCTCGCCCCTGCAAGCGTGTGCAGTACGAGTGCGCTGGCCTCCGGGCACCCCCTCGGTTGCGGATGCTGTGGTTGGTGTGCAACAGAATGCCTGGCATTTGGGGAGGGCACAGATGGCACAGGAGCCCGTCCAGTTACATCAGCTCTAGTGAAATTGTGACAAAATGGGTGTAAAAAAGTTTTGAACAAAAGCTTCCAGTACTTCTTGAAAACTGCCTTCAAAATGCAAGGAAAAAAAACCCATTTGGATATCAGTTCTCCAAGCACGTTGCTTTCTCCTGAAGTGTCCTAGTTCTGCATTCTTCACAAATAATTAAGATTTTCCTTACAGATTGGTTGTTTTTAATCTCGCTCAGGGTTTTTTTGTGCTGTGGTACCTTTGGGTGCAGCGTTTCTTTGTCAATCATCTACTTAACTCTTTCCAAAGAGGCTGAAGTTCACCACAAGCATTCAGTAACTAAACAGCTGGGGAAAAACAGACTGAAAGGCTGGTAAAACTGAAGCGAAGTTTCTTGCAGTTCAGGATGACAGTCAGTTACCTGGTGAGCCAGTACCTGTACAAAACGTGCCCTGCCCCTGCCAGGGCTTGGCTCACGCTTTCCTTTATCTTTTTCCTTACTACTCTTTCTGCAGAATCGCTCTTCCCCGCCCTGTTTGTCTCCAGCAGTGATTTGTTCAGTCTGCTTTCGCATAACGTGGAGGTTATACCTGCGACCTGCTCTAATCTGCTCCTGGTACGTGACGTGTGGACCAGAAGCTCAAGGTTAGGGATCTAAATTAGCCACGAGTTGATGGAGTATAGTAGCAAACAGCGAATAAATACCCCACTTAATTGGCAAGAGACCTCTGTATGCTTTGGATTTACTTTTCAAATAAATTCTCTGTCTTTTCTACCCGTGTGAAATTATGCTTCAGAAGTTTACTACTTTCATTAGTATTTCAGTGAGGAAACAGGCCCATATGTTTGAGTAAAAGCCAAACAATCGTAGTTTGATTTGGTTGGGTTTTTTGTCCCAAGTGTGCTAGTAGCACGCTGTGCAAGGACCTTCTGTGAAAGCAGGTAGAGCACTTTTTCAAGTAACCAAAGAAGTGATAGTAGGATCAGTGAAACTGGTGGGAAGTGTCTGTTTTGAACCTGTCTTCAGCTAACGGTTGTAAAAGCTGTGTCTGGAAGAGGCAGATAGCCAGCCCTGCATACGCACCTTCCCGGTTTCACATGATTTTACCTTCCTCTGTCATGCCCACCTTGCCAATCTTCTGTAAGCTCTTGCAAGTTTATTCAGTTGCTTCTTTTTTTGGTGGTTGTTTTTTTTTTTCTCTGTTCCTTTCCTATCTCTGTGTTTTTGCCGTTACTGAATGTTGAGGTTCCTTTTCTTTGGAGCACTTGCTAGAACAACTGTTGTTTCTTTGAAGGCAGTATTTTTCCCATGTGCACTGTCCTGCACTTTTCTGCATCTTTCTTGAACGTTCTTTGTGTAATGAAGTTCCTTCCACAGTTCCTTAAAACCAGGCCTTATAGTGCCAAGCGGCTCAGTTCTACCAAATTTCACTTCCTTGCTATTCAGATTGTTTTGAACACGTTGAACAGTACAGATCCCAGCACGGCTTCAGATGGCATCTCCTGTCTTGTCCGTCTCTTCTTACCATAGTTTAGTGCACGCAAGGACTTTCTTTCCTATTTCAGATAGCTTCTTTTGGTTCCTTAAGTCTTTGGTGAGCCCCTGTCAGATACCTTTGGAGACGGTATCGGGTGGGAATCCTTACCCACGTGAAAAATGTCAGTTACTCTTCCCGAAGAGTCGGGTGGTGCCGTAGTTCCTCCCTCTCACGGTCTGCTTCCATTAGCCTGTCGGTGCTGGTGCCGGTCCTGCAGTCCATAGTTCCCAGGGGTGTGGTACTGGCCGTATTCCTGCTCTCTGGTGCCAGGGCCGACTCGCCAGGCGTTAGCTGGATTTCACTTGGGAGCTCTTGTGCGGGTGCCCCCCATCCGAGTGGTTTGCTGTAGCTCGTGTCTCTGTGCAGTCATCTGCTGGTTCTGATCTGGGGCAGATCTGGTGCACGGCTCCTAAGGAAGAATTCTGGCATCAGATCTTCACAAGTTCCTTCACAATAAACACGGGTGCAAAAATTTACACTGTTTTTCTGCTCTACCTTTATCTTTGCACATCTGGCACATCTGTTGCCTTGGTGTTAGCTGGCAGGCTGCCTACTCCTAATGCCTCTGGAAAGGGCTCTGGTAGTTTTCAGTCTCAGTTTTATGCTGTTTCCATTTGTTCTTCGCCTTTTTTTTATAGCTTGACTTCTTGGATGTTTGTATCTAACCTTCCAGTGTATAAAATCTGTCCCGTTTTCTTGATTTGACTACTTTAGATTTTTGAAGGGTGCTGTCTCACTCTTACTGGTGTCCTTAGAGCTGCTGCTGCTGTTTTTCAGTCAGCCTGGATTGCTTTTGGTCTTTCTGAAGTTCTTAGTAAATGCTGCGCATATGGTCTAAGCCTCTGGGACAGTGTCTTTGAATAGTTTCCATGCTGCCTTCAAGGATTTTTACACTTTTTAAAAGCATCATAATTACATATAATTTGCCTTCCTTTGAAATTAAATACAACCGCGTTTTGATTTTGTATTTTTTCTTGCTTTCGCATGAGTGTTGGATTTTGGCACATTATGATTACTGCTCTAGAGCTCTTCAGCAGTATTATTTTTGAGCACTGATCAGCACTGCTTCCCAACTAGCATATTCCATCCCCAGTACTGTCTCCAACTCTCACACGAATTAGGCAAATTTAGACGTGGGTTTGGAGCAACTTTCTGTGACTTCACCTTGTCATTATGCAAGCCACCCCCCTTCACACCCACAGGCTTGGGCTGTAAAGTTTCTGTAATGAGTTTACACGTTAAATTTGGGGGTAGGCATAAAGGCATGACTGGAGTTCAGCATTCTGTAGTCCTGAGTACAAATAAGCTGTTATCTGAGGGGACGTTTCCTACCTTGACGGTTATCTAAGAAGTTTGAAAGTCTGTCTTTTAAGAATAGCAGTGCTGCCTCATTTATTTGAGGAACTCTTCTGTCAGCTAGTGTTTCTACTGACATTATCTTTGTAGTTTAGGCTCGCTGTACCTCATTTCTCCAATAATTGCTCTTTTAAAGGTTTTTATTTTCTCTGAAAAGTGGATGTAGATACCTGTTTTGAGTAGTGTTTTTCCCTGGCATCTTCCCTAGTCGGTTGCGTTGGTCGCTCAGCGGAACCTCCACAGCCCTGTGTTTGTCAGCCTCTCGGGTACCCGTGGGAAATAGATCTGAAAGGAGTGCATATTTCATCAGATTGGGATCTTTTCTACTTGGACATGCGGATAATAACTACGGTGATTTTGTAGTCCTAATTATTGATGATGTTTTAATGTTCAACAGGGAATTTTTTAGGATTCAGTGCAAGTTCCTTAGGGTTTTTTGAGCTATTTCAGGACTGAGAGTAATGAAAACAAATTCCTTTAAAGATAAACTGCAAAACAATTGCAAGGAAAAAAGTTTTTCCTTTTGTATTGTTTATGGTGTTATAAGATGTTAAGACATTCTGCTTTCCTTCCTGCCTGGAGGTGCTTTAGAAAACCAAGGTTGTGTTTCTTGACCAGTTTTACCTTAAAGTCACAGGCCCACTCTGCAAGCAGGGACAGCTCGGGGCAGGGAACCACGTGCCTAATGCTGCTGTTTTTTGATCTTTTAGAGAAGAGAATTTAATTCCCCTGGCAAAGGCAAGGTGAGAGTGAAGGCTTTCTCGCCCCTGGTACTGCCCGCCGTGCAGTGAGCGAGCACCGGCTGCGTGTCCGCTTCTCCTCTGACACACGAGCATCTCGAGACTGGGCAGGAGGAGCTCCTCTAACGGACTCCTTTGTGTAACAGGGAGATTGAAACCAATGCTCTGTTGAAACCAATGAATGTACTTTTAAAAAAACCCATCGGGGAGCTATTAGAAATCCCACCAGTACCTGTCAGAGGCCAGCTTGTGTGGGTTAGAGGAGCAATCTCTGTCTGTGTTTGTGGCCCTTGAAGAGCGGGGAAGAGAAATTAGGAAAAGCAAAAGAGGAAGAAATAAAGGTGAGGCAAGACAAGTAGCTGTTGTCCTCCAGAAATGATGAGGTTTGGCTTAATTGCCACCCGTGTCCTTGAAGTGTCTTCTTGTGTGTGATCACAATACGCAGCTGAGGTTTTCTCCTGTGAGTTGCTCCTGACTACTTTGGCCCTTCACGGAATTAATCCTGAGATAAAATTAGAAGCTGGCACCATTTTTCAGGCTATGCTACTAAAAATACATGGCATTGATCCTCTCTCCATCCTTTGGCGCGCACGGGAGCGGAAGAAGAGTGGGAAGCTATTGAAACTGAGGCGTAACGACGCGTTCTGAAGTTGGGCTTCTTCCCTGGTGGTCAGCGCTGCCTCCCTTAAGGAGGCCTGGGAGCAAAATGGATTTGGAATAGGAGTTTTACGTGGCTCGGTGTGTAAGAGCAGCTCTGCAGACGGTATTTGTCCTTTAGAAATGGAAGCGCCACGTACATCAGTTGCTGGAGAAATCTGCTGATTTTTGTCTGGCGTTTGCATTTTCTTACTGCTGCGGTGAATTCAGAAAGTGGCAAACGGCCTCTCTGCTCATAAGGATAAAGAGACAGTGTGCAGGCGTCTCAGCTCCGCTCAATTTTGAGATCTAAGGGAGAAAGCAGAAAAAATTATTAATTGAATCCTAATTTTCCATCGCTTCACCTAGCATGTGCTTTGTGTAATACAACTGCGTAGCTCATCTGAAGGCTTGGAAATTGAAACTCCAAGCAAGAAGGGTGCAGTTGAGTTCTGTAGAAGTTACTGCTGGCTGTGTTTGAAGGGAAGAAAGCCGCTGTACGTGCTACTTCATGGACACTTTCTGGAGTAACGTGGGGGACCTGGACCGTGCCGCACAAGCAGCCGTTCCCCGTCCCGCCGCTGCCCAGTGCGGTTTGTCGCTGACCCTCTGCCGGACTTGGCATTCCCCTGGCACAGCGGCAGAGTGACTTGTCTGAGCGCCTTCTGATTCATTGCAAAGTCAAAAAAATGGTTCAAAAAACAATTTTTTATGATGCCTGACTTGCTGCTTAAGTCACCAGGGTTCGTTTGCACGGCCTGCGGGACCTGCTCTGCTGGTGCCGACCAGCAAGTGGGGTACGGAGGTTTTGTTGTTAATGATCTGAACACAGTTAATTGGTAAATCATTTAATCATTAGCCAAAGGACTTCTGGATCCATCTGTGTTAGTGGAAGATGGTTTTATGTCCCGTTTCTCATTGCTACCCTCTTACCGTGTTGGTCTGTTGGAAGAGCACTCGTGCAGGCAGGCTCCTGGAGTTCTAAGCAAAATGAACCAAATTGCACTGGATGCGACACCTCGAACTTCAGCTCAACTGCCGTCCTTCCTTGCGTGGGTATGGACTCCTCTGCAGGTGGACCAGTAACGGCAACTAAGATCTGCCTGGATGAGGTGAACACCAGCCAGGTTACGAGTTGGTGCAGGTGTGAGGCAGGCAGTTAGGTACCAGTGCAGTTAGCTTCATGGCATTCTGCTTGTATTTATAGTATTTTACAGTAATTGAAGCACATTCCCGATAAACTTACAATTTAAGTTTCTGTTTAAACTGAGTGTCCGTATTTATTTTTTTTCCCGTGTATCCTTTTGTTTGTGGGGAACAAAATCAGTAAGTGCCGCTTGGTCAGTAATAAGCCACGTTCCATTAGCTTAAGTACTGGGTTTATTTTTTTTAATTTTTTATTTTAATTTTATATTATTTTTTTTTTATTTTTTTTAAATACGATTTCTATACGGAGTGATCAAATAACAAGACCAAAGCAGGAAATACTTACTCAATATAGCGGTTATTTTTTGTAACTGTTCAATAAATTAGGAGATAACACAAAAATACCTTTGCATTGTTTGACTAAGATCAGTTTATTAAGCTAACATTTTTCGTAAATGTTATTTATGTAGCCCCGAATCCTGGATCTTTTGTCACTGCTTCACTTTCTTCATTTTATCGTCGTCTTTCCTCCAGGAGAATATAGCATATACCTCTGCATCATTTTCAGTTACTTCCTCTTTTCACCTCTCTTTCCTTTTCTCCCCACTCTTCACCTCCACCCCTGCATCTTCTGTCTCCTTTCTTCCGCCCCTTCTTCATTCTGTCTGCGCACTGAACTTCTCACATCCATCTTACCAGTGTCTCTCTGCCTCACGTGTCCGTCCCTCACCCACTCCAGCCAGCCCGTCTGTACTTACACCTAGAGAGCTGCTGTATTGGCAGAAAAATAATTCACGGTGTGTATTAAACATCCCCTGGTCCGTCCTTGCGGCGCGTGCCCCCGCGGCGGTGCTGCCGGCGCCCGGGCTGCTCCCCCGTAGCTGGGCGCTGCGGCGGTGCCAGCCTCCCTGACCACTGCGGGCAGGGAAGCACAGCCCTGGAAAACAAAGGCTAGCTGGCTTTTCTGACTATTTCCTGTAAAAGTGAATAGATAAATGTCTCTGTCTCGCAGTTAGGCTGCTATGGTAAAAATGTCTGGCTTCAGAGGATCAGTACAAAAGAAGTCGGTTTTGCTCAGCGTTAATTACCAGTGCTGTCCGCTGACCTGCTGGAAAAGGGGCAGGTGTTAAAAATCCTACCGCGTTGTTCAAAGATTGGAATTTTTTTCCCCGTTTAGTGTGTGAGGATTGTGCCACTCCTCCAAAACAAGTTCCTGTTTCCAACTTCCCCTTTTTTCAGTTTTATTTTGTATAAGTCATAAAGGATTTCTTATCTTTTTTTTTCCTGCAGCTTTTCACTTAGAAAAACTCCAGGGTGACTTCCCGGCGCAGTCAGTGCCTTTGATGCAGCACGTCTGTTTTTTATGGCAGTTGTGTTTTGTTGTGCAAGACAAAAACCAAAAACCTAAGTGACTTTGTGCCAGTCAGCTGTTTCCATGGGGCTTCTGTTGCAAACGGGTGGATGGAGGGATCCTCGCACTCCTTCAAAGAAGTTACACAATTTGAAAAGTTAACTTCATTTCGGAATTAAAAGCTAATGAATGGCTGAGAGTTTCTATCTGTAAAATACGTGATTATTATTTAGAACTAGACAGTGCTGATACGAATTAACAGATTATCAATAATTCTGTTTAGAAATTAAATGTGACTTAAACTATAGCGTCGAAGCTTGCATTTGGCAAAATGATGTGATGCCATAGCAACAGGTGACAACTACAGGCAGATTTGGGGAGTTGCCCACATTCCCTCTCCCCCACCCCAGCCTGTCTTGGTGCACGAGATGAATCGTGACCTGATTCCTACCCTTCCTGGAAAGACACGCACCCCGCTTCTTGCAAAGAAGCTCCAGCTCTAGAACACCTGAACGAAACCCAAAAGTAGATGGGTGCAGTCAACGCGCTGCTTGCTTACGCACTGTTACTGGAAGATCAGTTCTGCCTCAAACTGTGCCTCAGGTCAGAGTGACATAATGTGGGAGTATGGTAATGGATTATATTTTAATTTGGTATCATTTGCTGTATTGTTTTTTTTAAGATTCAACTGTAGATTGCTGTCATCTGAGTTATTAACGGTGTGAATGTTGTTCGAGAAAACCCCCCAGTAACAGTAAATGTATTAAGGCAAATACAGCTGTCAGAACCGAAATGCTCAGGCTGCAAACCAGTGCATTTCGACAGCTGGAGAAAACAGAGCGTGCTCGTGTTTGTACTTTAATTCCAGCTTGAGATTTAGCTCTTGTAAACAGGTTACCCATTTTTGTTTCTGATGTGTTGCCAGCTGTTGCCTGATGTGCCCAGTGTTGAGGTGGTTTTTCTCTCTACCTGTAGTCTTGGGTGTCGCGCTGCTTTCGTGGTACTTGGTACAAGAGTGTTGTTGGATCAGAGTACACAAGAAGATTGTAGCAGTACAAATGTGTTGTACCCTCCCTCTGCGCTGACTTTATCAATGGAAGTTTGTTTCTGAGTACTCACCTTTTTCCCATAGGTTTTGGGAGCTGTTGAGAAAGTTCTAATTTAGGATTTTCGTTGTTGCTGCCAATTCTGATGTCGCTGGATTTCGTGCTGACCTCGGTTCTGTTGAGTAGCTTCAGGTCTAACTCTAAAGAATGTGCTACATCCACTTCTCTCCGAAAGTATAAGAACAAAAAACATTTAACTCCTTAAATTATTTAAGAACGAGTCTACTGGACCAGAAAACCTGAAATGTGTTGTGTATGTTAATTAAAGAAGCAATAATTGGGGTCTTAAAAGAATCAACTGAAACCTGATGTTACGCAGTTGTGCTGTGTTGCACTCCTGTAATTTCCAGCACTGTTTGCTGAATTCTTCACATACTTTTCCTCTAATCAGTCTGTAATTACCATGTGCTATAACTAGATTAATATACTTTCATTTATTGTAGTTACTCATTAGAGGAAAATAGTTGTACTTCTGTGTTTTTATTTGTCCGTGAGTGACTACAGAATTCTGTACTTTCATTAAAGTGGCCTCAACTTACTAATTTACTTGGGTGAAGAACAATTAATTTAATGATGCATGGAAACTGTTCATAGTTTCTCTAACGCTTACCCTTTTTCCTTTTTTTATCTCTTTTATTCTTAGATGATGAGTACCAGTGGAGGGGGCCCTTCTATTTCATTCAAGGAGCGGATCCTCAGTTTGGACTGATTAAAGCTTGGGCAGTTGGAGACACCGAGAATGGTGATGATGAGTGGGGAGAAGAAATCAAATTAGCAGAACAAGCAGTTCAGGCCATTAACAAACTAAACCCTAAACCCAAGTTCTTTGTGCTGTGTGGAGACCTTATCCATGGAATGCCAGGTAAGGCAATCAGAAGTGTAGAATGGGGATTCTCACTCCTTTTTCTTTACACTTCAAACTGGCAAGAAGGCTAATTTAATTTCCTTGACTTCATAATATTGTTTCATAGAATTTGGTATCCTGCTGTTCTTGTGTTCGGGGGGAGGAGTGTGCTCAAGAGTGTGCTCTTGAGCCGTTATTCTGATTTCTTCATCTGACTTCCCAGATCACTCATTTTAGGGGTGTACTTTTGTTGCTTTTTTTCCAGTGCACCCGAGGGAATTTTATTTGAAATAATAAAAGTCCTAAGAAGACACATAATAATTCTTTTTTTGAGGGGACTCTAGTCATTGAGGAAAATGGGGACTCTCGCTTTAAGACTCTAGCCATTGGGGAAGAACAATCCTGATGAGAAAAGAATAAAATAAAAAAAAATAAAAAGTACAGCTTTTCGAGTACCTCAAATGGGTGAAGCTCAGAGTTCTCTGGCTTTCTAATGCTTAATAAATTCAACTGCTGCGGTATTTAAATTCTTAAATGCTAAAAGTCAGCGAATGCAGGTTTTAGCATTCTGTCCTGTTGCTGTGGCACCCAGTGTCAGTGTGTGTGTGTGTACAGTCAGAGGAAGAGCAGCAGAGCATCTGGAGAGGTGGGTGACAAAGTCGGACAGTTACAACTTCGAAACAAGCCCGGCAGTATTTTCTGTTTCGAGAAGGTAAAACTAGTTCTTCTTGAAGCTGACAGAAGCAGCGATGTTACGAGTTGACAGGTGACCTCAAAAGCAGATGTCAGCACAGAGTCTTACATTTCTCAGCCGTGATAGGAAGCAGAGCTGCAGCGCCTTAGCACAGCTGGCAGCACATCTGGCAGCGCAGCAGCCCAGCCGCGAGCTCTGCTGTGCGATCACCTGCGCCTGAGGCGGGCTGCCCAGCCCTTGTTTGCACGGCAGTGCCTCGAGCGTGTTAGAGACCTTTCACTAATTCCTTCAGTGTCCCACAAAGTGGATTTTAAGACCTTAGTTGTCAAATTGATTGATGTTATTTATGGGCTACATAAATATTTCTTTTGACTAGAATACCATCTTAGTGATAGAGTGGGAAAGTGTAAAAACCAACAGATTGAAGCTTGATAGGATCTATTGTGTAAAACCTCAGTAGCTTGATCAAAGAATCACAGAATGGTTAGAGTTGGAAGGGACCTTAAAGATGGAGTTCCAGCCCCTCTCCCACCAGAGCAGGTTGCCCAAAGCCCCATCCAGCCTGGCCTTCAGAATTTCCAGATCATCATGTCAAGTCTGCTGTTACGCAGTTGTTTTGTTGGTTTATGTTCTTCCATTAATTTTAGAAGTGCAGGTTTGACCTGGAATCATAAAATAACCACCTGGCCTTCCTATAGCAGAGTTTTAATAAGTATTTCAGTTAAGATTTCTATTCCTTGTAAACATTCCAAATACGTTATCTTCAGTATTCCCCGTAAGAAGAAAAAAATTCAGGACATACAATTGGCGTTCTACACCCTGTTGAAAAGGATCTTTCACTTGCAGATTTAAATAATCCAGGAAGCTAAGTTAATATCATCTTACCTGGGTATTTCTCAAAGACTTACAAAGCAGCGTGGAGTTCTGAGTATTCTCATCTGTATTGACTTTAAACATTATTCTAAGGCTTTTCTGTTGATGGCGGGTAGGTGCCAATTGCAGAGTGCCAGCAATTTTCTGACTCCTACTGGGCACTGAATGGTCAGCTACAGTAACTGAGTCTTGTGTGTGGCAAGTTTTATGGTTTGGGGTTTTTATCTGGTAATGCATCTCTGCAGTCATCATGCCTTTTAGCAGTACATGTCTTGGACTTCCCTAATATTTTAAATACAAACTTGTCAGGGTTTTGCAAAACATTATTGTATATTCATTTTTCTAGCAAACGTGAAAAACCATGAGCAGCTTGTAGTACTGGGATCGCTTAGGCTGTGTGATGCACGTGTGTATAAATGAAGCTGCCTAGTGCGATTTCCAAGAACCTACAAGAAGGAGCAGTTCGTTACTTGATGACCTTAAGGGTCTTTTTGGCCTAAATGATTCTATGATTACCTCACTTGAGCAACTGTATTTTAATTCACCGAATAATTTCTTGTTGATTGAAATGATGTTCTCTAATACTTTGTGCTATGTAGTTATATAAAATAGTTCAGGAACCTTTAGAATATTCAACTGGGACCATTGCTTATTGTGTTATTGCCTTAGTGTTTACACAGTGGCTGCTGTGCAGTGAGTTGGTGAACATGTAAGTACAAGTTAACAGATTGTACATGTGGGTACCATTTACGGGTAGCCGTTTGTCTGTCTGTCTGTCTGTCTAAACTCGGGAGAGCGAAGTGAATTGCTGTGCCGTGCAGAGACCTGCGGGGTAGCGCTCTCACTGGCTGCCCGCATAAGCAGGGAGATCGGAAACGGAGTCAGAGAAATACTTCATAGAAGATAAACGCACAAAGATTTAAAGAATTTACCATAAAATAGAGACCTTAAGGACAACCTTGTAACACTAAAAATAATAGGTTTTTCAAATGACTTTTTCCTGCCTTTTCCTGTTGCTTACGTAGCTCCTGGAGTAGGAATTCCTTCAAAACACAAAAAAAAAGTTAAGAAACTTAAAGATATATTTTAAAGCAAGGCAACTCACATTCTGTTTTAAAAATGTCTTGCCGAGATACTGACAACGTCTTTGTTTTAGCTCGGTAATCGCTGTTACTGTGTAAGACATTGCAGGACACTGGCAGTTGTAATTGAGTAAAGGAGTAATTGCTGCGCCAATTCTCTTATCGTGTTAGTTCATAAAATGAAGGATTAAAATTCATTTTTTCAGTAGGCAAAAATCAGAAATTGAATGAGACGAGACATTGATTTCAGTTTAACAGTTGTGAATTTGGCTTGTACATGTATCTTACTTAATGCTTCAAATTGCCTTTTAAATCACTTGGGTACATCAGCTGTATTAAAACTGAAAGCATCACTGTTAATGAAAGCATATGGCAGTTACTGTCCCAGCGTGGTCATGGAAGAAAGCCGTGGCCAGCTGAAGTTCAGCTGCTTTACAGTCCGTTGGCCAATGTTCAGGTTCTTTGGATTATGCTGCTTTATAATCAATGTCTGTCAAAAAAAGAGGGGGAACCCCCGCCAGCTACTTCTCTCTTGGCTTCGTACATTTTATCAGGGAGCTCTAAGCGTAAAGTTGATGATGGCTGTTTGTAAGCGTGCACTGTAGCTGTTTAACTGAGGCAATGCCGAGGCCTTTTGCAAAGTAGCTCCAAGAAATCTCAGAATTCCAGCAGCTATAAGTGATGAACAGAATCCTGATCAGCTGGGAAGCAATCAGGCACAGCACTTGGGATCCATTACAGATGTCATTAGAGCAACGAAGTAATCAGTGCCAGTATCTTGGTATTTAGCTGCTGATTAAAAGTAGTTTGTACTCTGAATATTATTTTCAGAAGTTTTTCTTGATTACATAATCAAGAATAGGATATCTATTCCTGGTAACGCTGATATTGTGGTACATAATCAAGAATTTTAAGCGCTACCTTATAGTGCAACTGTGTTACTGAAAATAATTTCTATAAACTCAGTGTTACACCTAGATACACCTCGATAATGAAAGACTTACTTCTGAAGACATTTGTGTGCATGAAGCCAGTGTACCATAACTTGGCATGGCAAGAAAGGGTAATCTGCAAAATGTTGTTGATTGGATAATGTGTTTTTTTCGCTGCATTTTTCTAAAATTCTGGGAACTTATTTCAGAAAGTGTGTGTTCCTCATCAAGTTGGAACCTTCTGCTTTATGCTGCCTTCTCATATTGTTCCGTTAATCGCTGCCCTTGGAGCCCGACAGTCCAGCCAGGTTCTCGCCCACCTAGTTCTCCAGTCCTCTGGACTGCGACGCCCGAGCTCCACCAGCTTTTGGTGGGTGCAGAGAGATGCCTCACGGTGATGGCAGCCAGCTTTCTCACTGCTCTTGGATGCATCCCATCGGGTCCCATGGACTTGCTGTGATTGAAATTTCCAGGAGATACTTGGCTTTATCCAGGATATCCTCTACCGGTATTTGCTCTGCTCCCTTAGCTCTGGAAGAGCAGTGAAGACACAAAAAAGCACCCTGTGCCTGTCAGCAGTGGGCCTGTGTTTTCTCTGTTCATCATTTTATTGCTGAAGTAGTAGCAGGAGCTTTTGCTGCCTGCCATGCCCCTTGCTGGTCTCAGCCCTCTGTAAGCTCTGGTTTTCCCTGCACCAGCCCTGCATCCCCAGGTGCTTTTTCAACATTCTTCCTTTCAAGCCTGTCTGCTTCTGTCTCGCTTTTACATCCATTTTCCTCATTTAGCCCAGTCATTCTCCTGATAGTCTACTTCTTCCCTCCCTGCCTCTTCCTATCTGGAAGGACCGTCCTTGTGTTAGGAGGAGCCTGTCTTCCAAGGCACCTCAGCTCTCTCAAGCCCTTTCCCCGGGACGCTGTGGCTGCTTCCCTGAGCGAGGCAGTCTGCTGGCCTGAGCCCCTCAACCCGCTCTCTGCCGTCCTTACCGCCCTCGGCGTCTGGAACTCCACTTGTGTGCCTGTGCCGGGCAGGGCTGCCAGGGATGAGCACGTTCCCCCAGCGCCTCTGTGTCTGTGAGCAGCAGGGCTGGGAGAGCGGGCACTGGTTGGCACATCTCGTCCAGAGGGTGTCCCCTCCTGGACTGCTGCCGGCAGATGCCAGGGAGGTTACTCTCCTGTGTAAGAGCCGGGGACTGTGACCTGGAGGCACTTTCAGGTTGTTTATAAAAAACTTCATCAACTTTTTAGCCCCCATCGGGTGGTCTGTAGCAAAACTCCACTCTTAGTGGCCGATGGTTCCCGTGATCCTGGCTCAGGAGCTCAACAGACCTGCTGCCTGTTCCACAGAATAGCTCCCTCCATGCACTGAGGGCGAATTCCCCTGCCTTCTTTCCTGCCTGCCCTCCCTGTTCAGTTTTAGATGAGGCGTTGTGCTTCCTTCGTCCCGTGCCTGGGGTCTGGATGGGTGTCCAGGAAACAGCTGCTGTTTGGCACCTCCTGTTAACAGCTGTGGTCCAGCTGTGTGCAGCTGCGGTCGCCCCGCTGAGGCCACGGAGCAGCTCGGGCCTCTGGAGCTGAGAAGTGAGCAGCTGGTTGTATGTGGCTGATTCCGTTGGAGGAAATCCTCTAAGCTGCGTTTTTGTGACAATACTACTGCCGTTTGCAACTTGCCAGACGTCAGTTCTAGCCAGAAAAGTTCTTTATGTGACACAGCTTTAGACCAGGTGTTTAATTATTTTTCATTAATTGCTCTGCTTACATGGGTGAAAGAACAAGGCAGCGAGTACCCTGCAAACTTTACTTAGCTCTGCTGAAATAAAACGTAGCTGTTTAGAGACTAAATGAAACGAGACTTGTCTAATAATGTGTATAATAAAAAAAGCTGATAGAACTTGATTAAGCTTGATCTGTTAGCAGTGTGATAATGGATCAGTGAGCAAGTAGTGTTTATGCTTGCGGTTTTAGATTCATTTGTGTGTATGTGTTAATCAGAAGGAATCAAAATCACTAGAACTGAGTACTACAGGCCTTGAAATACCCTGTGAATACTTGTACTAATCCCTTTGGTAAAGGGAAAGCATAATCTCACATACACATTTCCTGCCTGGGTCATTCGCTTTATAATCTGACATCAGGCTTTTCAGTCAATTAAGTCCAAGTAGTGAAGTTTTCTTCCCCCCTTTGTTTTATATTATTAATTTTTTTTTAATTCAAGGTTTTCAATTTGTTGTTTAAAACACATTTCTGAAACTTAATGCTGAAACTTAATGATGAAGGACGCTTTAGCTATGTTAAGGTGAGTGTAAACAGCATCTGAGGGGTCAGAGCTGGGTGTTGTGCTCCGTTTCAGAATTGCTGTGCTCTGCTGGGAGGAGGAGGATGCCCGCATCACTTGCATCACCTGTGCGTTTTCCCTCACAAACTCTGCACCTTTCGCTAACGCTGACTCCTCCATAAAGTCTCAGTAAAGCCTGTGAGCTCAGTTCAACTAATTAGAGTTTTGGGCACCGCTGTGTGCTTCATCTGGAAAGAAAAAGCTGTTGCCCGTGTCCCCTCAGCATTGCGTACCCTGTCCTGTCTCCCATGCAAATGCTGTTTTTTTCATAAATAATACAGGTGACCATATGTACACAGATTTTTAAAAGCACGTGCCAAATATTGGTATTCTGAGTTCATATTTAGGCAGCAATTAAGGGACATTTTCAAATCGGTACTTCTCCATTTGACTTCTGCTTGACAATTTGATGATGAGCATACAAGACGAGCCGGGCACACTGGTTTTTATGCAGTTGGTACCTGTTATAAGCTGTGACACGTACACTGAGAGAGAGTGAGGTTAGTTACGTTCAGAATAGACAGTTTGAGAGCTGAGGAACATCCGAGCTGATGGTTCAAGTGTCCAGACAGCGCTATGGCTTCCTTTCTGTTTATAATCACTGTAACATTTGAAGGCATCCTCTCTCAGGAGAGAATTACTTGATTATCTTGAGCCTGTCCCCAGTGCCCAAATTGGATGTGCAGCTGCCACAATCCAGACTGTTCTCTACCTTGTTTCTATTAAATACTGAGTACGTTAATGCGGCTCCTCCAAAGGCGTAGTTTCTAGGTGTGCGGAGTCTCAGAGCGTGGGCTGCAGCGTGGGGCTCCGAGCGCCTGCCTGGAGGGCTGACTCTAAGAAAACTCTTTAACTTGTCAGTTTAAGTTAGGGGAAAGCTCCTTGTCAAAGCGTTACTGTTTACAATCTGTCGTGAATGTCCTAAATCCTCTTACTTAATCCAGCGTTGGGCTTGACCAGCAAGGGTCAGCGAATGCCTGGTTTCAGTAAGAGCTGGAGTTGCTGCCTCCTGGGAGTCCTACCTGTCCTTCTGTTTCGGATGCCCTGCAGAGGCACATGGGGGTAGCAGCGAGTCTCACGACTCTTACATGTGTTAGAAGAACACAGTCCTTTTCCCGTGCGTGTCCTTCCTCCTTCGGAGGTATTTCGCAGGCGTTTACTGCAGAGGCTTGTCCCCTTGCTGCGGTCGGTCCGGCCTGACGCCCTGAGGAGGGGGCAGACGGATGCACTTGTGCTTTGTTACGTCCATAGGAACTCGCCTGGTCGCATTTCAGTAACTGAGTTGTTGGGAGACTTGGAGATTTGCTGCTGGTGGCTTTTGCACGTGAGATGTGATACGAATGTAATGCCGAAATCTGCATGCAAATGCACAAGCTGCCATTTATACATTTGTGAACTGAATAAATTACCAAATGTCAGGTCCCATACAAATTCTTACTGTTACGTACAGCCAATTAGTAAGGCGTTCTACAGAGGAAAAAATTGCCTGGTAACATTTCATATTTTTCTCAAAAAGTGATTCTACCATAGTAAATTTGGCTGTGAGCTGCTCTTATTGCTTTTAGACTGCCGTTAAATACGTGCCCTGCGGCAGAGGGGGCTTGTGCCAGCCACATCCCGCAGCGTGCCTTCCCCCGGGACCCTCGGGGAGCCGGCAGGTCTCGCCAATGCGGTGTCGTATTGAGTAACTGACCTCTGGGGGTCTTGTTCCCTGTGAATCTATGACCGATAGCTTTGATGGTTAAGGAAGTTGGACTGCCTCACTGGAACTTCCATCCCTTGGGAAGTGGCGTGATCCGCGGATGCAGGCCAGCACCCCCTGGCAGGGGCTGGGGGCTTCTCCTCTGCCCGGGGGAAGGGGGTACTTGGCATTTTTCTTACACTGATCAAGGAACACCTGGGGTGCCGCCACTACGATCCCTTCCTCTCCCTCTGCTAGCTTCTATCAGTAGAAAAATTAATAACTTTTGTTGATCGTTAATGGATTGCTTTTTCATTTGCAATACTCGGGGCAGAAAGTCCCAGTGTTGGAGGAGGTTCCTGTAGGTGGAGAGTTGCCTCAGGTGCAAGAACTGCAGTCGGCCGACACCGCGGAGGTTTGGACGGGGTGAGCGAGTGCTGCAGGCTGGTGGTGGAGCTGCTGCATTTCCAAGCCCCAGCACAGTCACAGAGGAGCTCTGCTCTGTGGGATACCAAAACTCTGCGTTAGTGATAAAGGATTATTTCTTTGGTAGAATAATTGGTGAATTCTGCTTCCGCTGACGGAAGCCAGCTGAAGCAAAAATGCTGAAAAATGTCTGGCTTGAAGTCTGCTCTTTCGTGAAGGTGGGTTGTCTTGACTGCTGTAAGCGATGCAGGAAAGAATACTGGGAGTGTGTGTTGTCAGTGCTTTCCTAAGGAACAGCAAGACCTTGACGTTGCACCCCTGTGCTCCTCTTCAGGTCGCTCAGCTTTCAGAAAGGAGGGACTGGGAAACTGCAGAAAACTGTGGGCAACAGCACTGGTAACAGTTCTCACTTCCAAGTTTTCCATGAAAGCCAAACCTGCCCCTTACAGGCTATTAATTTGTGAAGTCATTTATCTCGGGGCAAGCCTGTATGTACAGCACGTAGCCGAAAGACAGGCTGTTGTAGCCTGGGGTTTAAAAATGCCACTACAAGTGATGCCCGGATAAACAGAACAGAGATGAATTTCAGTTACATCTACCCTGACACTTCCCAAACTACAGTTTTGACACTGCCTCTTGGCTTTTCATTTTTTTCCTATTCACCTACAACAAACCGCTATATAAGCTAAAGAAATGGGTCTCATCAAGTGAAAATGTTCCTCGTAGCTGGAGTAATTAAGTACTCTGGCTGTCTCTGCCTGGTAGAGATTTAAAGGGGCTATTCACAGTGACCACCGTAGTTTTCTCAGGGTTCCCTTGTCGATCTCCCCCCCTTTTGTCCCCTTGACCCGCTCCTTGGCTGGGCCGCCGTCCCCCCCAGCGCTGCGCCCCCGCTCCCGCCTTCCCTGGCCTCTGCCCAGCTGCGTCTCTCGGAGCTGCTTCGACCTTCTGCCAAGAAAAGGTCAATCCAAGATGCCACTGTCCCAACACAATCTTCACTGGGTACCATTTCCTGCACTCGTGGGCAGAGACCTTGTTTTCCATTTTGAGCAGTCTGTTTTCTGCAATAAAACACGGGATATGTCTCTCTGTTGCTATAGAAATAATATTGCTTTAAACGAGGGAACCAGTGCCCTGCTGTCGACAAATCTAATCTAAGTGTTCGTCTCCAGAGCTTGTGTTTCACCGCTGGGAAGAGGTATACATAATTCTACAAATTATTGCTGTAACTTATGCATAAATGTCTTTATACTCTGAAACTGTTAGCTAAATTTCCCAAAGTGATAGCATGGAGATTAACATGGTGTGATGTGTTTACATGTGTCTTAGCGGAGCCTTCCTCCTCCCCTCCCCAGGACATTTTCATATTCATAGACTGAAGTTTCCAGCTCTCGGCATAGGAGGCTGGGGAGGGGCAGAAGCAGCTTTCTGGGCTCGATTCCCCACCCCGTGCACGATGGTGTGCTGGCTGCTTTGAAATTTGGGGGGTGATTTTTTAAAATCCAGCTCCTCCAAGTAACATGAGACGTCATTTGCTGCGTTATTTCTAGTACTAATAAGGGTATTTTCCCTAAACGGCGGCCGAAACTGCCCCCAGTGCCCCCAAACCGCCCCCTGCTTTCCGGACCACGCTGGGTACCCGACACCCCGGATTTCTCAACTCACAAAGGTTTTTTGCTACAATAACTTTGTACCCTGAGCAGCAGTTAAATACACGAGTTGTGGATTTTGACTTAATGTGCTGTGTGTCGAGTCTCCCTGCCTTTACATTCAGACGTAATTTGGGCGTAATATGGATACGTTTTTTTCCCCAGTGTTTTTCTGAAACGGTAGAGTTGTAGCAAGAGCAGTAAGGTGGCACTTGGGCCTGGATCCGCAGGGGATGGGGAGGGAACTGAAACCTTTGCAAATAATATCTGCTCAGGGTCAGCGTTTGTCCATGGATTGATCACGAGTGCTTTGAAGAAACATGGAGAGGATGATCTTCTGCTGATCCCATATGTACATTAGAGAAGGCTCTCTGATACATTTGTGCGTGTTCTATATACATGTACTTACAAAATAGAAGACAAAAACTGCATCCTGACTGACTCGCGCAGACCTGTGTGGAAATGTGTGTTCCAAATCTGATTCTAGAGTTCTTGTAAACATCTGGTTACAGCTTCTTGGTTAAAAAAAGCAATTGTGATTAGTGAAATGGGCCCGTGTTAGATACGTGTTAAGTGCTGCCAGACAAAATGTTGCCTTTAATTCATGGATAATAAACACGTGAGTAGCCTCTGCTTTATGATTACTCTTCAGAAAATTTAAAAACCCCCTATCTTCTTTATAATAAAACAACTGCTTTTTTAAGAAAAGGCTTCCTAAACTTTTTGCAGTGACTGCAAAACTTGAAGTGGCTGGCCTTCCTGGGGAAGGGCCGTCTGGGTGTGTGTACTAAGAGAAAAACAGAAGCGCAGGAGAATCTAGCAAGGAACACAATTACTTTTTCTTTGCAATTAATAAATGAATTTGCTTATTGTTAATACAGACTCATCATATAAATAAGTCGCCACAAGATACCAATTATATTTTTGTTGTTAAAGCAGTTGTTGTAATGAATGGAAAAAAGCCAACCTTAATTCCTCTGCACAGCCATAAAAAATAAAACCGAGGTTGCCCTGGTTTTTGCCCTTGTGTAAAGCTTTACACCATCCAAGGCTGCTGCCTTTTCCCCCACATCATCAGTCTCTGGCTGAAAGGAACCAGCTGCTGAGCTGTTGGTGCAGAACGTCAGCTGCCCCTTCCGTCAGCTACGGCTGCGCGCTTGGTTGGTTCCCAGCCAGGGCCTTTCTTGAGGCAAGTGACCGAAGGTGACCGAGAACTGGAGAAGGGAGGAGAGTGCTCAGTGTCCACACTGAAGTGAAGCTGTGGCTGCCCCATCCCTGGAGGGGTTCAGGGCCAGGCTGGATGGGGCTTGGAGCAACCCGGTGTGGTGGGAGGTGTCCCTGCCCAGGGCAGGGGGGTTGGAACTCAATGATCTCTGAGGTCCCTTCCAACTCTAACCATTCTGTGATTTCTAGATCCCTGCGTACTGTCACGATCGCATCTAACGTGAAATATTTTCTTACTGTGCATAGTTCTGTAAACCAGAGCTAACAGGGTAGGAGAATCTAGCACGAACACTAAAATGTGTTTGCTTTTTCTGTAGGGACTCAGTGGAGAAAGGCCCAAGAGCAAGATTTAAAGAATGTTTTGAAGAAGACCGACCAGGACATTCCATTGGTATTCGTCAGTGGAAATCACGATGTTGGCAATACTCCAACAGCAGAAACAATAGATAATTACTGCAAGAGCTGGGGAGACGACTACTTCAGCTTCTGGGTCGGAGGCGTTCTCTTTCTGGTGCTGAATTCTCAGTTATACTTTGATTCTTCCAAATGCCCCGAGCTAAAGCAAGCCCAGGACGTGTGGCTCGACGAGCAACTGGCTGCTGCTGAAAAACAGAAATGCAAGCATATAATAGTGTTTCAGCACATCCCTCTGTTTCTGAGAAGACCTGATGAAGAGCATGATTATTTCAACTTGGAAAAATCGGTTCGTCAAGAGATCATGGAAAAGTTTCTTAAAGCAGGTATTTTTTCAAATTTCCATAGTTTTGAATTTTTGTTTCAAATTGTTATTGGCTGTGCTGCCAGACAAAATACTGGTTAGTGTAAGTAGTACTGTTCTCAAGGAATTTTTAGGTACTGCTTACAAACCTCATTGCTCCCTGTAGGTCAGAGTTACCAACTGAATCTAATCGTCTGTAAAAGTACCAAAGCAAATGTAAAAGTTTAAGTGAAACGTAAAAAAGTAGGAGTTAAAAACTCTTTAAAATAAATAGCAAGGATTGCATTTTGGAAGTACCGATAGAAGTAAGACCACAATGAGCTTTTCCTGCAAAAGGAGCAGAAGATCAGGTATTGCCACAGGAGAAAAATACAGAATTTATGTTTTACATAAAACATGAAAACAGAATTCCAAATTACCTTGGAGGTTGTGTTCTCCCACACTGAGCCAATTTTAAACCAGGAGTGTAATGCACTCCGGATTTATTCAGTGTAAAGAAGAGTCCCGCTCTGCTGAGATCAGTCGTTTGCACATCCAGTACTAGCAGGGCCGTTTCTGAGATGAAGGGCAGGTGGAACGCGCGCCAGACGTTGTGCCAATCCCTTGGCTTTGCTGGGTGACCCTGGAACGCCCTGGGGACAGGCACAATTCGCAGCGACTCCTCCCTGCGGTTCCCATTGTCTCCTCTTCACTGCCTTGTGTTCCTGGGGTCCCTCAAAATGTCCTGCCGGCCCGTCAGCGCTGCATCACAGTGTCATTTTCTCTGTGAGAGCATTTTATCTGGATTACTGAAGGATGCAGATTGTTTATGATATTGTTCCTAATTTACCATGTAATTGTTAAGCCTGGACTCATCCAAACCAGCCTCATTTCCAAGCTCTGAACCTCCTACTGTTTCCAATCAGTGGGGCCAAAATTCACAGCTCTCTGAGGGCTCTCCAGGGGACTGACGTATTTGCAGGCTGGAGATGGGGTTGTGGTTTTTTTTCCCGTAAGGAGACAGGCTGAGAATACCTCATAATATCCTTTTTAATTTTGGTGCCAGCGTCAACATAGTGGAAGGTACTGGAAAGCTGGGCAGGGAAATGACGGCTCGGGTGCTGTTGGCTGCAGCCACATCCCAGATCCCTGGAGCGGGTGGGAGGACAGTGCCCATCAGGGGTGCCCCAGTAAAGAGGCACCCGTGTGGAAGCGGGAGCAGTTCTGTTCCAGAGCTTTCTGTCATCCGGATCACTAACATGTGGTAAGGCAGCACTGGGAATATAACGTATCGCCAGGTAAAAGGGATTATGCAAAACGTCACCATCGTAACGTCGATCGTTGTTCCGCTAAGGCGTTCCTCAGAGGGATGCTTCAGACTGTTCTTGTGCCAACAAAGACTTAGCCAAAACTTGGGCAGGCTTCAGGCGGGGGGGAAGGAAGAGGGAACGGGAGCCCCGCTACGAGACAGCTCTGCAGAAGAAATTCCCAAACTCCTGTCTGGGCCAACACCCCATTGGTACCCATCCTCCAGCGTTTCTCCTCGTGTCCCTCGTTCCCATCCCTAAAATCCTCCCAGAAGGACGTGCTTGGTTCCGTTGTGTCAGTCTCGTTTGCTGCCTGATGCAATACGTAAATGAGCCAAGAGGTAATACTGGCTATGGAACGTCCCAGGGATCTGCCAGTGGAAGGAACACACGGAGCAGGCCGGGGCTGCCGGGAAGGATGAGCTGAAGCCCAGGGTGGCTCCGCTGGGGACGGGCGCGTTGGGTTTGCATCGCGCTGCTCGGGGAGGAGCAGCCTGTGCTACGGGGGCGGCAGAGGCGGCCACCGCAGGGAGAGGCGCAGCGACACCGCCCGCCTGCTGACTCTCTTTGCCAAAGAGCAATCCATTTCAGCCTGTCATTAGACATGAAGTTGGTTTTCCCCCAGTTCACTTTGTTCATTCTTGGAGGATCAAACCACAGAATATTGCCAACAAGATCCCTATCTCCTTTGCATTTCTGGGGCGTTATTTATTTAGACTCGCAGCTGAAGGGCACTAACCCCTGACAGCACTTGGTCTCGAAGTTTGGTTTAACTGTTCTGGAAAAAGAACGTAAGTTTGCCTTTTTAATGCCTCCCGAGGCTGCTGCTCTCCTTCCCCCGCCCTGTCCCCAGCCCTTCCTTTCTTCTGCTCTCTGATTCAGATTTTCCAATCACTGTGAAAGTTTGTTGTGTAATTATGAAAATTTTCAGTGTAACGTGTGTGTTTTAGCAGTTCCTGTGTTTGGCAATGTGATGCTTTTAGACAGGCGTCATGTTTCCGTTGTTGATAACCCAGGATCAGACCTGGAACTGTCCCAGCTTTCACGTTTGTACTTCTTTGCAGAAGCGTCAAACGCGGGGCCGTAACCCACCTGGTGAGGGGCAGGGAGGGCAGGGAGGGCAGCCGACTCCATCAGGTCTTTCCCTGAATACAGACATTAACATGGGTACCTGTGGGAATGGGTCGGGTACCTGAAGCATGGAGGTACTGCGGAGGGGCTCCAGAGTGAGGCGTGCAACTGCTGAAAATTATTATTTTAACTTCAGAGCCCAGGTCTTCTGTGGTTATTCTCTTCTAATCGCTTAGATCGTGGTTTTGGTTCAAGTATCCGCTCATTACAAGCAGAGATACTGCAGAGGCTACATCTGGTACAAAATACTGAATTACATTTCTCACATTAGAAGTGTCCTTAACAGTTGGGCTAATTAAAGATAAAGCCACGTCCTTATGATAAATATTTATAAATTGAGAATCTGGCACTTGTAAATATGTACTGCTGCCTCGCAAAGCGGAGCCGTATTTGCGCTGCAGCCGCCCTCCTCGCCGCTGGTCCTTTCCGTGCGTTACAGCGAGTGTTGTCCTTGGGAAGGCGGCTGCGGGGGCAGCGGCCACCAGCCCAGGCCTCCTGTCAGTGCGAACGCCTTGCTGACAGCACAGATGTGAAACTGCAGGAAGATCGGGCTCAGGGGTCCCGTCTCCGTCCCTCCCGACGCCCAGGGACAAAGCAAACCCGTGTGCGGGAACTGGGAAGGTGCTGACCCGCGGGCTCCTCTGCGGGACCCGCCGGCACCACCCGTCTCTGCTGCACGGACTTTAGCCCTTAAGACTTCGCCAGCGTTCATATAAATGTTTGCTCATAGTTTTGTTGGGAAAATAAAGAATCTGGGTCGTGGGCTAGCCCGAAATCAGGTCTGCGTGTCACAAGGCTTTGATGAACGTAAGCAGTACATTAGTTCCTAAATGAAGCGGTTTATGTAGAAGGAGACACGCTGCTTACGTACCTCGTTGCATGATCATTTTCTCTGATGTTAGAGACTATTTTCTGTGACCTGGGAAGTATGAGTATTCATGTTAAGCTATGGACAATCTTCTAAATACTCTTTGTCCTGAGAAACATCACCCTCACACTGAAATTACTTACGTTACTTAACGCAATGTAGTAATAAATGTCTCTTAATGGCCCTAATGAACTAGGACGTTCAAGCTAATGTCTGAACTTCTTTAAGAGCTCTGTTGAATAAAACCTAAATTAATAGCTGGGTTTTCACCCACAAAGGTGAGAAAAGAATTTCCAGAGTGAGAAGAGTAGGTCTGTGTAGGTGAGAGATTTTGCACCCAAGAGTCACCAGGTAATAGATGGAAAATAGAGAAGGAAGCTCCCTGCAGTCTCCAGCTTCTTTTAATTAAAAAGTCTTCAAGGCATTTTTCAGATGTGGTTAAAAATACTTAGTTTGTACGTACAAAGAAAAGTAACAACCTGAGTTTATTTTCATTTCATTTGTGATCGGAGGTGCTGTAACTTCTAAGACCTCTGCTCATTCAGAGTGCGATGCCTGCGTTCCCGCCTAGGGATGTTAGGGCAGGAGGGTATTAAAGGAGGAAGCAGCTTTTGGAACATCCACAGCTGAGATATATTTGAGCACAACATTGAAGCAGGGAGCGCTGAAAGCTGTCGCTTCTAAAATTTACCAGACAACATATGCTATGGTTCATTATTTTCTTTGTTGTGTAATCAGAGTTGACAAGGGAGTAATATTTTCTCCTTCCTGCCATTGAGACCCTGATTTTGGCAAAGCCCATGCGTTGAGTGAGTAATCCCAGGGCTTGCCGCGTATTGCTCCGGCAGTATTTAAGATAATTTATATGTAAATACGCTCAACTCCCGTGATTTACATCAACCTCTCTCAACCTTAAAATTATGCCCTCGTGGTACAGGTAGAGTGACCAGATTTGGTATCTTCTATGTCACCCTGGGAGAACAGTGGCTTTTAAGTCTGTTCCCCAGGAACCATAACAAAATCTACTATTAGATACACAGACGTGGTGCTTGGGGTTTTTTGGTTTTGTGGGGTTTTTTTGTTTGGTTGGTTGTTCGGTTGGTTTTGGTTTTTGGTTTTGTTTTGTTTTACAGAAATTCAGCAGCGAGTTCAGAAGGTATTTATTCAGTATAGGCTGTGATGACATCAAGTAATATGTGTTCTCAGATAAATGTTTAAAGTCTGTTTCCTCCACTGGGCTGTAGTTCTGGTTGGCAGAAACCGCTCTCGGTCCTTAGAGCACGGGGCACAGCAGGACTCTCTGGGGTTTGTGTCGGGTCTCTGAGAAACGCAATTTCCAAATGGGGAAAGTAGCAAAACCAGACAATAAAATCCCCCTGCAAGGTCAGGGGAGGCGTCCCAGGACACTGACCTGAAGCACAGCCTGACCTACAGACAGCACCTCCAAAGGCTCGTTTAGACCAGGACTCTAACGAGGGGATCAGGAATCACCCTCTGGCTGTGCCTGTTGTTTCTCTGGTTATATAGGAAAAGCAAGTGAGACTATCGAAAAGTGTATAAAAGTGTAAAAACAGTGTAAAGAGGTATATAAAAAACCACTTTGCAAACTGGTATCTTCTCTGCCATTTACATGGACCAACCAACCGCCCGCTGGACCAAGCTCTGGATTCTTCAGCCTCCAAAGCAAACTTAAGGAGGAGGTTTCACGCGAGTTCGCAGGATCACGCTTACAAGCAGCACGTGGGCCATTATCATTAAAAGGCTTACGGTGCCCTGTGCTGTCAGTTCTAAGGATCCTGTTCTGGTTTGTCCAAAAGCTCACCTGAAGGAAGCAGAGCAACACAGCGCTTCTAAAGGGCTACACCAAGTAATTGTGTGATGTTGTAACTGAAGGTTGACCGAAGTGGTGAAGGATCCCCGACAGCAGCGGGACTGCTCGCTTCTGCTGGGACTCTGCCGGCGGGAAATGGGTTTTTGGAAATGGGATTTTGGGTATTTTGGAGAAGGTGGTCTGAAAGGCCCGAGCATCGCGCGGTTGTTAGCAGCGCTGTGACCGATGCGCTCGCGTCTGTCTGTGCTGCTACAACACCTGCTTGGCAGATGGAGTGATGCGAGCGCTCTCACACTGCAATGAGAGAAAATCAGTTCAATTCCACAGGAGAGATTTTCTTTACAAAGACTGCTAAATACCATCATTCGCTTTGTAGCACCGGAGTCTTGAAAAAGTTATGTACACCACCTGCCCAGGGGAGAAAAAAGGTACGGCAAAAAACGCCTGCGGTGTAGGTGTGCTTTTGTGGGGAACCTGAAGGAACATTTTGGAGTGGGAAACTGTTCTGAGAACAGGTATTGCTGTTGAACCGACCGCGGTGCTCGCTTCAGACATCAGCTGCAAGGGGAGGGAAGACGGAAAAGCCAGTCTTTGCCCAGGGGAAGCGCTCAAGATCAGTACATTGTTGTGACTTAAATGGTTGTATGTGCAGCACACCCGGATGGACACACGGCTGTGTGGGACACACGCACCTCCCTGGGGAGCTTCGCTGCTGGAGAACAACTGCTTAGGAAGACTCTGAGAGAGGACTGGAGTGTTGGCAGCGTTCTGGTTTTTCACTCGGTACGATCCATTTCTTCACAGAACTGTTGTTCCACCTCCTTGCTTTCATTTTGGCTCTGCTGCTGCTCCTCTCTACCTCCTGCAGTTTTGGCAACAAACACAGGGGATCAGCCTTTGCCAACCTGTCCTCTTTCCTTGGGCCTTGGTTGAGAGAGAGGTTTGGCCAGTGAAGCAGTTGATTTTCAGATAAGCATAATTCTATTTTAAACCCGATTTTATCATTAAACTTGAGGAGCTGCCACAAGAGCAGAGTAAGACCAGAGTGAGGGTGCCTCCAGCCCGGTCTCCTGCTGCCCCTGCAAGCCAGACCCTGAGGAAGAGCACAAGGCGGCGCGGTGCGGAACGGTACTTCTTCCTATTTTTCTTGTGGGGGCTTACTGCATCGTACTGGTGTTACCAGTATAGCCTAATTTAGGGGTTCTTTTACAGATTTGTTCAGTTGATTTTTGCAAAGTCTCAGCTTTCAGGATGGTCTGCAGGAGGGAGTTCCATGTTTCGTAGCTACATGAAGAAATGCCGCCAGACCTGTTCTCTGACCATCACCCGTAGCCTGTGCCGAGCCGCAGATCTGCCAGGGCAGTGCCCGTCTCTGCAGCCACTGTAAGAAATAGTTCATTAATCAGCAGCTACAGGCTGATCGTCTGGAATGCGACAGATTTCCCTGGTCAGATACTCTGTTTTCCTCCAGATTCTTTCCCGAGTGCAGGGGAGGAGAAGCGAGGTCTGCAGCCGGGCCCTGCTCCCGGTGGCATTCCTCGCGCACGCGTTT
Organism: Pedionomus torquatus; assembly: GCA_013398155.1. Lineage (NCBI taxonomy): Eukaryota > Metazoa > Chordata > Aves > Charadriiformes > Pedionomidae > Pedionomus > Pedionomus torquatus. The sequence continues at coordinate 158,475 of VZRU01011265.1, forward strand.
AGCTCTCTCCTTCTTACGGTTGTATTTGCTTTTGCTGAGAAAAGCATTTGTTTAATTGAAGGCTCAGTCTAAATAAAGCTTGCAACTGATTGCCTGTGCTGATTATTCCAGCCATTCTCTTCTTAATTTGGAAAATTTGCTTGCTTTTCTTTGGTTTATTTTTATGTTGGTAATTTTATCCCTGTATTTTCACGCTGCCCGTACTGCTGGGTTGAGCAGTTTGATTTCCAACTGAAGCTTGGCCAGTCGCTTCTTGGACACGGCAGACCTGCCCCAAAATGGGTTTTGTAAATGAGGAACTGGAGTTGGAAAACAGCTGCTTCTGAATTGAGGGGTTTTCGGAAGCGAGCCATGGAAGTGAGTGTCATCACAGAAACTGGCGGCAGATACCCCTGGAATTTAAACTATTTCAAGGCTGAATTCCAGCCCAGTATCATCTGACTGTGTGAGAAAATACTCTTTTCTAGTGCGTGTTTCTTTATGAAATAATTTTTACTATTTCCAGATAAATGTGAGCGCGTTATTTTCCATCCTCTTTAAACCTATTTGGATTTCTGTAATCGTTGCAGGCAGATTTCGGCAGAAGAATATGCCGTACTTTCAGACTTCTGTAAAAGAACATTAGCTTTTCCCGCTCACAGACGGGCTGCCTGCTGCAGGACCGTCAGCCTGCAGTTCCCTGTCATATAATGAACTATTTTCTCGTCTGATTATTGTCAGAAATAGAAATGCACAGCGTGCCAGCAACACGGGGGTAGCTACAGGTTTTTTCCCGATTTTTTTCAGTATCACCGGACCTCGAGGAGGCGGTGAGTGTTTCTTTCAGAACATTATTTGGGTTGTTGGGGAGCTCTGAAGTTCTGCGAGACGGTCGTCATTGCAAAGAATACTCTTCCAGGTGGGAGCTGGCGCAGTCCGTGGGGCGGGATGGTTGGACACGTGCAGCGGGTCCTGAGCCTGCTCAGCCCCTTCTGGGCCGCGCTCTGGTGTGGAGCGCCCGGAGCAGCTCAGGTGGCTGCTGAGATCCCTCTCCCTGCTAGGCCAGTGGGTCAGTTTAACTTATGCCACCTCTGTAAGAAGAGCCCTTTCTGTTACAGTGTGACGCTGGGGTTGGCACTTGAAGAGTGAACCGAGAGAAAAAGGCAAATGCTGGTACAAATTGTCCATCCTACCAGAGCACTGAGCGGCACGAGATGCGAAGCAGCAAGAGCCTGGTGCTGCTCCTGCGATGAGCTGCTTTACAGAGCAGACGCTGCAAATAAGGGAGGCTGGGAAGAAGCCTTCAGAGGTGGTTCTGAATTTTTATTGAGAAACGTCTGCAATGAGAAACTGTGAGCAAAGCGTTCTTATCGAGGCTTTGACTTGGAAAAGAGTATCCAAATTAAAATAGGACTTCTGTTTGAAAGTGTTTAAAAAAACAAGTTGTGCTTTAAAGATTCTGCTTATGATCGAACAGACAGATAACGGCAAAGGGCGCATGCTGAATTACAGACGCTATTAATTACCCTCCCCAGCACTCCCCTCTCGCCTTGCCAAGGCTGCTGGGTGTCCTTACGGTCTGAAGGGCGCGATGCAGCCCGTGATGCTGCGCAAAAACAGAGGGTTGCTTAACTCCTCTCGTGGTCAAGCTAACGAAGAGGCTCCTCAATACATGCAAGTATTGCGTCCCTAGGCTCCGAGCGATGCATGTTGTGGTTGACTGCTGTGTTACGAATTGTTTGTGCTAACCAGGCTGCTTTGGGCTCACGGAATTTGTATCATAATAGGTATTTCATTCTTTAGTGGAAATGCATTATTCTACAGGGAAAGAGTTATGATGGGGTCTTTGGAAACAGTACATCTTTTTGTCTTTCAGAGTCAGCTCTGTCAGATCAGAGCTGAAAAGGGCCTTTTGTGCTTGATCAGAAAATGATGGTAGATTGCGTGCTGGCAGGAGGACTTCTTTGGTTTACAAAATGGGACTCAATTCCTCTATTGAAACCTTTTTTTTTAGAAAGACACTAACGTTTTTTCAGATTGGTTCTGAAAACTCGTGTTTGGTGTGCAGGCACGAAGCGCTTCGGTTTTGGGTGCTTTCGTGATTGAAGTAGTTTTAGAACAGCCAGAGGAAGACCTGACGTCTGGCACTGGATGGTGCCATCCTCAGGCTCAGACCTGTTCTGATCAAAAATTAATTTGGCAGTTCAGGTCTTTTTTCCCTCCCAGATACTCCATAACTGTTGTACAGTTACGCAGTCTGACGTGAGGCCATGATGATCAGAGAGACAGCGCGTGTGGTTTGTTGTGGGATTGCTTTTCCCTAGTAACTATCCGCACAGGTTTTTACTTTTTTCTGGTTTTAATCCCTTTTTTTTTCCTCTTTTAATGAATAATCCATTAGGTATGAATAGTGTCTTGCAGTAATGGATCCTGCTTTTTTTTGGTTAATGGATACTGTCACATTTAAATTCAAATCGCTGTGTATTTCATAAAAAATGAAATAATGAATACTTGTGAAGGTGCCATCCTTTGGACATTTATTTACACAGTAGGCTTTTAGTATTTCATACAGCTTTTATATCAAAGCTTTTCCCAACTGCTGCTTCAGAAACCACAGATTAAAACCGAATCACTGCTCTACCTTTTTCTTTGGTAGCGGGAAGGGACTGTACCTCGTGTGTGGCTGGATGCAGCGAGGGGACCCTAAAGGGGGCTGTAAAAATGAGACCTGCCAGGACACTGCTCTTCTCACAGAGCTTAGGAAAAAAGAAGGGGGAAAGGAGGGGTGGGGAAGGGCTGCCAGCAACTTGACAGTAGTGCTTCAGAAAAACATCTGAAATGAATAAATTAAATTTGAGTGCATACATCTCTCAGATTCTTTTTATGTTTAAGATCAAAAGCAAGAGCAAAGTAAATTGCCTGCTTGTCATCTCAGTATTATTGCATTGACTGGTTCAGATTTCCTTCTTCTGCCAGCTAACAAAAGCGAGTGGAATACAGTTGAGTGAACAAAGCAGCCCTGCTGAAGAAAAACAACATCAGTTAGATTTCTACTCAGACACAGCAGTGACCTGTTTGTTTCTTTGTTCAAGATGTAGCACACTGTAACACGGCAGTAACAAGAAGCGGTACCAGCAGCCTAAATAAGGACCTGAAAGCTTAAGTCTGGGCAAAATTTTCACTGGGAGATACCTGAAGGCCGGGCTGGTCAGGGCTTTGAGCAAGTAGGTCTGGTGGGAGGTGTCCCTGCCCAGGGCCGGGGGATCTCTAAGGTCCCTTCCAGCCTAAGCCATTCGATGACTCTGAAGCAGATACTAAACTCCAGCAGAGGCTGATGCTGAGCAGCCACATCACAGGGGCGTTTCGGCACTGAACACCCGTCTACTGCAGTTTGGATCCAAGTGACACACGTGCTAGAAGGGGGAATGTGGGCGAACAGTGCCATAAACGCAGCCTGCCTAGGCAGAGCCCACTCCCGTAGCCAGCGCGGGCAGAAGAGGTTTTACATCGCGTCCTCCCTGGTCTGAGGTACCGCAGTCGCGCTGCTTGCAAATCCCTTCAGTTCCACACCAAAACACCCTCTTGAGTGTCAGCAGCTGGCAGATGGCAGACGTGACTGTGGTGAAGTTGCAGTATTTGCCTAAGAAGAAGAAAAGCTACATGATTCGTGGGCCAGACTTTTTACCTGGTGTCTGTTCCACTGCCTAGGATGGGTTTCCCAGAATCTTCCCTTGGATTCTCAGACGAGAGGAGACTTTTGCTTTTTACAGCACAACTAAAGTTCACTTCATTACTTTTGTATCCTCTGTCCTTCTAATGACACTAAAACTGGGTGTCAGGGTTTGGTTTACAGTGTCTTGGCTTCTGTTTGTCTTCTGGTGAGAAGATGCTCCTTTAGGAACACAGACGCTTCCAGTAAAGGGGGAGCACTTACTAAAAGGGTGTCACGTGGGTTTTATGTGGTTTTATAATTTTTACTTTTTCCTGACTTTTTCAGGAACTAAGCAGTAAAGTAGTTTTGCTTACCTGCAGAAAGAGTGGAAAATACTGAAAAGAACGTGTTACTGTAGTAGCAGTCACTTACTGGAAGCTGCAACAGAGTGGGAGCTGAGCAGTGGGAGCTCGCTCCCAAACTGACCGTAGCCTCGGGTGTAAAGCATCTTTCTGTTGCCATCCTAAGGGCTCCAACGCCAGCTAGGAGGTACAGGATCTCTGCTCAGAGCCCACTACGACACGGGGCTTCTATATTCCACCATCACATTTTGAGGCACTCTGATGGGGTTTCTCCTAAGATGTTAAAAACCCAGCAAGCACACACCTGCTCAGCACAGCCGCTGAGTCAGAGCCAGCTCTCAGCGTTCTGCGCTCAGAGATGGAGAAGCGCAACTCACACACGAGACAGAGCAAAGAGCATTAGCACTGAGAAACTCAAGGTAACAGCCACGTTCTAGCTGGTGCTGGACGCTTACCAGCAGGCAATGGAAAGGTAACTTCCTTCTCCCTTTTCCACCTTGAGTCATTTACTATTTGAGAAATCCTTGGATTTTGAAATATGAAAGCCCGTGTAGCTTTTACCCTGTGCACAGCAGAATAATTCATATTTTGCTTTCCAAGCTGCTTAATTTTTAACTCTACTTGGAGCCTAGTTTATGTATTTATATCAGTCTTCAAATCACTCCCACAAAAGCAAGGGACTGAAGCAGCCAACTGTCTTAAGGCAGGTTCACTTCACCTTCTCTCCTTCCTGGTTCATCACTGGGACAGAGTCTGTGCCCACTGCAGGAAAATAGGGTGTAGTAGTTTTCTGGCTAGAGAAATAAGGCTTTCCTTGTGAAGTCACAGCGTGTTCCTAATGGCAGCTCTCTACCTTTAAATTGCCTCTACTCTTTTCCAGAATCTCTGCTGTCTGAAGGCAAAATCAGTTGTTGCTAACTTTTCTTTTCTGTTTTTTTTTTTGCTGTCATTTAAGGTTAGAGTATCTGGGGAATTTCCTGTTCCCTGGCCGGCCGCCTGAGCAGGACTGAGCACATCACCTTTTGGAAAATGGCAAAGTTCGGTTTGGTCATCACAGTGTCCATCTAATGATAAAAAAACAGCGGTTGGAAGGTACCTCCTGTGCTGCTGTTTCAGGGCAGCTTGTAGCCGGGGTGGTGAGGACGCTGCCGCTCCCAGAGGAAGGGCGAGCCATGGGGAGCAGCTCCCACGGCAGCTGGCACTTGGCGCTGGGTGCCCGAAGCCTCGCTCACCTCCGCTGCCCTCCTCGGGAACAGGCACGGGTTTAGACCAGCTTTTCCGTTTCTATTTCAATATGAAAACAACCTTTGTTTGGCAAGGTACAGTGCCTACTGACTAGTGCCAGCAACGCAGTTTTCTGCTGGAGCACAGCAGTTTCCTAGCCAGCGTGGCTAACTACTAAGAAAGATTCTGTTTCACAAAGTAGCCGGCTACTCGGGTAACCTGCTGGCTGCTCGGAGCTGACACTCGGGATTAACTGGGGCATTTTCAGGTGCTTTATGTAGAACCACCCAAGTTTCATTACAGTTAAGGAGCACACAAGCTATTGTATCTCAGGAGAAATCACATCTAAATCCTTTTTGAATTGTCATTAATAGTACCATAAATCAGCACCTGATCTAAACACTTTCTGTAACAAAATATAAAATCCATTCACGGGTTTTCTGTTTGATGATAAGCAACAAAATTCCTGGTATTTTCAGCCATCCAGGCCAGTAATTGTTCTGTTTCACAACAGTACAAAACAGTATTAGCTGCAGCTTCAGGAAGCTGTAATAGTATGAAAAACGGGGATCTTAGACTGAGCAGCCAAGAATCAATCCCAAAACCTGTCTGTAAAATTAGCTATTTATACTAATTCCGTATTTTTATTCAAAATAAAATATGCAGAGTCTTAAATTAGCAGGAAAGCTGATGAGCCGTTTTTGCCCATCCGTGAGTGCTGCAGCCCGCCTGCCCAGCTGTGTCTGCCAGCTGTGCCCAGCTGAGCGGCACGGGGGCGGACGCCGGCGGCGAGGGGCTTGTCTGGGAGAGGGGCTCGCCCCGGAGGAGCTCTGGAGGGAACTACTTAGCATCAAACCGACCTTTTCTTCACTTCTTCGATTCATGTGACTAAAAAGGTTGCGTTATTTTGTTGTAATAAAACCAGTTGATTAAAATTTATAAAATGTGACATGGGGAGGGGGGCATCCTCTCCTTGGGAGTGGGACTTACACCTAGAAAGACAACCAGAAAGGCCATTCAGAGCAGTGAATACAGCTCCTAGCAATTTATGTGTTTATTTTTGCAAGTCAGAAGAAACAAGTAGAACTGACTGGTTTGGAGGTGAGGATGACACAATTTAATTTGAAATGGTTTCAAAATTTCTGCAGAAATCCCACAGCTACTCGGGAGCGCAGCAGGAGAGCGGAACTGGCACACGGCTCCTCTTCAGAAGTTGCTCGGAATCAGATACCATTTGCAAACTTCAGTTATCTTTTCTTAAATGCTTGTGTTCTGTGACAAGGCTGGACTTCTTTAAGTACTGATTTGGCTAATCAGCTAGACAATGATTCACCCAAGGATTTCAAAGTACATTCCAAATGCACAGTGTGGTTGTGCTCTTCACCGGGTGTTTGTCATTCAGCTGTTCTTCTACCCTGACCGAGCCTGAACACTGCTTGAAGGCAGCCTGCCCAGAAATTTGCAGTACAGCACATCGCCTCATGAGACAGATCAAATGTCTTTCTTTCAAGTTTATAATGGAGTGACTTTTTCACCCCAATACAGTACAAAATATAAATAGTCTATTAAAAAAAAAAAAAAAAAAAAAAGGAAAGAAACAGAACAGCTTTAAGTTACTAAAAACACAGAGGAAAGCAGAATAAACCTGCTTCGCTTGTACCCAGTACTAGATAAATGTTAATTCGTGTCATTACCAAGCCCGATTCCTCCTGTAGGTTGCCAACCTTTGCTTTTTTGACTGCTCTCGTCTGTCTTCCCCTCTTATTATAACTCACAACCTCTTCTTTGATGTAACTGTCTCTGTTCCATCTGTGGTACCCCCACCCCCAGTGTCTTTCAGAAAAACTTACCAATTCTCTCTCATATTTTAATTTTTTTTCCCCAATGAGAGCAATCAGCCATTGCAGTGATCTCCCCAGGGAAGTGCTGGATTCCCCATCATTGGGCATTCTTTAAGCAGTTACCTGTTACTGGATTTTTTTTCTAATTTTCATCAGCTTCCTCTAGAGCCTTCCTTCCTTCCAGCCGGAGTAGGGAGCTGCCAAACACACCCTGCCGCAGGAAGCATAAAGAGCTCAGACTCCAGTAACCCTAAACAGCTGTGGAGCACAGGAACAGTTTTACTAAGAATTCATTACTATTGCCATTTTTTATTGCTATTTACTAATTATTTGTTTAAAATGCCGGCTCAGGTAAGGGATTTGCTTTTAATTTTATGAACCAGTAAAGAATGAAGGCAAACGGGACACCTGTAGCTGTACTTGCTGTAGAACTTCACCTGCAACCGCAGCAGCTGCGTGAGCCTCAGCACGAAACCTCGGCAGCGCCTGCTCCTGCGAGCACATTTTATATCCAAACTGCAGCTGCTGACTAAGCTCATACTCTCTTTTTATTTTAAACAGGCATTACAGCTGTATTTTCTGGACATTACCACAGGAACGCTGGGGGATTCTACAGAGGACTGGAAATGGTGGTTTCATCAGCAATAGGATGTCAGCTGGGAGAAGATCCCCACGGGCTCCGAGTGGTCGTTGTCACAGATGAAAAGATCGTTCACAGATACTACAGTTTAGATGAACTGAGCAGTCAAGGCATAGAGACCGAGCTGCTCGATATGCTTGCTGAGCAAAAGTAGGCTGTGCCAAAGGATGGCGGGGTTTTTTTTTTTTCCATATCGGACAAATAGCAATAGTTTAAGCCACAGGTATATGTTTCTGATTGTGCACCGTGCCCCAGAACAGCTCTCGCTTTCTCCTCTGAAATAACAGGAGAGTTGTTGACGTGTTCCTCTTTTGAAAGTTAGACCTATGAGGAATATGGAAGAATGGCAGCAGTAACACAGTAATGTACCATTGGAAGGAACCGTTCTGGGAATTTCGTACTTTGCTCCTGGGTAAGACTTTCTTCCTCGGGAGAAGGTGCAGCAGAGTGAGAGCTGTAGCCTCCAGATAACCCTTCAGCTCCAGTCTGGGTTAGTTTTATAGTTCAGAGGGTATTTTAGTATCGATAGATTTAGTCATTTCCTTTACACTCTGGACAATACAAAAGTGGTCTCTTTTTGCTCTATTAGAACAAATCTCAAAAATTCTGAAAGTAGCAGCCTGTGGATCAGATCTTGTTACCTAGAGGCCAGATTTTCCCCCATTTCCCATACTTTATTTTCTTAGCTCTTCAGAGCCCGCAACAGTAGGAGAGCAAACACATGTGGGTTTGCAGGCACAGCCTGGGGTTTTGTTATATCCTACTTTTAGATAATGAAAAGGATTTAAATGAAGCTACTGTAGATGCTACCGACAGAAACTAAACACGCAACAATTCTTTTCCTTTTGAAATTTAACTGCCACTCAGTCAGCGTGTGTTCTTGCTTACATCCTCAGCAGATGGAGTCATTTCATGGGGAGGGTGTTCTGTACAGAATGCTGTTGCCAGAAGTCACTTGGTTGATTGCTAGACAAGGGGAGAGCTTTGCTTTTCAAACAAATTTAAGACTGCCTTACTGTAATATTCTACAATACTGAATTTTGAAAACCCCAAAAAGTAGTTTCTTCACTGGATTAAGTCTTTAAAAACAAATTATTTAAAAATAAATCTATGTGCTGCAATCCACCTATATTTTTAAGCAAGCATATCTGATTTACTGTTAAATAGGAAAATAAAATCTTCATGTAATGAACACATACCCGGTTTTGTGCTTTCAGTGTTTAGTTGAATGTATAACCCATCCCACAGGTTATCTCGAAATGGAGACCGCGTGGCTGTAGCGCCTGCAGAGGGAAGAGCAGCAGTACTGGCTGAGAAGCTAACGCGTTCTGTCCAGGTTTATGTGTAGGCTGCCAACATTGTTCCCTGGAGGATATTACAGGGGGTTAAATATGGTGAGAGACACGCCATGCTGAGCTGAAGGGACACTCTCATTACATTTTAGTCACAATAGTTTATCTAAGAGGCTCCTTCAGGCTTGATTTGTGGGACTCCTGAGATTCTAAAATTGCCTCTGCAGCATTTCCAGTGAAACAGCTGCCCCTGCAGCTGGACGGGACCAAATGTGGACAACCATCCCATGACAGTAACCTAAGAGTAGGTAATGTTGGATTCTGAAAGAAATTTTGCTTTCTGTGCCTTGTTTCACTTAGTTGACCGTTGTCATGGTCTCATTTTCAAGGGAGCGTCTGGGCAATGAGAACTAACAGCTCAGGCTAGATGACTTTGCCGTAGGTACCGAGGTACCCAAACGGCAGTTCCGTTGGATGTTGAGTACCCGTTAGTTCAGATACTGTTTTTTAAAAATCTGTGTGCTCAAATAGCTTTTAAGCTGACCGACTGCTTTTAAAATTTGGTCTTACGTAGCTGGGAGCTATTTAGTAATCACAGCTAATTAACAGTTTCAAGAATGAAATGATGATGCTCTGTTTTGCAGAGGGAAGAACAGTCTCTCTATGACTTTTATCTCTTAAGTTAAATCTTAAGGCTGAAGAAGTTCAGCAGAAGAACGTGAGGTGATTGGAGCATGGAATATTCTCTCTGCTCCAGCACAATACCATAAAGCTGAACCAGGGAGAAGTTTAAGCATTTATTTTTTTCAATATTGAAATTCAGGAATTTATTAAAGGCTACAGCTTTAACTAAATACATTAAGCTTGAGAGATGAAAGCATACCTTTGGGAGAAAGTCTTGATGAGTATGAACATTGTGGTATATAGTGTTCTGAAATTTTATTTTCAGAGTTGCAGTATACACTATACAAAAGAAATGTTTCGATAAGCATAATTTAAATTTTCTTAGTTATAATTTTTCACTTCTTTGTCATTTCAACATAAGAGTTTCTGTTGCATTTTGTCATAAAGACATCACTTAAGTACAAAGCTGAAGTTCAATTAAGAAAATAAAGGTTTCTTTATATCCCAAATTCTTCCTTTAGTGATTTCTAAGCATACTGTGTTGTGTTCACGTATAAAAAATGGCACCGATTTGACTTCAGTTCGGAGTTCCATAAGACAGTAAAGTTGGGCTGCTGATGTTCATTGACTGCCTCCTTGTCCTGTTGATTTTGGGAGCCAGAGGCGAGTGTTGCGTCGGCTTTGGCCAAGCTTTCTGTCCCACCTGCTGTGAGTCCGGGTGGTCACCGAAGGACGGCCTTTCTGCTGTTGGCTGCTGCACTAGGTGGTAAAGCAGAAAGACCCAGGTACAAATCTGATTAATTCACTGGAGAAGTAAAAAATTCTGAAGAGTTTTGTATGTGGACCACTGAAAACATTTATTTACGTTCTCACCTTGCAAGCGTTTAACAGAAAGAGCTGAAAGTGTCAGAGAGGAGCAAGCTGTGTGCGCAGCTGCTCCTCCGGAGCCTGGGTGACGTTCTGGTGCCCAGCCCGTGAGCTGGAGCGAGGGAATGGCCCCTGCAGTCCCTGGACCTTTCGGAGCCCGCGCCTGGCTGCAGGGAGGCAGCAGTGCCCTGCACTAGCCCCAGGAGGGAGGGGTGGGCAGCAGTTCATCCCCGGTCCTTTTGCCATGGCTGGAGTTTGACAAGCGCAGACCGAGTCAGCACACATATTAAACTTTTTGGCATCCTGTAATGCAAGATAGTGGGAAAATAAATAACATCTATTTCCCTTGCAATGTATGTTGTTTCAAAACATGTCTTATTTTGAATGACACCCCAGAACTTCCACCCAGTTTTTTCATTCCCATGAAGCGGAGTCGATCATGTGTAAATCAGCTGAAAACACACCTCATGCATATAACCCAATCATGGGAAGGCTTTTAACCATAGCGGTGTTGGACATTACAGTATGGAGCAAAGAGTTATAAAATAAAATAGGAGTGTGCATCTTTACCAGCACAGATAACAAATTTCATTTGATTGCTTTTCTTAGCATAACTCGCTAATTTAGAATTAATACTGATGGCTTAACTAATCTGAAATGGCAGAGGTCCTTGCGGTCACAGTGCCTCATCTTGTTTATGTAAGGAAAAATAGTTCATATTATGATAAATTATGAAGCAGGCCACCCATGGAGACACTAATTACCACTTAAAGAAACATCTTTTGATGTTGTGGACATTATTTTTGCATTTCCAGCAGGGCTGGTAATTGTAACTCTCTGTCAGGATATGACTGACTTTGAAGCAAGATGTCACTAAAAGTTCAAACTGCTGATGAAACAGGGAGCAAGGGCACCTCCGTGCATTTCTGCGCACTCAAGGGGTTGGCCAGAGAGCACCAAAAAAATATCAAGTGACCACACTTCATTTTGGTTTCCTGTGGGTGGCCAAAAGGCTGAGATAACCCCTAATGACTCTTATTAAATGTGGAAAATTCGTATTAGTACACTAGAGCGACCTGTGAAAGAAACCAAATACTATGTAATTAAGTACAGTCTGAGGTGGAGACCTATGAACAGGAGGCAAATTATCCAAAATTGTTTTTGAGCTCAATCTGTTTGCCAGTTTCAGTGTAAGCAATATATTTAAGAACACACTTCTTCCAAATCTTTCCAGAACAGGTCATTGGGCCTTACCCACCGCGTGCCTTTAGTGCATTCGCTGCCAGCAGCTAATCTCACAAGTTGTAAGAGAGGCAATAATTTCACAGGGCTATGGCATTCATCTTCTGGATATTACAGACAGAAAAAGATGCTTGATGCCGTGTTAAAAATCAGTCACATTTTACATTAGGAATGGGCAGTTGGCAGTAGTCTCTTCCACCACCCCCAGCTGCAGCCCAGCTGTCCTGTGCTCAGCGCTGCTTTCTCACCTCAGCTCCGCAGCTCGTCTTCTAGGGGCTGTGTTCTCCAGACGTGGCCTCCAAGTAGCTGTTCTTGCTCTGCTGTGAGAACAAATAATTAGAGGCACATCTAACATAACCAAGTGCACAAAGCATTAAAAACTAAACATCTCACTGCTTAAAAATGCACCGTTGCTCAGGCGGTGTGTGTCACTGTACAGGGCGCTGCAGGCCAACGCGCCATCGTTTCAGCTAATGCCCGGAATAAGCTGCTTGCTTTGATGCTCTCGTTCAGCCTTCTCTGCAGCTACTGTCTGAGCACAGCAGTATTCTTTAAAGCGAGAGGAACATTGACACATACATTAGTTATCAAGAGTTTCCCTGCCACTCACCCCCTGCCACTACCGGCGCCGTGATGACAAACTCTGCCCGTGTGGCCGTGCCGCTCTGCAGCAGGGCACTGCACAGAGGCAGTTTCCACTTCATGCCATCCTGCAGTGACGAGGAGCAGCCCTCTCTGCCGGCTGCAGGCTGACACGGAGCCGGGACGCCCCGGCAGGCGGTGGGTTAGGCTGCCAGCAGCCCAGCGCCCGTCGCCATGAGCCATCCAGCAGAGGGGCAAACTCCTCGGGCAGGCAGGAGGCAGTGACTGAAAGGAGAGGGGAGAGCACAAGCCTGTTACTGCCGGGTGTCTGTGGCCCGAGCGCTGTTGCTGCGGCTCCAGCGCAAGCGGCCACGGGGCAGCTTCCACATCCCCCACGGTTGGGTTCGTGCCACCGGCAGCCTGGCAGGAGAAGGGATGCTGCCACTGCCCCACGGCCGCCAGGAGGGCCTGGACAATGAAACATCCGTAGGGCTTTTTTTTCAGACAAGTTTTTTAGTTTATCTGTTGTAGCAATATAAATTATTGCCTCTTGCTAGGAAGGAAGGTCTCATGAGTAGTTTGCACCCGCTCTAATCCCATTCGCCCCAACAGAAAAGGGTTTTATTAATTGTCTGATACTCAATTGTCTGAAGATTAAGCAATTCCAAGCTAATACATGCAGGCACTGACCTTTTGGACACAGTTTGATTGGAAGAGGCTCTATTAAAAAATACTGGACAAATAAAACATGTAAGAGAGACAAAGCATTAGCGTAGCCTATTCAATTAACTTCCAGTCTAAACAAACTCCAACTCTGATGCAGCAGATGCAGAAGGGGGACGGGGGGGGGAACAACCCACAGAACTAGGGCAACAGAGACAAACTCAAAGCTTTTCCAGTAATACGAAAAATATTCCTAGCACTTTTCTTAAGAAAAACCAAGTAAACAAGCAAAAAACACAACACAACCTACAACTCCAACGGCCATTACTTTTTTTTAATTGACATTTTTACCTGTTTCTCTAAAAGTAATTTACTCCATTAGCAGTTTGTCAAATGCAGGTAGTTCAGTACAGGTCTACTAATAAACAGCTTTTTTTATCCCTCTAGGAGACCCATTAAAGCCATCTAAATTAAAATTACAGTGTTCTTATGACTTTTGGGTAGCCAGCAATTGAAACATCCATTGTCTAAATACATCCCTGTCTTTCTTGACCACTGTTTAGAAAGGTACAGAGTTGTTAAAAATTACTATGTGGCCTTTTAAATGAACTGGTAATGGTGCTAGCTATGTGTATTCAAATCCTCCCCACCCACTCCAGAAGTACAGCAAGGCTCGAGTCCCACACACGGCACCCTGCCTGCCCAGCCGTTCTGAGTAACCTGCCAAGGGCACGCCGGCTGGGAACCCGGTGCCTCTTATCTGGCCACATGAGACACAGATGGTATTACCACACACGACCGTGTTATTCCAGCACAACCCCAGCACTGAAGCCAAGAGGGTGCTAACAGGACACAGAACACAAAAACAACGGATCTTCTGTCTTTTTAGAGCTTTTTTGAGCTGAACTTAGCCTCACCGTTCTATTAACTCCACATCTCGGGCTGTCACCAGCCAGGAGGAGGAGAGATGGAGCCACCTCACTTCACCTCAGCTGTGTAAAAGCTGGTGCTCTGGTCCCGTCAATGTGATTCCTCCCTACGGAGGGAGACGGGGCTCTGCAGCAGGTTCCATCCTGTCCTGCAACTGCCAGTATGTGCAAAGCAGACAACTTGAAAAGGAGTCCCCGATCTGGTTATACCAACATGACAAGCATCTAAACACTTGCGTATCAAGCCTGGTATTTTTTACAGCTTTGGAGTCTAAACGATGCCAGCACAACTACCAGATCTGGGATGTCTTTGGGATGAAAGCACTTCCTCCTCCCGTACACAAATGCACCCCTTCCCGGATCATCAGCTGTGGTGAGAACGTGCAGCAACAGCTCTAGTGTTAAGAAGCACGCACTAGGATAGTGCACGCACAGCCGTCTTCACAGAAACGTAGCTCCAGGCAGCAGAACTTCAATCCAGACACTAATCAAAGATGATAATGCCTCAGGTTCCTCCCTTATGAGCACCCTCTGATTTGGGCTTACCAAGATTCCTACTCTCACAACAATTCACTTCCACTGAAGGCTCATCCAGGCTACCCAGCCTCTTCTGTCCTCCATCAGTCTAGCAATTAATGTGCACTCCCTCCCCACAATATAAGTGAAATTGAGCTGGGACAGGAAGACTTCCCTGCTACAGCCACTCCCTTAGCCTCTTTTTCCCTCCCTTTTTGCAAGCTGCAGAAAGGAATCACCATTCCCATCTATGTCAATCCAGCCCTCCACCACAGCAGGAGCAGGCTAAGAGCCAATACAAACATCACAGGAATACTCAGATACTGTTTGAGAAGTTCCTCATGTTTTTTCCTCTGCCAGTACCTCCCTTCAAGCTCTCCTATACCCGTGGACTTCATCATACGTTAAATCTAAGAGAGGAGATTCAGGGCAGTAAGGCCAGGGCAGAAGTCAACACATCAGGGCCTGAGCTTCTACCCCGTGAAGTCACCTTCTGTGACGTGAACCAGAAAACCCATCAAAGGACATAAAAGCACGAGGAAGAAATGAAACAGAATTGGGAAGCGGCCCGTTACGTGCTTCTGGCTATTTTCCTCAGCCGAAAGCACCATCCTCTCCCTGATGCTCTTTAGGTGTTGGGGAGCCCCTGCAGGTTCCTTAACTAGTTCTCTCCTGGCAAGAGGCCCAATCTGGTCTATATGGCATTTGTCAAATGTGGACACTCACAGCAACTCAACATCAAGAAATTTTCAGTTAACAACGACGTAGATACTGGTTAATATCACATATACCATACAGGCAGGCTCCCCAGTGGCTCTGACGTTCACTGCATTCAAACCAGGGCAGAGCAGCTCCTTTCAGCTCCACAGATCCCGTCCTACCCTTTTAAGTGTCCACACACTTCAGTAAAAAAGCAGGCCCGTCCAAAGCATCCCTGCTTGGACTCTTGAGGTAACCTCTTCATCTACAATACTCTACCCCATCCATTTGACTGTCAGAGCAGTCGGAGCTGTAACTGAAGCGTATGAGCTTTGTAGGCCATTGTTCTCTCACCCACCCCAAGCCCCTCCAGCTCCTTCTTTTTGAGTATAAAGCGTGTTCAGGAACATGATGACTGGAAAACAGTGTGAAATTAATCGCTCTAATTTATTTCATTTTACTACAGTACCAGCAGAAGGTGAAGCGTTCAGTACCGAATGGGAGATCCAGCAGGAACTGGGATTGCTGTGCTCCTTCAGCGCTGTTCAGACTGTTCTGTTCAGACTGCACCTTTCTTCTTCAAGGTGTTTTAAAATATGACACCATCAAAACCAGGGGTAAGGAAGAGGTTCTATCCTTGATGAAAAAATATTGGTTTCATGAGTACACTGTCTCAACGCAGTAATGATTAGAGTTGCAATCAATTTTTAAAGGAAGCAAGGAAAAAGAGAGAGAAAGAAGGGAGAATGCTGTCTGTTACTGTGACCCAATTTGAGAGCTGAAATAGACCAATTACTGTTTAGAGAACAGCATTCCTTTTCACTGTGTAGCAATTTAACCCAGACAATAAATGCATATTTAAAATTCAGTTGATTTAAAAGCATAAATGCTGCCAATCTTCCCAATCAAAGGACTTTTCTTATTCCTTTCATTTGGTACACTGCCACAATAGGATAACGGAGATGAAATGTTTTGTAGTGTATTTCTGAGCCCTGTTTTTAACAGAATTCTGTTTGCTGTGAGTAAATACAAGTAGTATTTTATATGTGGGTCATTTAAAATTAATTCTAAATTTTACAGTCTGCACTTCTTATATAAATTAGTTTGCACTAAAATCAGACTTCGAGACAAACTAACGATTTGACAAAAATAGAGACCCGTGGATACATATCAAAGGGATCATTCTAAACAGATCAAAAGAGTGATGGGACTATGTTAAAATTCACCTCATAATAAGCTTTTCAGTGAACGGACTTTTACAAATTTACCGCTTTTCCTATCTGTGCATTAGGCCATAAAGTTTCCTATTTTTTTCTAGAAAAGGAGCCCTCACTGTTAGATTATTTCTAAGCCCTGTATTATCAATGCAGATATCTAATGCCTCTCCTTATCCTCCTAAGAAATAATGCAATCCTAATTTATTTCTCATTAAAGATGCATTGTACCACTAATCAGCTAAAGGTATTTTACTTGAGGCTTCCGAAGTTTATTTTTAAGTCTTCAACATTTTAATTGCTTTGCTTTGCTTTGCCCTTGGGTTCCTAGAACTTAAATATAAACACAAAACTTCCTGTGGAAGTATAATATAACCCCTGAAATTTCCATACTCTTAGCCAACATTATAGCAATACAAATTTAAGCATTTACATTTATTACTTACTATTTCCACTCAATTCCCTCTTCCTCGCTCCTCTCCTCTTCCTTTAAAGCAGCAAATAAATAACTCTTCCCCTTGCTGACTTCAAGTATTAGTTGCCACTGCTGTGCTTCGGGACATTCACCTACTTCCGAGCTTTTGACTACGCTTCTTTTCCTCCTGTCCTCCTATAATACACGCTCTGAGAAGACAATCTGGTTGCACAGGCCACAAGGGCAACAGATATCCCCCAGTTAGGGCAATCTGCCTAATTAAGGTCTCAGGATCTCGAAACAGGTGTCTGCCATAATACACGCCCATGACGTAATTCATTGCAAAGAAAGGAATTCAGTTATTCAAGGTCCTTTATCTCTTTCTTACACCTAGTCACCAGTATAAAGTCTTGCTGTTATTTTATGTTTTGCAAGTGCAGGAAGGGTATTTGTTACAGAAGTCAATTACGCAACCCTTATACCGAGGTACTCAAAGGCATCTATCCCCGAATGAACCCGTCGCTCTTCAGACGTTGCAGTCGTAAGGAGCGCTGGCACTGCAGACTCTGGGATCTGGGATCCAGGAGCATTATTTCCATGTTTCCCACAATGTTAGACGGCAAAAGCTACTTAATTTTGGGACAGTGACTGCAGTCAACGTCTTGGAGTTCTCACAGTTACAGGAAGACCTGCTGATTAGCATTCCCAGTTTTAATTAAATCTGGTGCAGATACTGCCCCTGGGGACTGAAACATAGTGAAGATATTGTTCTGAAACTAGGACAGAGCCTGAAAGAGCCGTAGCAGAAAAATTGCTAGTTGGCTGTAAACCAGACAACATAGTCAAGACCGACTCAGAAGATGCGACAGAGGTTCAGACTCCAGCTCCACAGTCCAATCGCAGTCAACCATGGCTGCAGTGTGGAGGACAGAGGCTGACCTCATTTATTTAAGTAATATTTGGCTCCTTTAGCTGGAGCAATTGATTGTTCAAGCCAAGTATTTCTTTGCTATAAAACTGCCTACTTATAATGGAAAGACCCCCGCGTCTCCCGGGGAGATAACCCTTTCCATTACTACTGATGACTTCCCTCATTCTCCACTGACTTTCTTCACTTTCTGCCTCAAAGACGAGCAAAAGACAGAGCTTCAAGCACACCTTCAGTGCAAACCTTCATCTACCGGCTACGGTGCAAATTCTAACTGATCTTCCCACACAGCTCACTGGTGGCTTTTTACCATTTCGACTACCACTACACAAAGGATATTTAATGATTCCTCCCATTAAATGTGAATGAGTGACAACTTAAGTAAGGTCTGTTAATGAGACAGAGATCAAACTGATGCTTGATGGCAGCACTCAAAATTTTTCAGCATAATATTAAAGTTGACATGTCATAGTTCACTCACAGTGGTACAGTTAGCACTTAGTTACGATATACTTCTAACACGCCACAGACTAACTGCTGAATATTACTGCTTATTACAAAATAATAAACACATTAAAAGGGAACGGTTTGACAAGTGATCAATGTTTAATTTTAATTAATCTTTTATTTAATGCATTTTAAGAGAAACAAATCTCTCCTTACCCTGAAACCTACAGAAGATCTCTCGGACTGTATCGCAGTGAGCACAAGCACAGGTCTGGAAGTGTCACTGAGATTATAAATCCTGAATGTAATAATTAATGACGAGGTTTCTTTCATATCTTCTGAACTTACAGGCTGAGAGAAAAGTTTGCAATTTTCTTTTAAAATTTGTTATATACATTTAACAAGCAGAAGATGAATTGCTGCAATCTACTTTGCTCTCATGTACCTGTTTCTGGGGAGTCTCAAGGCACCACTTTACAGCTTTTTTCTCAGCTGTTTATCTCATTTTCCTCTTTGTATCAATGTTAATGGTAAACTGTTCAAATATTCCACTGCAAGTATGACTACAGCAAGGACTACATTTGCACTTTAAACGTTTAAGCAAAATATCTGTAAATGCTATTGGTAAAAAAAAACTCATCCAAACCTTGAGGCTTTTCTAAATTATTATTTTGACTGCATGGATGAACGCCAATTACATCTTTATTATTCTGCACTGACCAGTTGGGACATCTGTGGCTTAAAACATGAGTTGTCTTCTCTGTAGGAAAATACTGGAGTAGCCCAAGACATTACAAGGCCATAGGAAAGAGTTTGCCTAAAATCACAGCCACTCGTTTCTTAAAAATGTGCACATCGGTGTTTGCCAGGTGAAGGGAAAAAGGCTTCACTGTGAAGTCTCTCAGCAAGAACAGTCAAGGTAAAGGGGAAAAAAAAACATTTGAAATCTGCCTTCTTTAACCCAATAAAAATACAGAGCACCTCCATCAGTACCGTTTATTTCTCAGCTGGAGAACTCAGACAACCTTTTCTTCAACGTTTCTGCTCATCTTTGATTCATTACTCTAATGCTACCAGAAAACTAAATTATGCCCAGTGTTTCATGCAGAAACTTTACAGGGTCTCCAGCTGTGTGCAGGATTTCCTAAGAGTATAAGACACTGAGGCACTACAGAGGGCACAGGGTAAGTTGAGCTTCCAAGAGGTTCTTGTGAATTCAGACAATGGTGGTGTTAACATAGATTCAATAAAACTGTTTTCAATTAACACCTATGCTCAGAAATAGTGGGGAGAATAGTCCAGCCAGCTCTCCACGTTCAGAGGCTTCATAAAGAAGAAAAAATAGATTTGTAGGTATTTTTTTTTCACTGACTGAACTTTCCTTGACTGAATTCTCCCTGAAAACGGGTACCATGACAGCAAGTAATGTACTACTGAGCAGTCAAGCGCACCGCACCTTTTTATCACCTCAGGCCTGAGTAGCTAATATTTCAGCGATGAGTACTGAACAAGACATGTGACTAATACATTTTAATGCACTTAGAAGTCTTGATAAAAATAACCATTTATCAAAGAAAGCTTTTTAGTAAAAAAGCCTTATGAGTTTGAATAGTCTTACAGTCTGTGCAAAGTAGAACCAAATTTCACTCAAATTAAGACTCTAAAAGCCTTCAGAAACCTTATTCAAAAACATTTTGATGTGCTGGAATTGTTAGCCACTTTGTAAGTGACATCAAAGGAGGAGGAAATTAAAATCTTAGTAATCCTCTGAAATATCCTAATTTGATTACTTGACCTTGTATCAAACTGTTTGGAAGGGCTGTTATTCAGAAATGTCAGCCTGTCATCATCTCTGCTCCTGGACATTAGATTTCAGTAAGCACTGTGTAAATGTAGCAAAGGTATTGGGAAAATGTAATACCTAATATTCAGCATCAACCAAAACACGTGGAAGTTATTTTATTTCCTTACCCTACTTGTAAATTAGGACATTGCTACTCTGAACTAAGGCCAATCAAATGCTATGTGAATATTTTATTGAACGTGTTTCATAATATGCCTTGGACAAGCTGCTGAATAAGTTACTTGCATTGTCTGGCATACACAGTAATACTGCATCACTCCAGAACAAGAGTAAAACATTCTTCAAATGATCATATCATGAACTTCGCAGCATCAACTAATTCATTGAAGCTTTTCCACCTACAACTGGTCAAAACCCATGACTGCTCCCTTTATCCCATAATTCCGTCACTGGCCACCACCCTTAGCCCAAATCTTTCAAGACAGTTTGCTTGGCTGACAAGCTCCTAAGGTGCCACCTTTTCTTAACAGCAGGAGCCATTCCAGCAGCAAAAATGTTCTAGTTCTAAGCTGAACGTAGTGTGTTCAGGGCTGGGAAAACTGGTTCTTCGGTCCTTGTGGACTTCTGAAGTTTTCACCTACAGTACTATCCAGTGACAGCTGGGAAAATAAGGAACAGCCACCACAAAACCAAGAACCAGAGTAAGACAGCAAGGCCGTCTCTGATGTGAGCTACACAACAGTGA
Source organism: Pedionomus torquatus (assembly GCA_013398155.1). Classification (NCBI taxonomy): domain Eukaryota; kingdom Metazoa; phylum Chordata; class Aves; order Charadriiformes; family Pedionomidae; genus Pedionomus; species Pedionomus torquatus. The sequence continues at coordinate 179,140 of VZRU01011265.1, forward strand.
TGATGTTGTCCCTAACTAAGGGCTCTTCACCCAGTGTGCGAGAGCCGATCAACACACTGGGTCAAGATGATTGATTTAATTTCAGTTCTGTGGGACGGGATGCTGAGCATTTAACAACAGCCAGCACACACACGTTCCCAACCAGCCAGTATTTATAAATTACAGCTGATGTTAATGATTCATTCACCACTCCTAACTACACATACGTACCTAAGCTCATGTTTAAAACATGTAGGGAGGTTACCAGATTAGCATGCCTATTATTCAGAAAAGGGTATGTATTTTAGCATTATCATTACCCAAGGGTAGTTTAGGATACACTCTTGGCTCAAATTTGGTCCACACGTTTTATTTTTGCTATCTTATGTCTAAGCAACTGCAGAAGACAAGACACGTTGTTTTGTTTTACAAAAAGGTTTACAAAAGGTTACAAAAATCGTATTAAAGGTTAAGTACTCCCCATGTCTCACCTACAACCCAACCAAAACTTCTTGACAAGCTTTTAACTTTCACTGAATCAGGGAACTGTCTGAGTTGGAAGGGACCTCTGGAGATCATCCCGTCCCACTCCCCTGCTAGAGCGAGACTGCCCAGAGCACGTCTCTCAGGACTGCATCCAGGTGGGGCTTGAAGGTCTCCTCCCCTGTGGAGAAGGGGACTCCACACCCTCCCTGGGCAGCCTCTGCCAGGGCTCTGCCACACTCACCCCAAAGAAGTTTTTCCTCTTACTTGAATGGAACTTCCCATGGTCCAGCTTGTGCCCGTTGCCCCTCGTCCTGTCACTGGGAACCACTGAAAGAGGTGGTCCGGCTGCATCCTCCTTCAACCCACCCTTCAGATACCTATAAGCTTGTTCTTTTCACATCAATAAAAGGACAGTAATTTTATAAAGGGGATCTATAGGCTTTTATATCTTTTTCTATGAATCCCTTCTATCCTTTGTACATACCTTTTATAAAGAATATCAATATCCCTTTTGTATATTTATGTATATTTGTCAGTTAGTGAATTAAATTGTTGAACTTTTTCTAAAAGCTCTTGTGCTTACTCTAAAGGAATTAGTGCAAGAGGAAACTTAGTCAACATTTTGAATCCTCTGAAGTTCTGCTGTGCTCTTTAATAAAGGTCACTGAAAACAGAACCTACGTGAGGTTAGACACAAAGGCGTATATTTGAAATTTATATTTGATTACAAAAGGTCTTTGAATACTGAACAAGCTTGGAAATTTCTAATTAGCTGTCAATGATCTTACAACATGTGATATTCGGTAAACGCATAGTCAGACCCCCCCTCACCTTTACACAGAAGTTACACGATGTGTTAACAAAGAGAAACTCCCCATGAGATATGCTTCAGGTGCAGAGCTGCACTCACCATATGCTTTCGAGTTCACTCTCAGCAGCGTGTTTTCCACTTTCTCATGGATGACACTGTCCAAGAGAAATTGAGAGCAAGAAAGCAAAATACTGCTTTGAGACGGATCCACTACAGATCACCATACCTTCTCCCGCTTAAGCTAGAGAGGGTGACTGGGTTGACAGGTCAGAGGTTCGCAGGTTTACAATACTTGCTCTGAAAGACAAAGAAGTCCCTACCCTTCCAGAGTGCTCCACGGCTGTAGTTGGTTGATAAAGCACGTTTATCATGAGCTGGCTGGATTAAGTGTGAGACCGATCACTGTTCCTCTTGATTACTGCCACAGGACACACAGCACTCTCTGTCCTAAGAGCAATGGAGGTTTCATTTGAAAACGCATGCACGTGGAAAAAGCCCTTTTCATACTTATGTGCAACACGTGCTTTTTTTTACCAGTGCCTGCTTTAAGACACATGAGCCTCCTCAGCGTTGCCACCTAACACAGCACGCACCAGGGACATCTCTACCAACTATCGCACTTTGAATGATCTTTGCAAAAAGGCCCAGCTGAAAGCCTCCACGCTGGTATCGATTAAACTTGTCAATGACCTACAAATTGTACGAATCTTTATGAAGATATTTCCAGCATTTGTCTCAAGGAAAGTACACCTGATAATTCACCTCCAGCAGACAGCAATTTTCAGTAAACATTTCCTTTTCTTTCCATTCCAGGTAGTACAATACAGCCAAAGAAACCTGGATGACTGAGCGAGTTATGGAACAAAAGCATCTGTTCAAAAGACTGAAACCCACAGTCAAAATGAGGCACAGATTTTAAAAGCAACGGGAAGCATCAACATTTCTCTGGTGCTGAGTACATCACAAACACACAGAGGAATAGCACAAGCTTTGTTCCTGTTTAAGAAAACCTATTTTTTACCACAATAGTGGATGTAAGAATTTGTAGCCTGATGCATTTATTTTTGTGCCAATAGCCAAGGTACTCTGCGTCTCACCACAATTCCATCCAGCTGAAGGCTGAAGAGAGAAAATACGGCAGCATCTCTGGAGGACAGCGTGCATACATGGCTTCAGAAAGGACAGCAGAACAGTTCGCCTGGTCCAGAATCTGCACAAAATTTTTTCAAGTTCCGTGTCTGTAGGGAATATTTATCAAACATGCAAATGTAGCACCCTCACTTTTCGTCCTCTACGTCAGTTGCCTACAGGAGGTTTGTGGAAGTACCAATGGGACAGTTTCCTATGGTAAAAAAAAATGAGAATTGCCAAAAATTTTCATCGCAATTTTCAAAATTCCTGTGATAAACACTTGATTTTTTTTCCTTTTGTTCCAGTAAATAACCGACCAGGTTTTTAAAGTCAGCTGAGCACCAGCTACCCCTAATAGCTTCTGCTATTCCGTTGCATTTAAGTGCTTCAGTCAAAGCAGGACTCTTTGGGAAAAAGTCTCACCAACCAGTGATGATGTTACGAACTATGAAAAACTCAGCTGCTGAAGCTGAAGCATACACCGTAACACAGCTACCTGCCTGGGCCACACCTGACAAGCTACGCAGGCTCAATGCTCTGCTGTGAACACCAGGAGAGTGGCAGTGTCAGAATAAGGCCTTCTATAATTGCCAATAATCACAATAATCACCTTGTGCTACAGAGCCTTGTGAAAGGAATTACAGTGCTAAACTGCAATTTAAGTCCTACAATACAGTACCTGAAATTCTTGAAGATTTGTTATTTTTACATTGCAAAGAGAGAGAAGAAAATGGATCTGCGTATGAAAAGTGGCACTTCTGAAAACAAAGACAGAGACATAAATATTTCAAAAATATTTACACACGTCTACTTTCAAATGCCCATCTTCAGCCATTGCAGTTTTCATTTGAACAGAGAATGACCTGCAGTAATTTTGGCCACTATCCATTAGGATGTAACTAATCACTGCCCTCCCAGTGGCTTTCTCTGCTGTATGTATGAGCACTGTCGGTATATAGTGCTATAGGAACCGAATATGGAAAAAACAGAAGCCTAAGGGATGCAACAGGACACACGAATCTGGAACTTCACTTTTAATCCAATTTAAAGACTGCTTATGGTCACACCTAAATTGCCAAATTCCTGGGATTTTTTACTACTTTGGATTCTGGAAAAGTGAGGCTAGAATAATATTGCAAGGCCCCATTGTGCTATTACCTCACTGATTTGAACTATTCTCAATTTTAAATTATGACAATTTCTCTGGGATTCTTGGACACTAAAATCAAACTGGATTGCATTCTTTGTCATAAAGATTATATGAAACACAGATTAAGGCAGCCTTAACTTGTTTCAGGCACACTAATAAATTTATTAGATTCTACCTGTATATACTAGATCATCATCCAACTAATTATGTTTCTACAATGTTCCTCATTAGCTGTGAAACCTCTTTCATGACTATCAATGAACATTATTTTATTTAGTAAAGTACAAACAAAGTGTATGTTATTTTTAGAGTCATAGAATCATTTAGATTGGAAGTGACCTTTAAGATCATCAAGTATTAACCTAGCACTGCCAAATTACCACTAAATCAGGTCCCTCAGCACTACACCTACACATCTTTTAAATGCCCCCAGGTGGCTGCAAATACAGTAAGAGGGAGCGTAACACTGTATGCAACTTTCTATGCAACACATTAAATCCTGGTATCCTGTGGAGACATAATCACTTTAGAGCTGTAAGCACGTGTAATACTTCTATTTATTGACATGTTGGAGGAAAAGAAGTAACCTTAGCTCGCTGACATAATTTCATATTCATATGCCAACTACTGTATCACCACTAGTGATGTGCCAAGTACCAACCACATCACACTGGTTCTACTGTCCTTCACATTGGCATTCAGTAAAATACGAATAGGTACTTAAGTCCCAAGTAAGTGAAGAGTTTGCCAGTCACTTCAGTTTGCTTAATTTCAGTAGAAACAAAAAAAACCCAACCCCCATCCTAAGACTTTCAGGATCCAAGAGATGCAGACTCCTGTCCGAGATAAATGACGATGAAACTTTGATTCCAGGCTCAAATACTCTGCAACAAACATGTTGTTGTGAGGGACATCAACTACCAACAAATGCTTTCATCAAAGCCCATCAACAGGTAGAGCAGAAGTGCCCAGGAGTAAGGGGTAATGAAGCAGATGAATGTCAATTACATACTTTGTTAAACAGACACTGGACTGGAAAGACCCTGAGAAGTCTAAATTATCAAATGCGTGAAAACAACAAACCCCTACCACAATTGTTGGGAACTGTAACAAGGAGTGTGGCCTGCAGGTGTCCTTTCTGGACCTTCATAAACTCTTCTGATACATTAACGTGCAGGTATGGAAGTGTTCCAGAGGCAACAGCACATTCCCTAACACCGAACCACTGCATTAGTACAGGCTGGTTCTCTGCACTTGTGCACGCTGTTGTCTGCAACGGTCTATTAGGAAGAATGACTTGGTTTCATACATAAAGACACACTTTGTTGATACACCAAGCACCAAAACAAAGCAAACTTTATTCTGAAAGGGAACTCTGGAGGTCATCTGTCCAAACCCTGCTCAAAGTATGTACTTAAGCTGAAATAAGCACATAACCTCTTCTTCCCTTGACACCCAGCATAAAATTTTTATGAAAAATAAATTCTTATTTTGGCACCCTCTTCACAGTTCCACTTACTGTTCCATTTTCATAAAAAGAAAATAAAACAATATTAAAAAGACTCACCAAACTGGTTTGGCACTCTGGGTACCCCTGTTGTTTTGCAAACATTTGCTTATTGGTCTTTAAGTTGGCAAACTGAAACAAAATGTCACACAAACAACAGTACCTACAGCATCCCAGTATCTACAACAACCTGGAATTTTACTCTGAAAATTCCATTCCACTCGAAAACAGAACTTTGAAAGAAATGGGGACAAGGTTATTTTGTAAGAATCTACTCCTTAGCAAGTTAATTTTATTCATATCATTAAAACTTCTCTTTCTTACGTGTTCAAAGAAAAAGCCAGTTTGAACTCCTGATCATAGCTTCTGTATACCCATGGTTTTCAACTTTAGAATGACGAATCCACACATTAAAAAAAAGAAATGTGTTTTTGTAAGAGACCTGGGTTTGTATTTCTTCTTCTAGAAACTTAACATTGTAGGCATACAAAATTTTGGCCGTCATATCTTTTTGTCAAGATACGGTTTTTGGAAAACACCATCTATATCAAGTCATTTCAGCTAAAACCACATTCCACTGAGTAAACATCTTAAGCAAACCTTAAGAAATTCTAACTTGGTTTCTACTCTAATAAATTTGTCAGAAACAAAACATACATGCAAAATGATAAATGAAACAGCCCCATTGGTGTTTGGGTTTCTTTCTAATTTGTTTGCTTGTTTCACATGAAGTACAAAGTCACAGAAAAGCAAGCCGCAGGAAAATGGCATTATTCTGCAGTGTGACAGCCCGCATGCAGGGTACTGCTAAAACTCTCGAATATAAACCCAATCTATGACTGAGATTCCAAGACCTGGTTCTTACCCTACTTCCCAGGGTAACTGTCATTCCCAGAGGTGCTAAATAAGATTTTTTGGAAAACGTTTGAATTCTGTGATCTAGATAAACACACATTAGGCTAAGTACATTAGCAAGGTGTGAGTTATAAGAGATAAAAAAAAAATACATGAACTGGTGAAGTGCCAGCCATTTCTAATATAAACATGTCAAGACCTGTTCTTTTTGGGGGGTATCCCTTAATATGTTTCTTTGTAATAATTCAGTAAGAGTCTCAGCTTTTAAAATTTCTGATTACTATATGGTCTGAAAATAGCCTAAAAAAACCCTACAAAGATCATCTGTCTGCAGCACATCCGCTCATATCCTTGAAAAATAAAGGAAAAAAAACACCAAGATCATCCTTTAAAATTTTGAGCTGATCATAATTTTGGGAACCTCACTCATTTGTACATGTTTGGGTTTGGCAATGTCAAGTAATTTGCTTGCAAATATTCAGGCACACTGTGTCAAATTTAATAGACAAGGACCAGAAGAAATGGTCTGAATTTGCGGCAGGGGAGGTTCAGATTGGATATTAGGAAGAATGACTTGACTGAAAGAGTGGTCAGGCACTGGAACAGCCTGCCCAGGGAGGAGACTGAGTCACCACCCCTGGAGGTGGTCAAGAAAGGTGTAAATGTGCACTTCAGGCATGCTCTAGCGGCTGAGTCTGTAGGGAGTTTTGTGTGTATATGGTTGCACTTCGTGATCTCAGAGGTCCTTTCCAACCAAGATGATTCTGTGATTCCATGGTCTTGACTGAAAGGAACACATTCCCAGCTAATAATGCAGTGCTATCCATACATTTTATAAGTTTCTTCTGCCTTGTCAAGCTCACTCTATTTCTAATGTAGTACTTGCTCTTGTCTTTTTTCGGCTGTGCACTCAGAAGTCAAGGAGCTTGAGGTATTTATTCAAATGAAGTATAATTAATATAGGATTACTAACTCAACAAAACTAAGTTGCTGTGCAAATGCAGAGTTAAAAAATAAAGCTATAGCACTGGCAGCAGCAGCAACTTGGGGTACGAGTATACTAACATATATAAAATTCCAAAATGAATATAAAAACTTTTTAGTGAGCTAGAACACAAATACATGATTTCAAAGTACTACACTTCAAAAGTCTAAATTTTTTATCATCGCATTGAAGATAAAATATGTAGCCAAGATAACATTTCAGATTATTACTTTTAGATCTGAATTTCACGCTTTCCTATCTTTTCCATGTTACTGTTTCATCATCCATGATCCTAAAGTCAACACTGTCTTTTTACTACCAGGAATTCAAACAGAGCAAACTAGAAAGCTTAAGAGTAATCTCAACATATATCCTTCTTGTCTTCCTTCTGCTAACCTCATTAGTCTTGTAACAATCAATAAGCTACTTCTAAGGTAACATATTCCTTAACACTTTCCCAGATAAATTCTCGCCTCAGCCTGTAAACAAATATTCCTATATAGTATATATATACACATATTCATATATATATTCATCAGTGCAGTTCAACAACGCTTGCTTGTGCCGGCCTGTGCACACCGGCACGCCAGGCTGCGCCGTACTCCCCACATTCCACTCGGCATTGCTAAAGGTCCACCTCTATCTGTTGAGATCTACATTTGCCTTCCGGCATTTACTAGCTGTAGTGAGTGCTGCATATTCATGTAATAAAAACATTTTAAAATATTATGTAGAATAAATACATTTCTGCCAGTTAAACAACTTCTGGTAAACAACAGTGAAAAGTCGTCAGAACATCACATGGTAGAACACCACATATTTCATGTTTTCATTATTTTAGATTTTTTCTTTCCAGTTATAAGTGAGAACTTATTTTGGCAAATTTGCACAGTGATATTCAGTAGTAACCACAAACTTACCTGTCTGGAGAGCATACACACACACACACACAGAGGCAAATGAAGGCTCTTGTAAATATTGGCGTTGTGTTCAAGAACCTCAGATTAGGATGATGGTCCTGAAGATGAGAACAAAGATCACATCAGGTATGTATGTTCTAGAGCAACTAATGCTACTAAGTACCAGTAACTACCAGCTATAGCATTAGGAAATGACTTAACTGAGCTCTTTTTACAAGACAGTGATGGCAAGCTCTGAAACGGGTGTCTGTTAAGACTGCAATATGAACATTATGCTAATAACAGAGCAGTGTTTCCCTCAAAACACAAGGTTTGAAATGAGCTTCCTTTACTTTTTCCACACCACATGGGTAATGTGACAATCTGGTGTGTAGCAGTGCAGACAGGGAGATGTCATATCAGTGCTGGTCTTCAAAAATTACCTCACTTTGGACAGGTGACGAAGGCATCCAAGTCCTTTGGCAGGCCTCTCCCAGCAACATAAATATCAATACCGGGAATTCTTGAAATCTCTGGCAACTGTATCATTGCAGTTCTTGCTTCATTTGCCACGTGCAAATTTCAATTCACATCAGAAAAATCTCATTTGTGGTGTATTTATTACTTTTTCCTCTTCCCTCTGTCTTGGATTTCACTAGATTTGTTTTTAAATCAATGCCCTTGCCACGGGCAATGCAAGTCCAGTGCCACTACAAAATTACAATAATCCAAGGACTTCTGTCCTTTTAGAGGTTCTTATCACTTACTGAAGACCACCTGTAGGGGACAACTGTCAGTATTAGGTTTAATAATTTACAGTATATCAGATTCTGATGACGACGATACTGATGTTAGATCTAATTTCAGCTGCACTAGTGCGCTATCAGTGTGGTTCATCTGTCGTCGTGCTTTCTGGACATAGAAAGTACTCTGTTTTAAGATTATTTTGGGTTGATGCTGACTTTATTTTACCCTCCTTAGATTATTTCTCTTGTTGAAAGAGAATTATTAACAACATCTGGAATACGTACGCATCACAAGTCCGTGAGTCTATATTAGTAAATAATAAAATGGAAGGATAGTCTACATACATTTTATAGACCTTTCATTGAATGTTTCTGTACTTCATCCATGTATGACTTTGGATACTGTTTTCTAATACAAAAAAAACACTGAGTAGAAATGGAGGCAAAAACAGTAATTTGTGTTATGGCCAGAGCTACCGAACCTGGAGGGAACTCCTTGAGGATGTTTCCCTGGAATAAGCTATTTGAAAATGCAGCATTTGGGAAGGCATCAAACCAGCAATTGCCACAGCAATAAGATTCTACATAAGGCTCCAGTCAGAAAACATCCCTTGTCAGCTATAACATTAGTTTATTCACAGTCCTGCTCATCATTGGCATAATATAATAAATATGCAAATTTAGCAGTTGTTAATGACAGCAGTTATTTCCCACTTCTGCTTTAAAACCCAATGGAAAAGAGTTACTGCTATATATGTATCTGTTGTCTAGCAGGTACATAAGACCCACCAGAAGATGACATATATTCTGATTTTCCAGACCTTCTTCATCTGCTTACGAATGCGTTTCTTATAAATGAGTACCAGGGATTCTTAACATAAGCACAGCAACAGCAGCAAAAATCAGGATCTACTTCCCTTCTGCAGGACTCCCCAAGGAACTGTATCTGATGACTCAGACGCTTTACTACTTGTTTATAGTGTTTGTATCCACAGAGCTGTGGGAAATGATAAAAGCTGGTACCTGGGGGTAAAGGAAAAAGAAAATAAAAAGATGACTGATCAAAGCAAATGTTTCTGCCTGCCTGATTATAAAAGGAACAGAAACAAGAAGAAGTTCTAGGTCACTTGCGACAACACTTATCAAGAGTGACTGGCTGACTGGTTAAGCAGTTTGTCCAAAGGCCTGGTACTAGGCTGGTTTCACACCTTTTCACCACCTTTCACACACACGCTCCTAGGTCAAATCCCGTTCACTCCATCTGCAGCAGTCAAATTAACAGATGCAGGTGGTCCCTTTCCACCTCAGAGGAGAAAACTGTCAACATGAAGTCTGCAGGTAAGGTGAAGATCTCTCCCTACCCTCACACTGAGGTAGAGCTTGCTTGGTTGTTACAGGCATACCCTGCCCCATGTCAAAGAAGCTTTCCAGAAAAATGCAGCAGTTACAGATTCAACGAACTGTGAAGCCATTTCCCCCATGAGAATTCACATGGCAGCGGGGAACCGTGTGCGGATGCTTAAGGAACACACAAGGGCACTGAAGTGCAGTGTAAGATTCTCTCATTCAAATCCAAATACAACTGCCACGAGAAACAAGATCTCAAATGCACGAATGGAAAAGAAAGACTACAGGGATGCTACTGTCTAGTCTCCCAACAAGATCCTCTGTGTGCTTCTACTGCTACTGGTGTTATGATCAACAACAGAATTCCCAAGGAATGGACAGAGAGATGATGACCTGTAGAGTGTTAGCATCAATCTTCCTCAGTGCAGGGTTTCATTATCCCCAGGCACTGGATCTCTGCAACCAAATTAATGTAAGCATACTCACCAGTAAGCATGTACTGAAGCTGCATGAAAGAAATGCATGTTGCAGGAGTATTTTCTCAGTACACCTTGCCACAGAAATGTTTCAAGATGCAAAGTCTATCACAGGCAGTAAGCAGTTCGGAAGTTTAAGACAGGAAACACAATCCTCAGCACAAACCCAGGAAAATCCAAGTAAGACTTAAATAAACTTGCAGAGAATTTGGAAATAATGTGAAGAACACGTCAACAGTGTCCTTGAGCCTACACTGTTCTGAGAACAAAAGGAACTACAAGACAGTCTGTCTTGTAGTATTAAATATATCAACATTTTGTTGTTACTAATGGATCCGTGACATGGATGAGAACATTTTACAGCACAACTGCTACACACATGAACAAGCAAATCCGATTTGATATCTTAGCAGACTACAGTACAAAGCAAGACAGTCCATTTTTGTCATAAAGGAAGCTTACAACAAAAGGGAGGGTTATTTCTTCTCATCCCTAGTATGCAATCTCCAAAACCACCATTTGGCTCAGTACAACTTTGAATTAATATCTATAATGATAAATAGCTGTTCCAATAAAATGTTTTATAGCAAATCATAAATCCATTTTCCCTTTTTCTTAAACGTGTTAATACTAATTATGACATAGACACAATATTTCCATTCCTTTTGGGGCTGTATACTTACTATTTATATGCAAATATGAAATAAAAGATTAGAGGAGTCACAAAGCTTACTCTTAATTTGAATCCAGCATGTGTCATAAAAAGCGAGGCAGTTGGAAAAGCAGGGGAATAAGAGGTAATAGAGATTTAGATTCTACAATACTTTCAAACAGACAAGAGGGAGATTAAATGTGCATTTGGGAAATGTGGATATTTTATTTTCTTCCTTTTTTCCTTCCACCTCCCCAGAAGCCAGAGTTTGCATCACATATTCTCTCCTTTTACAATATTTTTTGCTGTTTACTGTTTAACATTTAGTTTGCTATTTACTATTTAAAAACAAGCAAACAGAACTAATGACAAGCCTACTACCCTGTGCAGTTCATAGTTTAGAAAACCTAATATTTGGAAGTATATACATGTTTAAAAAAAAAAAAAAACAAACTCTATAAAGACCTGAACTTCCTTTATACAAAGTAATACACGAATATTTCTGTTCTGCAGCTTTACAACCAAATAACCTATCTAAACAAGGTTGTCCATTACCAACAGTATCAGAATTAAATCAGCATTAGCTATTCCAGAACTGCTTGGACAATACCCCTAACATAAAAGAAGACCAAAGCAACAAAGCACTGCAGAAATGATACATCAAAGCTCTACAGAAGAGACAGTGCAGAGGAAGAAGAATCAAGTCTCCACTACAACTAACCACAGCAAGAATGAAAAGTCTGAGAAATGTGGTGTCCAAAGGCTAACAGACACTTGTGAAATCCCACTCACACTGTGTGCCAAACACACAGAAGGTAAGCCCTACAAGAGGATGAAATTCTAGAGACTTCTTCAGTAAGAATCAACTCAATAACTGTAAAAGCTAAAGAACCTGGAAAAAACACTAAGTTTTTACAATTCCTTGTGTCTGTGGTCTATATATGCCTTTTTTTTTCTGACAGCGACGAAAAGGGACGGCAGGTCTGGTTCTGTTTATGCCCATTCTTTTTAAAATTCATCCTATGTAACTTTAGGACCAACCTGAAAAGTCACTCTGAAGGTACAAAATAATGCAAATCTGGGTTCCTCACAATGATCCTGAATAGTGCTGTTGACTCAATAGATTGGGAAACATCCATCATGAGGCTATGATGCCCGTCCGAAATGTTTTACAGCACCACTCTCCTTCCTTCTCACTGCAGCCAAAAGATCAAGTTGGGTCTTCTCATGAGGAAAAGAAAATCAAGCTTCACTGTCAAACATGAAAAAAAAACCTCCACAAGTTCCCAGAGAAACAGAAAAGTAGATTTTCTGTGCATAGAAAGTGTGGAAATAAGAGGTGGAGCTGTGTCTTCTACAGAGGAGTCATCCCACTGTCTCTAATTCAGCAGTACAGAAGGAGAACCAGAGGGGAAAATTACCCTTTCCATGACTTAAAGGTCACGGGCAAAACCTTTATCTACATACAGGAGAACGAGGAAGAAGAAACAACCCATACAATCTTGAGTTACCGTGGAGAGAGGACACAGAACTTTCAAGGTAGCACTAATGTACCCAATAATTGCCCCTGATAACTAGATGCAGAAACCAATGACTGATGCTTGAATCCCAGAATTTCCCTATAGCTAACCATCAAGAAACATGCACTGATCTATCATCCTTCTCCTATGTAATCTTTACATCCTCTACTTTCGTCAAGCTCATTCAATACCCAAGATTTTGGCAAAGACTCCTGGTTCTGCTAAAGAAAGCCATATACACACACACATTCAACACAAGACAGCTCAGAGACTATTTTTTCCAAGCCCTCGCAGCTCTGAGAAAGTCAGGAATGCAAACACCTACACTTCACAAGAGGCATAGCTATAATGATCCAAACACTCACAACCAATGTGTACAAATACATCCCATCAATACTCAATGAGAAAATATGGCCTGTGACTGCCTCTGCTCCCTGAATCATAATGGAGGAATTATCCTCCCACATCTAGAAGCAACAGAGACTGATTACTGTGCACACTGTATCTTTTTGAAACGCAGTACCTAGATTGGAGTGAGGGCTATCTCCCTATCTGACTTTTCTGCATGTTCCCCACACTTTCTTCTTAACTAAACCAGCAGTAGTTATCTTGCTGGTTTGCGGTATGCCACTCGCTAATTAGCCCAGGAATGAGGAAATCTTGGGGTTTTGTTTTGGTGTGGTGTTTTTTTCTCAAATCACCACTAATAGCAGACACCAGGAATCTGAACCACACGGAATCTTCTTGCCCCACAGATACTATGCTGCAGATCACCAGAAAATAGCATATGCTATGAAAGATGTTCTAGGCCATTTTACTGCAGACACTGGGGAGTTCTGTTCACTTGACATGTTTCAAGAACTAATTAATTCCTCATAGTCTGAACTGAGATTATTTTTCATTCACTTCACATTGAGAGGAATTCTGTGTTTCTTTTTCAAAGGCAAAAGCTGTCCAAAACCCTTCACACTGAAAGATCGGGGTCAGACTTCTCCCACTATTTCTCCTATAGACATTTACAGACCAAGCATACATTTATCTGGATCTGATGCCTATTTCTCTTGCCCCAATAAAGAAACAGGTATACAATAAATGACAACAGCGGGCAAAATGCCTTCCAGGGCTGTGTAAAAAATGATGTGCTTACACAGATACATAATTTCCTACTCCCAGATAGTACTCTCCTTGCATATGACTGAGAAGCTAGACACTTGGTTTATTTGTAGCCTTTTCCACTTTTAACTCCCAACAAGTGACAGCGTCATTAGTCCACTGAGTCACAGACACGATAAATAATGCAGACTTGGCCTGATAGGTTGTCATTCCTGTAGGAAATTCTGCTTTGTCAACATCTTCCATAATACATTACAATACATGATGGAAACCTTGCATAAAAATATACTGTTGCAGTTTAGGAATAACAATACACTCTATTTTTGACATTGTAATGACAACAGGGTTTAGTGGTTAGAGTGAAGAATTAAGAAATGGTATTCATAAATTCTGCTCCTTGCCCTGCCCACGGCTTCCTTTTTATCCACAGGGTTAGGGGGCTTCTTTTGTAACGCTGATCCACGTCACATTCATGCAACTGAACCACAGAGACTGTACTCTCACCGCAGTCCCACCTGTCATACCAGGAAAGTTATTAGTGTCTGGGAAAAGTTAAAAGCAATTGTATTTACCAGCTTGATGGGGAGCTATACAATTAAGCGAAATGTATGATAGGTAGCTTGCAAGCAGATTGATAAGATTGGCTGAGGAATTGTGAAGAGCTGTTACCTAAACTGGTATTAAAAATGGTAACTGAATTGAATCCTGTCCCATACCACAAACCAAGCACTTCCAGAGGTCTGGAGAGTCACAGTAAACGGTTGCAAACTTCATTTTAGATTAATATGGCAGATGAGCACTGCTGTAGTGAAGTATTATGCAAGAAACAGATTCAAAGGAGCATCCAGTCTATAGCATGTTCTGGACAGAAAGAGAAAGAACAAAGGTTTCTAGGTTAGTTCTAAAGAGCCAAGAGGTTTGGGTGGTTTCCAAGCTTTTCCACGGTTTCCATCAATAGCACAAGTACACATTTAGACAGGAGTAGTGACCGTAAGTTCAAAAACTAATTATGAAGTTCATTCCAGTATTTTGCTATGGACTTTTATAAAAAGAAGTGAACCCTTTGCAAACAAGCTACTGCATCGCTGTTGCCGCATTCACATTTTAGCCCCGCGTAATGCCCGTTTCCATGGTGGTCAGCAAGTGTCCACGAGGAGATGAGGCTCCGGAGGATGGAAAATGCCTCAGGGAAGCTGGCATCGCTGATCACCCCTTATCGGAGCGGCCTCTCCTCCTGTGCTGCCGAGATAGGACACGCGCCTGCTGTTCGGAAAGGAATCGCTCGCCGTGTCTGTCTTATTACACAGGTAACTGGATTTTGACTACAGGCCGATATCCCTGATCCAAAATAACTGCCGAAGACAACGATAGGAAGAATGTTGCAATCAGTAACATTTTCTGTTTCTCAACTTTTTATCATACTGCCCTGTTGCAAATTAGATGGGGTGAAGAAAACACGACTCACCATGCTTTTTTCTTGTTTGACCAGGCAATTTACAAAGTTCATCCTTTAATGCTGACTCCAGGACACTGCAGATATCCGGGATGGTAAGATCATTTGCAGATTCAATTTTTGTTCATGAACTTTCAATTTGCCTTTCACAAGTAATTGATTGGAACAAAACCATGGGGCATCTTGTATAAAAGGCTATGATGTGTCACAGTTGTCTGACATTCCGGATTGATCTGCAGAAAGCTAAGATGCACATGAAGGTAGAAAAACAAGCAAATAGTTTTGGGTTTTTTGCCAGTACTTCATCCCACCAACCTGTTACGACTGGGAAAGTATACTATGTGCTAGCTGTAGGTATTGTATTACAAGTACTGTGCACACCTAAAAATGCAAAATGTGTGTGCAAGGTGTGGTGACTGGGTTAGGCTGTCTGAAATGCTGCAGGTTTTTTTGCTGGTTGAATCATCCTCTTTGTCTAAATTATGCAACGTTTCAAAAACTTTGTTATTTGGTAATTCTCAGAAGATATTCTAATTCTCAGAATTCGCTCCTCGCAAAGTTGCACTGTCTGCATGAACCTTGACTGCTTGTTAACATCACTATTCATGGACTGGCTTTTTTGTTGTTGTTTCCTAGACAACCACTCCAGGTTCCCCCCAGAGCTCCTGCTCTTGTGTTTCCCAATTAAGATGTATGTGCTGCTTTTGGCTGATCTTATTTGTGGGAATTGTATTAATTTCCATAGGTGCAATATTGATTAACTTTTTCTTTTCTCAAACAGTATTAATTCCAGTACTTTAAAAAAGATGACAAGATTACATTAATTTTAACTTTGCTAAATTATAGCCTAAGCTCCCTAATGTGCAAGTTATTCTAGTTTTTTTGCTCAAGGTAATTTCTGGTTTACACAACAGACTGATTGAATTCTACAGTTCAGTTTTTCTCAATTTTTATGCAAACCAGCTATAATTATAACATGCTCCTCTTGTCCTGAGCACTCCTAGATCTCTCTTTTGAGTCACTCGCCCACGAAATCTTCTGAGTTTGTAACTCAAGTTGTAACTCAAATGTCAGTGGCAGGGACGTGGCTCCTCCGTTGCGGCTACTACTGCTACTTCCAGTCCCTTGCAGGGATTTCCTGACAGTACAAAGGCCATCAAATCTACCTTCCTGTCTTGTCTTGCGTTGGTCTTTGGGTAGATGATTAAATTTCAGCTGTGGCCAAATTTCAGTCCTCTCAGTGTAAAGTCAAATTGGGGGTGCGGGAAGGAGGGGTAGAATTGTGCTAACGTGGGTCTAGGCAAACCTGGCTCACGCGCTCCTCTCTTACTGCCTGGACTTCATCAGTGACTTCACCAACCAGAGAATCCCATGCTGAAAGGCTCCTCTTTTTGGAAGAGGAACTACCTTGGAAAAAAATACAAAAGTGTTAACTTAAAGTTCACATTGAGTTTAAGTGCATTCCTCCATAGGAAAAAACGTTAAGAATGTGCTTAATGGGCTACAAAATCAGGACCCCAATGGGAGCTAAGATCTGGCCAGCAAGCATGGTATCTCCGCCTACCAAAATTACATTCCTTTGTCTCTGTGAGCACTTACTATATTAAAATATTAATATACACATTATGTTGCTTTACTAAAAATTAATTATAGATTGAGTCTTTATTGGCATGAAACTAGAGTTCTTAATATGATTACACAATCTTACATATTGGGCAGTATATATCTGATTTGTATTTCATAATACATTAGAAACCAAACACTTTAAGACATATTTTTTTCTAATATATATCTATTTTGTATTTTTACAACACGGACTTTTATTTTTGTGAGCTGTTTAAATCTTACAGAATTTACACAGCTGTTGAACTGTTTTACTGACTTCTGTTTTACTTGCTGAAAACTTGTCTCAAAATTAAGAAGGCCATCTTGCTTACTATGAAAGGCAAAAAATACCATTTCATGAAAATGAAGTTCAAGAATCTTAAGCAGTAACCATTATATGTGCTTTTCACTAACACCATAAAAAATAGATAACAGCTTATTTTTAAAAATCTCTTTCAACAAGTACAGTGTTAGTTGTATTTATAAAGTGACCTAGGGAATACAAAAAGGGGACAAAGAGCGAGTGGAACTTTCCGATTTTACTTTTTTACATAGTAGTTCCTAGGGAAAAGAACTTATTTCTTATGCTGAAGGAAGGTCCGTTTTGCTTCATGCAGTTCATGAATGCTTTCGAGCATAACTCTCTATCTGAATCATACTTGAATTCCCCACCTGAATAACTTTTTGTGAGCTGTTTGATGTATCTTAAATTGGAAGTTTCTTTAAGAATAGTGGGAGACAATGAAGTCCCACAGTTTTACTGGTAGAGTGTAACTCTGGAGCACAAACCCTTTTGTAAATATTGAACTAAATACAAAAGAGGTTTTCTGTTAGTCTGCTGCTTCAATATTTTTTACAATACTCTTTACTGTTGCCTTGTTTTCTCATGTGGCTCTTTTTGGGGGAGCATTCAGTCAGCTTCATATGGCTCAGAATTGTTTCTGATGCTTTTCTTTCACACTAAAAAGCCTCTGTAGTACATTACCCTACTTTACAAATGGGAATCTCATACTATGTTCTTTATGTACATATGTAAATTGCTTTCATTTATTTATGCCAGTGGCCTCTGTGGTTGAATTGTATGACTGCTGAATATTCAACTTTTCTCCCTTAATTACTTTTTTCATGCCGTTCATGTCTGCTGCCGTGCAGTACAGGGTGTATGGAACAAAGTGAGGTGTGCTCAACGTCAGAACCTGAGTTGGTTGCTAAAACTCCTTGGAAATATCTTGGAAATCTTTTCTGCCAACTGCCTACTGGAGGAGAAATCTGTTTGCACAGATTTCACGAGGGAAAGTTTCAGTGGTTTTTTTAGGCACAAGATGTTTACTTTTATTTCCATCCTTCTACTAATCCACTATTATGAGATCTCTGATCTGCAAACAGTGGAACATCACGAGCGACAACGGTGGCTCTCACTTTACCATTTCCAATTAGATGTTTCTGAATGTTCAGGCCTACTCTTAATAGTATTCCCAAGTTTCATTAGGTCAAAACTAGGCTCTTCTGTCCATCCATGAAAATTTGCTGTTTCCTTCAGACTAAGAGAAGGAAAACTGGCATATAGGTTCGTAATGAACACCCTCTTGAAGAGGTGGGGTTTGAATGATCCTATTAATCTTGGGCTATATGTCATCTCTTCACATAACGTCCAGAGTCCTTTCCCTCTTCCCTCCAGAACAGCACCTCCTCAGCTGCCTGTGTCCAGTTGTAGTCAGTGGCAAGATCTCTCCTCTTCACCCTCCGTGTGTAAGCGCAATTTTGCTTTCTTGCACTAGCACAAAAAGCTAGCACTACACAACTATTGTTTTGATACCAGCCTTCCTTTCAAAGGAACCTTTACGGTTTCCTTCCAGAACAGCTACCCTTGAGATGACTTGCCAGCTGCCAGACAGCAAGCGTGCACAGCTGCTCAGCCAGTGAGCAGGGCAGACAAACTGCTTTCCAAGCTTGTATTATACAGGTCTGAAATAAAGGAAATTATGAGTAGGGTCAACACAAACTGGACACCAGAGAGAGAGAAAGGCATCAGACAGTATCCAGTTCCAAAGTGATCCATTGGCACCTATGTTTTCCAGACAGAGAGAAACAAGTCTAAAACACACATGGAAACATAAAACCAAATTTTGACTCTGGGAAACATTTTGACACCAGAATAAAGGCAATCAATTGCATGACTTATTTTCTTTCTTCTTTTTTTTTCCCCCCTTTTTCTTTAGTTGAAAGTACTGTAAAGCTTGAACCTATTGGCAAAAGGAAGGTAACAAATAGGAGACAGAGAACTCAAAGAGCAAGAGTCCCAGCAGCCAGTCACCTTGGGCTATACCTAAGACAAAGCTGCTCTGGCTTTTTTTTTCCTGTGAGTCAGCCGATGGGGAGGCTTAGCCCATGGACAGTGTTTCCTCTGTTCTTGTCATCACAATGTGGCACATTTGGAAAAATCAAGTACTGTGAATCCTTCTCAATGTCTCTCAATGTATGGTACAGTTAATCTGTGGTGGCATTGATCTTAAAACACTGTGCACTCCATTGCAGCCTCAGCTAACCCACCTTTAATGGGAAAATGGTCACTGTTTATCCCTTGTTGATAGTGAACAGAACATAGTTAACTGGAACACTTGAACTGTTCAAAGGATTACCATTTGTTGTAAGTCTAACTCAACACCATTTACTTTACTAGAATGCCACAAAAAGGCATTTTTTCCTCTTCTCTAGTGCATAGTCAAAACTTTGTAATTCGGATTTGCTAAACTGCACCATCCAGTGCAATACAAAGAGCTCCATAAATGCTAAGCAGCATTGTTATTACCAATGTAAATCAAAATGTGTAATTCTGAATGAGTAACAGAAGCCAAATTTCTTGGTAGATAATGTTAGTGCCAGCTCTGACCTTAATGCTCATATTAAACCACGGTGGAAGAGATGCTTGTCTACAGTGTGAAATCCTTTGGTCAAGGAACGTATTGGTACTGAAGCAGATGCCTCTCATACAGGTGATGCTTCATGAAGCAAATGCCTCTCATGTCAATGATGCTTCATGAGTAGTGTGTAATGACAGGAAAAGGAGAGAAAAAGAGAGTAATTAGAACAATCAATAGAAGCCCTAAATTTTTAAAAGAAATCATACTGTAATCTAACATACACAGGAGAGATACTTCCTTTTTTAAAAGCACAAGAGGATATGAAGAGAAAAATTCTTTTCAAAACACAAACTTGTCTTCCATTATCCGTTTCCAACATAGGCAGTTCTTGGAAACTGTAAAATAGTTCTGTACCCCTCACTGTTTTAGCTAATGCAGGTAAGGCACACGAGAGAGAGATACAAACACAGCACTTCAGGAGGAAGAGAAGAATGAAGGAGTCTATAGAATTCATGCCTGCCATTTCTACATGAGGGAGCTGATGGCAGACGTGATTCAGAGGAAAAGTGTTCTAGCACTGGAAGCAAAAGAGCTGTGACAGGATGTCCCTGAGCTGTACTGCTTTAGGGATCAAATTCAGAACTCGTCTGGTATAACCAGACTGGGCCATGTAGGGACACTCGAGTATATCACTGACACCTCTCTAACCTGGGATAATTCACACCCTAACTCCCAAACTATAGAAAGGGTCAATATCATTTATTTTCTTTCATCTAGAACATTTTATACTCTTTATGCTTACATACATGATTTTGCACACACACACGCAATCACCCAAGTTGTTTCAGTTTTTCAGTTCCAGTGTTGTTTCAGATATTCATTTTTTGATACGGATATAGAAGATAAGCCTATATGTGCAGGAACCTTCTTGTCAGTTGAATAGTATACTGACAATGGGTCAATACTGGATTCGGATGTCATTTGGTATGTGCATGTAGTTTGTGATCTGTGTGTTTTCCTTTCTTTTCTAGTTTATACTTTGCTTGAAATAAACAATAATGTGCACTGAGGAATGTTTTTATGTATCTACACGAAGGAAGCAACTAATTCTCATGGAAGTAAAAGGAAAGCCTCACAGACTTCACAGCATCCCTGACCTTTCCCTCACATCTACTGTCCTCTTCCTACGCATGCAGGTACACAGAGTCAAAAGATTTACAAGGCAGAAAAACAAATGGAGCCCTCTGAGTCAGTCACACCGGGTCACATCCCTGCTTTGACAAGGTACAGTTTAACCTCGGACTGAACCTGATTTTCGTAGACTGCGGGGAACAATTATGTAACAATGAACAGTTGAGACACAAATAGACAAAGATTTTACAAACCAAAGCAAAGGTAAATTATTAACTTATTTTAAAAAATAACTTCTCACGTTAGCTTATCTTGAACTAAATACTGTAAAACTACAACCTTAGCATTACCATTTCTGCAATCATCTCTTCTTGAGCAGCTAACTTATTTGATATTTTATTGATGATCCTTATACTCTAAATTATTTAAAAAGGATGAGCCTCGAGGAAAAGATTCAACCTTAAGAATACAGCTCTGTAGCGTGGCTTTATGCTGCTTTAGACCTGGATCTGTATGTGGTCGGCTCTTGCACAGCCAGAGGATTCTTATGTCTGACACTTCTCTGTGGGACACTATTGCTATTTCTTTTGCTGAATGTCGCAATTAAGGATTTTTCAAACTGTCCCTGGTGACAGCTACAGTCAGATGTACTGCATGGGATTTTTTACCTCTCTAAGTGAGAATTGTAAGATGCTATTGAAGATAACCTAAAAAGCAGAAAAACATTCGGTTTTTTACTCCCTTCCTCCTCCTTCACTCTTCTCTTCCCTCATTCAGATGCTTAAAATTCACTCACATTCCTGCTCAGTTACATCTAAATGGAACATTGCATTCCTGTTTAGCAATATGTGCAATAAGGTGATAATTCATAATACAAAATCCAATCCCAACTTAAAGTGGTTGTAACAGAAAACTGCTTTTATCCCCTTCATTATATAGATGTGCTGTATGCCTTTACATCATTGCATGTGATGCAATTTTGCAGTTATAGATGAAGACAAACTCAATAGAGAAGTGTAATTGTAAAGGAGAAGGACTGCTACGATCTATGCAGTACTGAAGACTGATCTTGGTTATTCATGAGTTTTTTTTAAAACTCCTCCCTGTAGGAGACATCCAATGGCAGGAGGGATTTGATGTGAAAGGCAGAGCACAGAGAAGTTGAATAATTGTTCTCCTCTATATCAGCGTGGACGCTACGCAGCTAGCAGACTTTTTTCCCTATAATTTGACTCTCTTACTCATCTTATGCTATTTTAGTAAATCGAGAGCTGACTCACAGAAAATCAGAATCCAGGCACAACAGAGATACCATATAACGAGTCATTTGTTTCGTACAGGGGATGTTGGCAAACTTACGTGTATACAAGCTGACTGCTCTCCTTAGTAGACAGTTAAGCTTTTGACTGCTGGATAATCTCTTGTTGCCTTAATCAATTGCACTGTGACATTAGATTTTAAAATAGGCTGGTTTTATTATGGTAATAATGCTGCATAACTGATTCAAGAGCAACTATTAAGGCTAAAATTGTAATTAAAGTTACCTGACTCTTGCCCAATTTACTTGTGCTTCTTAAGAAGCATTTATTACTTGTTTGAGGAATGTTTCCAGACAGATTAGTTTAATAACAACATTTCTGTCTATGCTGGGCATGTTTAAAAAAAGCATTTCTCTTTTGAATCCAGCATCAGATATATGCCTCTGCTAGGAGAAGTATTAAATTAAAAAATAAAAGTTAGAGCTCAGATGTCAGTTGGTTGATGTCTCTTAACTTCTGTAAAGTGACCAAAAAGCTGAACTGGGTTTGGGTTTCTTTTGCTATTGTTTGCCTGGTCCTGCTCATATGGAGCAGCAGCACTTGTGAGCAGTAGCTAAAAGCGTGTGTGAAATAAGAATCCAGAGGCACAGTGCAATATACTGTATGGTAAAAGGTAAGATTGCTCTGGGGACTGCTACCCAGCATGACATGTATTAGTAAGGTGTGATGTTAGCAGTTACATGAGCTTAATAGCATACAGTATGGGAAAATTCCTCCACATTGCATTGGCCTCGAGCTTGGCTGATCAGTTTACATGAAGGCTAGGGCTAGCCTCTCTCATTGCATGTCATGACATCAAAAAAAGATCTTTGCTAGAGACAGCAGATGGGATAGTGTTTGTTTTAAACTGAATGTTTCTTGCTCGCTCTCTCATGTCAAATAAAATTTCAAAGTGCAAGCCTGAACGTCCCACAGCCCAAGAATTTTGGATTAAAGACTAAAGGATTGGACTCCTTGCATGTTGTCAGTAAATGCTAGAAGTGGAACAGAAGTTCAAAAGCGATCTCTCTGGGCCTTGTAACACATGAATTAATTCTGTTTTGCCCTATACTTTTCTCTTCTGTTCTGCTAAGCAAGTTCTTATATTGGCTTTATCAATGTACTATCTGAGTACATTCTGAATTGTGTTCTATTCTTGTCCTGCTCCCCTAAAAGAAATTAGGGTGCTGTTCGTTTGGGGAGGGATTCGTTTTATGCTAGAAAGAGGTGTTTGTACTTTGAGGTTCTTCACTTGGATCAGAAAGCACAGAGATTTGTGATTCCGGAGTCTTGGAGCGCACTCCAAGCGTTACAGCCCTTGGTTCTCCCCAGAATTACCAGAGGGTGCACGTAGGATCACAGCCTTTGCTTTTGGAGCGTGTGCTCACAGCACTGAGCTGGTACCCAGCTTTGAGAATTTACTTCAACATAGCAGATGACTTGTTCTCCTCACCCTCAACTTATAAAGGGATTTGTTCCTGATCTTTTCTCTCATCAAAGCAGTGGTAGTTTTTGTCCACCCTGTGGTGGACCCATATACAGCTGACTTCATACAGATTTTTGTACGGTCAGTCTCTCCTTTCTTTTGAAATTGTTCTTAAACCAAACCAAGCCTGGAAGCCAGGTGAAGGTTTCACAGAGTCCTTCTCTGAGCACCTCAGAGGCTTTGTGAGGGAGCTGCCTGCACCACACTGATCATCTTATTACATGCAGGAGCACCTCCAACAGCACCGTCTTCTCTGGGCGTTGCCTGGCCGTCATACATGGACTGAAAGCGGGTCCAGGGCACACTTAAGAATTTTACAAGTCTGACCACTGTTTGAATCAAAGAAAGAGTACTACTGCCTAAAGAAGTCATTTGACAGAGTCACAGGCAGTACATAAATAAATGAAGTGCCTAAGCATGTAGTAGAATTTCATGCTTTAGCACAAACAGGACATGAGCAGAGGATGAGTTTCTAATTAAGAGAGAATTGCTATGGTAACCAAAGGTGGTCACACATAATTGGGTGTGAAACCACATGAGGCTTCATGACAGAGGTGTCTGCATATATTATCCAGCACATTTTCTGTTTCTTAAATAGAATTACATTGTCAGGTCAGACAATATTTTTCGTATTTTGTGTGCCGCCTTTTTCAGCAACCAAAAATGCATCTCTGTGGGCTTCAGTGACAGTTTCAGCTCTTCGGTACCCTTCTTGCAGCCAAGGCAGCAGAAGTCTAGATTTGACTCCCTCATGAGCTAAGAAGCAACCACAGAGAGAGACATTTCCCATGTATTTATATGAAATTCAGGAAGGGGGTCTCTGTTCCTTAAGTGATACCAGAACAGTCTATGTGCAAAGACAAGCTCATAGTGAGATTCTCAGCCACAGCTTACTCTCGATCACACCTCCAGAGCAGAGAGGTGTTGTGACTGCACACTTCCCAACCCAATTGAACGGGACAGAGGAGCAAGGTAATTAATTCCGTGTTGGCCAAGCAGAGCCATCGGGGATGAAGATAACCGCTCCTCAAAATGGAGCTGTCTAGCTCCTTGGTATACGATAGAGTTGATATTATAGTGCCTATTGATTAAAGTTGGGTATGTTGTTATCACAATTAGTGGGGGAGAGATAAGTGATAATCTTGGAGACTGACTTATCCTCTGCAACCGAAAGCAGTCTGGTAGGAGCAGAGGGGATGCTTAAAACTCACACCACATCAACACAGTGACACCTGTTGCAGCAACCAACTGTGATTAAACCGATTTACTTAAATTTATGAAAATTATTTACCAACCTAAGCACTTCCTACTAGGGAGTTATTGTTGAGCATTAACTAATGAGATTATGCATTATCTACATAAAGAATCATATATTATCTTTGTAATGAAACCTAATGAAGATTAAAGAAAAATCTCATTATGTTACATTGTTGTTCTGGCACAAGATTTCTAAGATTTCTATTAAAGCCCTTCCATGAACAGTGGATGTGAATGAAAGGTCAGATCTTTGACTTACAAATCTCCATTTCTATGTACCAGCTGCACTTAAAGGGCACAGAGCCACTTCCACGCATCCAAGTGTTCCCCTCATCTGGGGAAATCTTGTGATGTTCTCAGGACAGGATGGCTTCAGAAATGGGGAGGATAAATAGATGAGCTCCTGTGGACTTCCACTACTACTACTGCCGAGAGAAGCAGACTTGATTCTGTTAAGAACTTCTTCAGGATCTTAAATTGCCCTTTTTCAGTTTACCTTAAATTGGTGGTGGTTCTCAAGGTGCGCTCTATTTGACAGTTTCTTTATATCAAAGGAGGAAATTAAAAAGTTCTGACTTAACACATTTTTGTGTTCCTGTTGTCTACAAAACAAGAACGTATCTGTTCTGCATCTTTAAATGAGGTAGTGGGATATCCTCAGTCTCAGCCTCTGAGGGTGCTCATCCTCTCTGAAAGTGCAGTCTGTACACACAGTTGGGCATTAAGGCAGTCAGGAAAAGCATATCTGATTGAAAAATCGTCAAAGGTATGTCAAAACTCTCAGTCAGCACCGTGCTGCCAATCTGCCTGTTTTCTGCTGCTTCTGCATGTCAAGATTTCCCATTAATTACATCCCAGTAGGAGTTCTGCATAAAGCGATGAGGCCAAAGAAATTTTCAGTCACAAAGGGAAAGCAGATCACAGCCTACCTCCACCGTGCAGGGAGGAGAACCTTGCCATGCTGATTCTGTACAGCAGCTGACAACAGATGCCATTTGTTAATTACTGACATATCCAAAGGGTCCTATGGCTTGACAGGATCCGTAGCAGGCACATTACCTACTTTGTTGTATCTCATTGTGGAACATATGGTAGCAGTTTGATGTAGTACTATTTGTAAATTTTTTTAATGTATTCCTACGTTGAATTCCTCACTCCTTTTTCTGTTGCTCCTTGATGCGTCAGAACATGTGCTTCCTATTGTCTTCCTTTTGGTTTTTTTTTTTCTAGTATCCAATTACCCTCTATTTTCTGATACAGTGGAACTACTCAGAGGTACTGATGTGTCTTGTTTGCCAATTCACACATTTTTTTTCACCCTTAAAAAATACCAACCAGATGATTTCCAAAAATGCCAATTATTGTTTGAAATTAAAGTATCCCTGCAAAATGCCTCACGTCTTATTAACTGTTTGAAGCTATAGGTATCACTTTGGATGCACAGAGATCTGTGTGTTCCATCACTGTATTAAACAAAATACTACTGAGAATTTGAGCTGTTTCAAGATAAATCTGAGCAAATAGCTAAATTGTATGCTATGAAGTATTCACATTTATCTAATGTGATTAGATCTGAAAAGCAGATCCTTCAAACGGTTCAGCAGCTTAAATAACATAGTATAAAGGACATACTGATTTTTAAATTAGTCTTACAGTTAAGAAATAGACTCGCACGTGTACATCAATGGAGACAAGGTATGTATTTCTGGTGACAAATGTTTGAGGTCTTTTTTGCTTTGGCTCGTACTAGTACAGTTACTTAACGATTTTAAATGATACTTCAGTTCTTACTTCTCTATAAGCTCACATTCTCCCTTTGGAAGGCACTTGGGGATCTCCACTGCTGAAAATTAATTTTCTTATAACATATAAAATTTGGAACGTTAATAACCATAATTTAGTTTCCCACCAGAAACTGAGATGTAGAAACTGTCACTGAACTTGACGTGCAAATGACTTAATTCATGTATGAATTAGCACTTGAAAAAATAGCAAAACAAGTGAGGGAAAAGGAAAAAAATTATAAAAATTAGGCATTTAAAAATCAGTATTAACCTTATAAACTCTGTTTTTACTACATTAGCTTAACATGTAAATATTTTTCACAGAGTGAAGCTATACAATATGAACATGAAATCTATTTTACAGTAACAAAGAAAGGCCTGACAGCTCTGGCAGACACTACTTGGGATCATTATAAAGAGGCTTATGTCATGCAAACTTGATGACTTAGAACTCAGATACTGAGTAAAACCAACCCCTGCTGTACCTCAACTGCTTCTGAACAACATGTAGCATCAGGAATAAAATTAATTATGAAAATATTCTTATAGGAAAATGAACTAGCTCCGTCAGAGCTGAAGCACTACATAAGGGTGAATTTGCCAGACATACAGATTCTAGAGAACTGGGGGAGGGCAGGTCTTTGTGATCCAACAGAGACTCCAAAATTATCTGAAGCTGGACACAAGGAGGTGTAAAGAGCAAAAGGCCAAGTGTACACACACAAAAAAAGAGAAGCATGCCTAGCATTTGGGGAAACAAAGCCAAAAGTTCAGAAGCTTACCGTCTTTTGTAAGAGGCACTGCATGCACACAGCTGGGGCAGAGCACAGGTCTGCTCAGAAGAAAGCTCTATGGGAGGGTCCTCTAATGCTGCAATTAACGAATGACCTAAATGAATGAAACCGTTATCAGCTGGGTATGAGTAGGGATACAAGATCACTTTAAAAATAAAGACAGACTTACTCAGCGATGACAAATACAATATATTGAGCGAGGTTCAAGCACTTACTGAGCAAATATAAAACACTGGGAAATAAAAGAGTGTTGAAAATGGCATAGATACTGTGAATTAGAAGTAAAAAGAAAGTTATCATCATGGTACTTAAAAACCACACATCACAAAAGCCTGCAGTTACAATGCAGATCAAACAAATGGCATGAAAAATTCACAAAATTAGCATGACAAACACATGCCATAGCTTGCACAATGATTTTCTAGAACAAAATCAAGCAGGCTTACAATATATCAAAATATGAGTTATCTATTATTGTAATTTTGTGAATATCATAAGTTCACTCACAATGCTTGAAAGGTCATTTTGAAAGACTGAAGTGCAGTAGCAAAAAATCTTATTTTAAACATTATCTTAATTATTTGTACAATGCTTTCGCCTCATGTCCCTAAAATTTCCTCTAAGGCTCTGGCTTGCAGCGTGGAGTATGGCTGATTGTACATGGGCAGAAACCACGGGGAAGAGGCACACCTTGCTGTGCTCCAGCGGTGAGTAGAAAGTAAGGGAATAGTTCTCCTCAGAACTTTTTCCCAGTGAACACACTGGTCATAGAAGTCACTGCTCTTCAAGGGGTTATCAGCTTGTACCCATATCACAGACCTTCACACGGACTTTAGAACAGCTTTGGAAGTCTCACTTTCTAAAAGAGGTGATAGAGCAGAGCGAGGCTGGAATTTCCAGAGCAAATCAGCATCACAGACATAAAAGCAGTACAGATCTCAGTTTCCTGATCTGTACAGAAACAGCAATTATACTGAAACCAGTGTTTGATTCCGAATTCCCAGGAGATCCCATGTAACTTTAGTACACACCTTTTGTAATAGCAACATGCACGACGAAAATTTGCACGGCCTCGTTTTCCTTCTTGTTTGTGCCAGTGATTTATCTATTGTGTGATTACAAACTGAAACGTGCAAGGTTTCTTTGAATAAATACTTCTCCATACAATGAAATAACAAATTTAAGAAATTGAAGTCTGATACCTGCATACATCATTCTAGAAACACACTGAAAAAAGGAACATAAATCACGGAAGCAATCGCAAAACAGCTGAAAAGAAGAAATAAGCTGTAAGCATGTTCCGTTTCAGACATGAAAGATGTTACTTTATTTTCTTTGTAAAGTAGCATATTTCAACCAGATTACAACAAAATTACCACAGGGTATTTAAAAAAAATACAAGAAAGTATTTAGAAAATTATATATATACACATTTGCTTAAAAATTCTATAATGTAAACATTAGCATACCAAGTTAAAATAATATTACAGTTTATTAATACTTCTGCAAATACTGTACATACATATGCTACAGAATTAATAGTATCTTTCCTACAGTTTAACAGGAATCACAACAAAAAATTCCCCCCCAAATCAAAAGGGAAATCCAGCCTCTTCATTGCCAACAGGCTTGGTCCCACGGACAGGATACCTCGTTATGTAGCTCAGTGTTAAGTAAGAAAGACAGTGCAGCCTTTCAGAGTTAGATTTTAGACCACATTTACATTTCTGTAATTTTTAGCATCTTAAATGATTAATACGCTACCCAAAACCACCAACTACCACACTTCTAGCTCCTGTCATGGCATGGACATAATTTCTGAAATCTCGTTAAGGAAACCGATTCCCGCACCCTGGAAGTGCAGTACAGTTGTTCAGCTGCAACAAAAAAGATTTAAGTGCAGATAGTTGCAGCAATTTATAAGTCTGGAAAATTAATTCCTCTCTAAGCATTTCAGTGCTGTTTTCCTAGTATGAATGCCATTATTAACAAAAAACTAAGCAGGCATTAACTAGAAGTACGCTCTGATGATTTTTTAAAACAAAATTTTATAAATAATCTAAGTTATCTATAACTGGACCAAAAAGCACAGTTAGTGCAGAGTAAGAAATAAATGAAATGTGCAGTGTTGGACCACTGTGTAGAACAAGTGTTTTATCTTCCAATCCATATGTGGAATACAAAGCAGGTTAATGTATTTTTAAATGTATTCTGTATTTCCTATGTATAATTTCATACATTAAGGTGATTCTTCAATACATAATGCTAAGAAACTACTGAAATCACCAAGTAATTAAATTAATACTCCATGCAATGCAGGGTGCTGACTGAAGTACTCTAACCTACAGAGACTGAAGGAGAGAAATTCTTAACTTTCTTGAGTTTAACCACATCTCCAGAAGTGACTGAAGCTCCAACACAGAAGTAGCATTATTGCTTCCAAGGAGAAAAATGTGTTAACTAAGCATGTTGCACATGTTTATTCTCAGAGGTGCCAGAGTTCCAGCTAGAAGAGCTGAGTGGCGTTACCAAGAATTGCAAGGGCAACAGGAGCAGAATTTAGTACAAAGTCTTTTTTGCTCTTTTAAACAGCTGTTCCACAGGTTTCTCTGTGTAATTTCAAGAAGTTAACTGTGTTTCTGTCCACAGGTCTATACTATCTGTCCTCAGAATTACAAGATATTAGATGAAAAAGGGTTGGGGGTGGGAGGTTTGAGTCTTTGAAATGGCGTGTGACTTACAGCAGAACCGAGATCCCCGTGTGCTTTGAAGCAAAGAGTGACATCCATATGTGGAAGTACTCATAGCTGATTCTGTTAACAAAATATCGCCGCCTTTAACCATTAATGTGTCCTGACAGACAGGATCGGTAGTTCACTGGGGGCTCATTTATTATTAGCTTGCTGCTCTGAGTCAGTCAACCCCATTTGTTAGTAGGTTCTTATTAATTAATTGGACAGATCTACCATGCAGATACCGTTCCATGCAATAAAGCATTGCTTCGTAACAGTGAAACGCAGCGTAGCAATAGGTCACAATTTTGAGCCAGTGACCTTTCATACCGTTATGCCCTTTCTCTAAATACTTGCATTAAACGAATCACGATGGTTTATGACTTGCAGTAGATTCTGTAAGATAGTATAATTTGATTACAACTATCATATCAACAATGCCATAAAGACGACTGGCTTTGAAATTATTAATCTCCCTGAGAGTGTGTGACTTAATGGATGTATCAATTTAAGCCTTTATAACTATGTCGATATCCTGCCTCATATAAACCCAGGAAATTTATTATTATTATTGAGCAACTTGATTTAATGCAAAAGCCAAGTTGACACAATGCATTCTCTATAGCAAATGTCAGCATCTCTAAATAAAGGAGATTCCGAAAAACCATAATCAATATGCAATGAATACGGACAGACAATTACCCCTGCAAAAGAGGGAAGAGTCTTGCCTGCCCCTGTGTTTCTTAGGAAATGGTTCATTCTGCAAGTGGCTGGAGAGCAGCGTAAAACTAATAGAAATGCCGCTTATTTTTACCGTATATTTTATATAGTCAGCAGAGGTTCCAGATCAGCAGCCCTAGAGACCTAGTATGTCTAGTGATCAAACAGGAATGAAGTGGAAACGATGCTGCAAATGCCTCTGAGCAGCTCCAGGGACCAGCCTGTCCCACCTCCTCTCTTCTGGGATGACGGGGCTGTTGATGGAGCCAACGAGAACTGGTGGAACCCATCAACTCGTGGTGCGCCAGCCACCAACCACGTATCAGAGCTATCGGTCAGTACCAAAGAAAATTAGATTTGTGCAAATTAAAATTGTAACCACATGTATGGAATTAGGTGACCTAAGATAAATCGATAGGATCATTCGATTGATCGCATCGTTGTTACACGTACAGGTATTTTATAAGATTAACGATTTGGGATTCTCAGTACAAGCTGATCAACATTCTTCAGCAGTCTTTGCTGATTCTGGTAAATAAACAAAAGAAGTGGGATTTGTGGCAGGCAGGTACAATTCTCTCCAAGACAGGGAACTCCAGAAGGTCTTGAGGTGCTAAAAACATGGGCATTCATAATCACTAGGGATCTACTCGCAGTCAAGCAAGTACCTCACTGATCCTCAAAATAACCAGGTGCATAAAGCAGGAAAGCTCTCTTGTGAAAAACGGCTTTCATTTCATAATTTTCTGAGATTTTAAAAAAAAACACAGACAAACTTTTAAATGGATTAGTAATGGACCCATTACAGTATCTTGTATCACAAAGTGAATGTTGTTTCGAGACTGTAATCTTGGGAGCTGATACACAATTCAGCTAAAGGGAACAAAGAACGATTTGTACGCAGTAAACAAGTTTAGTATTTTTATGTGATCTACATACATACATTAAAAACTACAAGATGCAAGATAATCAGGAATGAAATAATTTTAAGAGGCAAACAGATAGCAAAAATATCCTTCTACATAGCTAAAAAAAAAAGCACTTTAAATTTAGTTTGTACTAAGTGAGATTTCTTACCGTTTGCAACGTTCTGAATACAGAGTGCTTTAATTTGTGAATTATTTTCTGAAAACAAACACAGCTTCATATAAGAAAGAGATACATCACAAAGGTTTCCACGTAGTGTTTGCTTTCAGATTTACTTGCAATTCAGTGTTAAGAGATGCGTGTCGTATTTCTACTGAAAAATAAATTTTGAATGGTTTCAAAACAGGACCATCATTATAGCTGCTTTCCTTTCCAACAAAACTAAACTAAACCATCATCTGGGTATCTATCAGACTGATGAGTTTGGAGAAGAATTAACTGACAAGCTACTGACTTTCCTTTCTTCTTAAATAAACGTCCTGCTGTAGTTTACACAAGCCACCAACGATAATTCATCTTTTAATAAAAACCAATCAGCTAGCTCCCAGGCCAGCCTTTTGGATTTTCTGTTCATCTGTTTATTTCATAGATGAGGTCTCTTCCTGACTGAAAAATATTGCTTCATTTCTGTGACATGATTTTACTTTGTGGTATTTAATCTACTGAAATTTCTGACCTGACGGGTGAATCCCAGTCCTCCTCGCCGCGTTCTTCTGCTCGGTGCAAGCTGTAGTACGCTGCAGGCTTCGGCGGCAGGAGGCCAGCACGAGGGGCTCCCACCCGGCTCCAGCCCACCCGTGCTCCTCACCCTCCGCAACACACCCCTGCTCGCTCAGGAAGCGCCCGCCTGCCCAACAGGGCTGCCGAGCAGGAGCTCCAGTTTGCCAGACCTCGAGCAGAGCACTGAGGGAAAAGATCTGTTATTACATCAGCTTGTTTTTCTGCAGGGTAATAACAGATTTCAGTATCTACTGATGTAAGAATTTAATGGAATGAATGGATGGATAATAAAATTACAAGATACATCAATTTAAGTAACATTATCCAAAAAAAAAAAAAATTCTGAGAAGAAAGATGTTCTTACACAAAGGAAAAGGAGAATGCAATTGATAGAGAATTTGAATGTACACTGCTTAAACGTAATGAAGAGAAGAAGATAGCTAACATATAATTAACTGCCTACGGCAGCACAGCTAATGGATACTGAACTGGATTCCAGTTAATCCGTGTCAAGAGTTCCATCACTTGTAATAATTCTTGTCAATTTTTTTAGTTACTCTTACAGTAGTACCATTGCAAATTACTTTTCAATAAGAGGTGATGGGTAACAGGCACTTTCATCACAGGCAATTTTTAAGTCTCACCATATGAAGGGTTTTACAAAATCAGAGTAAGAATTCCAGGCTGCCCTGTTAACAATGAACTGTTCTGTAACATCAGCAAGAAATTAGTAACAAAATATAACCCAAGACCTGAAAACACTGTTTTGTACCAGGCCAGTTCTGTGTATCCTTGTGGCGGTTTGTAGTAATCAATATTCTTGCACCCAGCCTTACAGCAAGACTGAAATTCCACTAAAAATTATTACATTCTCTGATTTTAAAGAATTACTTCCCACTAATGAAAGCTATTGAGAACATCTAACTAGAAATGTACAAAAGCTATTTTCCACCTGCAATGTTTTTCCCTTGTCCTCTACTTTGTCAAGATTTTAAAGACCTTTGTGTCTGTCAGAGGTTCACAATAAAAAAACTCAGTCTTTCTATTTACAAAAGGTAATAAATTAGTGAGGTTCTTTTAAGCACATCTTTCTGACTTACTAAGTAGTGATAATCATAAATGTTCTTCTAAGGAGAAAAATAAAAAAGGGCTTGACATGATACCCATGTCTGTCTGGAACAGAAAAATGTACACATAGAAAAGGAGACAACACAGTATGAACGAGAAATTCATAGTAAAACCAAGGAGGATATGTGCAATGCAGCTTTACAAACCAAAGAAAATGCCTATCAGTTTGCTGAGCCCTCGTGAAGAGCCCTCATATTCTTTTGAGAAAGTGATTACTGCCTTCAAAAGTAGTTAATCAGGATATGACCCTTAGTAATGAATGTCTCTTTTCAGGATTTAAGTTGATGCAGCTGTAGTCTCTTCAGGAGCTTACGTTATAAACACAGGCTAGGAAGGAATCACAGGAGAACTTGAAGTAGGTGGTGCCAGCATTCGCAATGATGAAGAAGGGTCAGAGATCACCGCTCTGAGGCTCCAGACTCCGTGGCTCTCTTTGATGGCTGCGAGACAGTTTGGGGAAGCGCGTAGTCCCTCTCGAGCGACTGCTTTTACTTACGGCTTCTCCAGAAGGTGGGATATCACTAAGAAGACAAGAAATAAAGACAGAAGTAGCTAGTTTATGTGATAGGAAAATTATTCCACAGTTATTCCAAACATGGAAAAAGCAGATGATATGAGAGCCTGGCACATGACTGCGAAGTACAGCACACATCTTCAGCTACACAGAACTGCATTCTTTCTACTGGTATCTCAAGTGTGAATTAAAAATGGGCTCTTTCAAAAATGAGAACTAGTAGAACTTTCAATACTTCATGGAAGATTGCCAAGTACAGGATAAAAGCGTATCTCTATGAGCTGCGGTTCAGAAATGGTGGGGAAAGCATTTGGAAGTGATAAAAGTACAAGCAAAATAGACAAGAGCTTGGGTGATGCTCTACTTAACAATCCTCTAATTATGGATGGATGTATCGGTACATGATGAAGTACATTGTAATACATCCCTGTTGGGAATTCTTCACTCTCTTCTGACCCACAACAGACTGTAGCCTTACATGAACGAGCCTTTTGGAGAAGGCTCCAAGAAGTAGTACATTGAGTTCAACGACAAGCAGTAACAGAAAATTCCAGCTTACCTAGGTGATATTCAGAGGCTACAGACTCCTCGGAAAACTACAGTATAAAGGGATAGCATTGTACTTTTGCCATTCTTTCAGAGGACACACATGGTTTTTAATTATACTGCTTATATACAGATCAAGAAACAAAACTAAATTTTGCATTTTGCAATTCAGCTAGGCAATAAAATTACACAGTGCACAAAGCCAAGCTCATTTTTAAGTTACAACCCCCCCCATATAACGTCTGTCTTCAGAGTGAGCTCACAAGTCCGTCAGAGAGGAACTGCCCATCTGCAGTTCTTGCCAGGTTAAACAAACACTGGTAGATTTTAAAACCCCCACTGGATTTACGCAGCTCTTGTTCTCCCCAGAGTGACCTTCCTGGCAGGTCAGGCAGCCCTGCAAAAGCCACGAGCACACTCAGGGCCCACTGCAGCCCTTGGAGCACCCAGACGGCCGAGATGTCAGCAAAGCAAAAGGCTCTAACGCCTCCTGGGCCAGGGCAGGAGGCAGAGCTGCGAGGCGAGGCAGCTGCCACCGCTGGCTCTGCCGCCACCATCCAGACATTGGCTGGTGCTCACTAAAACAGTAATAGAAAATCCAAAACGGGAAAGATGTGTTCAGACGCCAAACACTAGCAGAAAATAAAAGTATAGTTTTTAGTGGCAATATATGTTACTTGTCTAAATTTCTGAGCACAACAGTCCAAAGCGACCCTAGTTAAAAAAACAAAGAATTTTTCTGTCATATGGAAAAATTGCTTAAAATATCCTCCTCTTCACTAACAGCAAGATTAACAAGTTAGGTCTTTAATTCCTTGGGTTTTTTGTCACTAAAAGAAAAGCTCTAAAAATTAATTTAGCATATGCTATTAATTCTTGGTAGCCAAGGATAATTAGACTTCCAACGCTAGTCCTATGATTTCTTATTTTCAAGCTCAGCAATGCTATCTAACTTGCTGTAGAGAATTCTGATCATGTGAGTCCAATCTCAGCTGTACTCATTAGCATGGATTTCTTTAGGTAACACAAATATCATTACTCATTATTTTTCTACTATTTATAAAATTGCAGCAATGCAGTGTTGATACTCTAACACTTGTAAAATTGATCATGGGATACTGGCTTCACAGGGCTGCGATTCTGCGTTAAACGTGTTCTTCAGGTCATGTAAACAGAAAAGCATCTAAATATCAAATATACAATGGAACAAAATTAAATTTTCAGCTCAGTGGTCTTTTATCCATCTAAACCAGGTTAATTAACTGGCACGATGGCCACTGCTGATGGTACTTCGGTTTTATCAGGCAGAGCGCGAGCCGCGCTAGGGATACGCGGTGCTTTGCAGAAGAAAGCGGAATGTTGTGTGCAATTCCTGTAACATGGTGATTGCCTTACTGAAAGTACAGTTTAATACACAAGCTCCTCCTGCTGGCACATCCGTAAAATGACATTAGTGTCAGTCCAAGGGGAAGCCACTTCTTTCTGGGGGAAAAATGCTATTCAAAGAAAAAAGTGCAAAAGGTGCAAAATGAATTCTCTGAAAATGAAGAGCTGTGAATTAATATCGGTCTGCCCTGATAGGCACGGCTGAGGAAATAAGATCACATTAGGACGATTACATGAACACCAGCGTCTGCAAACGAAGGACAAAAATTGCCAGTAATTCTGCTAATTTAAATGATGCTACTCCAGAACGAGATATATCTAATAACAAAATTAGAGATAATTTGTCTTAACATCTAAGCTAATTTTTATAACGACATTCCAAATTCTACGACAAATCATTATGTTATGTAGTTACAGAATCTAATTTACATCTGAGGAATAAGCTCTTCCATGCAACCGGCATGAAAAAGGAAACTGGAACTGAAACTGAATTGATCAATGTTGAATCTTGAAAAAAGTTCAGAGCATTAAAAAGTCATCGTACATTTTAAAATATGCATCTTAAGCCCTTTTCCATCCTCCCTTCTCCAAAACCCGATGAGAAAACTTGTCATCTCGCTTGTCTGTTGTGGCTCTTAAAGCTTTTTACTCTACAATTAAAATGGTGACTTTCAAACAACCCCCAGAAAGTTTAACTACAAAGTTTGGGAAAAAAATCCTGATACCGGATTTAATAACTCAGTGCTGGTCTTGAGTCCAAATGATACCTANAGTTTGGGAAAAAAATTACCAACCAGCCATGCATGGCAGGAGGAAAAGATCAATCTCCCACCTCCTCTGTCTCCTGATACTGGATTTAATAATTCAGTGCTGGTCTTGAGTCCAAATGATACCTATGGAGTCTCTGTCACTAAACGAGATACCTTTTAAAACTGACTGGCAGTTCAACAGGTCAGATACTTCACAAAGCTTTGGGCAGAGGAACAAACACCTCCAAATGATCCTGTCAGTATTTCTGGCACAAGAAGATGAAACTGAGACACTTGTTCTGAATCTAGCTCTGCCAGCCTGTGTTTAGGACTGGGGAGGAAGGAAAAACCACCCCTACATGCAGAGCATGCAAGTCCTCGCGTTTGTCCCATCCAGGAAAACCAGTCTCTGGCTTAGATTTTCGGGGCAGAGTTAGGGTTCACACGCAGTTGACAGTTTTACTCCAGTTAAAAGAGAAATTTAAAATAAATAAATCTGAACCAGGGAGTAGCTACTCTAGAGCGACCTTTGGGACTCTGCACCCGCGGGCGCCTCTTCGGTTTCAGTAGAGCACTCTTGGCTCTATCGCCCTCCCAGCCACTGAGCTCTCCCCAGGGTTTCATTTTCTAGCCACATGCTTGCCCGGCGTTACCCTGTTCAGCCCTGGACTGTCCAGGTATTAAAGGCTCAAGTTCTTGTCTACATTCTCACCTTGTCCCATTCTGAAGAAAAGCAGCCACCTGCTGAGGATATCGGTCCTTCCTCCCCCCAGGCCGCTGGTCAGCTTTTAAGCATTCCTGTCTGATCTGCCCAGCCTTTGTTTGGACACCAATTCGGTTTCATTGATTTTGTCTTGGTGTCGAGTTCTGCCTCAGGTGCATCTACAGAAAATAGCTTACAAACCCCAGTCCTTTTAATCAGCTTCCAGTTTATTCATCCTTTTCATTTATTGCTGTCCATGTAGCACAATGTCAGCTGCATTTAATGTCTCTTTCTTCATATACTTAGCATATGGAACCACAGCATTCTCTTAGCTGACGTTGTGAACATTTAAATGAAGAAATTTATTTCCCATCTCATTGTCTGCTCTTCAGGATGAAATTAGAGAGATGTTTCTTATAAAAATATTCTAACACCTCTGCAACTGGTAATACTTTCATATCAGCCAGAGAAGTAATAAGCCCATCTCGAGAGCGTAGCAAAGCTCAGAATCAGGTATTTCGTATATATATCTCCCTCTATATCTCATGTGTAAGTGTATCTCTGGAGACATTAATGTCTCTAGTTTTGCTTGTATTAAATGCACCTCATGAAGAAAGGAATTAGCTGGCAGATAAATATGGTGACTCTTTTTTGCCCCTTTCTTGTGTGATTAATATTTTTGTCACGATAATAAGCTAATTTCTGGTTATAACCCAAATAATTAACGTGGGTTAAATCGGACTCAGGCAGGCAGCCTCCTCAAAAAGGTGGCATTAAACAATGCCTATGCTGCGTTAAGAAAATCTTATCGGACAAATAAAAACTAACTCTGACTTGCCAATACAACTGATCTCAGCACCTTCTGCTGCCAATTAAAATCATGTAAACCACCTGTTTAATAGCATTATTAACTATGACTCACTTCATCCAATCATTTCATATACCCTTATAACTCCTGTTTTGCAGGGATCTGGGTAAAATCCTTGTTTCCAGTTGCTGAAGTGTAAAAACAACTGGAGCCACATTCCCACCATCACTCCCCATTTTGTAGAAATAAAAAATAACTATTAATAGAAACAGTGATCTCCATCTGTTAACACAAATGACTGAGTTGGGATGTTTAAATAGCGATTAACAGAAGAGACAGAAAGATATGGGCAATATAATCCTTCTATAGTACATTTTGACACTGAAAATCCTGAAGACACTATTAGAGCAAAGTTGTCAGTTCAAAACCAGAATAATCATTTCCTACCAAGATTAGATCTAAATTGATCAAGAAATGAAAAGCATTAATTCTAATACTCTATCCAACCGTCTCAGTAACGTACAAGCTCCTTCTACTTCTACATACATATTTCTACAGCAGAACAGGGTCTTTAAAATGGCCCATTCAATCCCCTCTTGCTGTGAAATAATCACAAAAACGTAACCACGCTTCCATTTGTTAGAACTTGAGCAATCTTAACTTGAGCATTCTCACGCTACGACTCAGTTTCCAGATCAGCATGAAGATTCATAAACGTCATCTGCATTGACATTTGAATTTTGCAGTAAACCATGACTGTGCACGTAATTCCGATCAGGTCTTTTTGTCTTCCACTGACTTTGCTTTGAAGTTGTCAGGACAAGATGGTTGCTGCACAGTAAACCTTGAGTAGCTGCTAGCTATATCCTCTGAAATGAGTAATACCTATGGTTAATTTGGGATAAAATACACTCTCTTTCATTCAGGAAATGCTCAGAACCCCATAAAAGTGACCTTTCATTAGTTAAGACCTGAGCGATACTTACACCTAAAGCCTTGTTCCGTGGCTTTCTCACGCACGATGACATCTGCAGTTGGGAACGGCAACTTCTGCTGCCCTGCCAGAATAACGGAATGCAGAAACGCTCCCTGTGCAAATGATCTCTTCACAACTTACTAGGAAGCCAGAAACCGCTGAGCACATGTATAAGAAGATGTTTTCACCATCATGCACTTTCTGTTCATCATTGATGTCGTTACTGTGTGTATTTCAAGGATTAGTTGCAAGGCAGTGAGTTCGGCCACTCCATCCACTTCCATCTAGAACTCACCAATATTCTGCTCTCTTGAGGGTTAGCTGTATTTGTGTGAGCGATACGATCTACCACTTCTCGGGGACAGGTAATTTAATGAACAAATGGTTCAGAAGCAGAACATGTTCCAAGGTTGTTTATATAATAACAAAATGTAGGATTTGCTTTCAGCAGAACAGTGTTCAGTGAATACCTGGATTTATTTTTTTCCTGCTAGCACTGTAATTACCATCTTTAAGGGAAGCAGAGACAGATCTGGGATACGTTTTTATTGAGAATACTGAGGTAACTAAACCCAGAAGACGTGCATCAGAATTCACAATGCACCATATGTGTGAAAATAAAAGGAGTAAACCTCTTGTTTGACAAGTAGCAATTTCCACGTGCTGAGACAGCAGTGCGTTACCGCCACTAGCCAGGCACCTCCTCCTCCATACACACCAGTTGTTTGCACGCAAAAATGACACGGAACTCACAGAACTTTAATTACCGAATTAGCTCTTAAAGAGCCCATAATCAATATGATTGGCGTTGGAAGTAACAGCAGAGAGATTTACAGAAAGCGTGTTCTCAGACACCAGCGTATGAGAAGCCAGTAAAAGAGTTACCCCGTCTGAGCTACCCACCTCCAGTCTACGCACAACCAGCAATGCAGAAAGCAGACCACTTTTCGTGCCAAGCAGCTGGGGAAGAAAAAGAAAGATAGATTTGCCACCTCCTGTAATTTACCTAATTTTGCCGATATCACAGAGAAGAAAAATCTGAAAGCTTAAAACATTTCTTCTTACCTGTTCATCCCTGAACTTTACCTGAGCTCACCACTGTACTTCGTCTGACTAATTTAAATTAAAAACTTGTTGCGTATTGCTGCCGTACTTCACCACGGCTGACTTTTAAGCTTCAACACCACACAGTTCAGCTTCACAGGCGACGCTGCGCAGTCACCTGCCGCCTCCTCCTCCTCCGGGGAGCTGCACAGACCCTCCCATTCGCTCAGAGAGCAAACAGCTGCCGGCGCTTTCCTCCTGAGCTGGGAGCTCCACGCTCCTCAGCTCTTTTGTGCCGCAAATTCAGCCAGGCAAGAACATCTGCCCACAAGCACAAGCATCGACAATTCCCAACACCAGTTAAATAGCCCTCATGGGAGTAATGCAGCTTAGCTGGCCTAGTTTTGAGTTTTGCAAGTAAACTGCCCATCATTAGAAACAACCTGCACAATTACCGTTATTATTTTATTTTTAATAACAACCCCCCTTTTTTTTTTAAATTACCATGAAAGGAAATGGAATCATAAGGAAAAGTTGTTTTGATTTTTGCGAGCAAGTGCTTGAGTTTTAATGGCTCCATCAAGATAAGAGGCATCAGCTGCTTCTCTCCAGTATCTTCATTCCTCATGAAGATTACAGCATGATATTAACCCATGCAGCAAGGCAGAGGAGAGCTGACGTGACCCTTCTCAGGGGCAGATCCAGCTCTGAACGGGCGTCGCGTTGACGATAACAGCTATGGAGGTGAAAAACGAACAGACTTCAAGACTGCTCCTAGAACGCTACAGAATCACAACTCGTTTCTGAAAAATATGTTAGCAATAAAAAAAAAAAGTGAAAATCGGGGCTTCATAGCAATCCCTCTTTCTGATTTTTGTTTTTATTTTTTACATACTAAGTGCAGCTTCCTGCACCCCAGCCGTGAGCTAGACACTAACAAGAATCTGTGACCTAACACCTTCAAAAATATAAGTCTTAATCTCAACCTTTGGGAGCTTTTAGATTGCTCTTAAATTTAGCCTATTGGTTTTAGCTTCTCTAAGCTAGAAACGAAACCCAAACAGAGTTGGTTAGCACACGGAAAATAGCGTGCCTGCACCTGGAAACGTAACCGCAGAGAGAGGAGGCACGGTGGAATTGAACCTGTACTCTGCAAATAAACAAAGGTAATCAAGATGGGAAAATATGTAAATATAGTACAGAATTAAACACTGTCAACAGAACAACAAGGGAAACACTGACTTTGTCCCTGGTAATGAAGGCAAGGACTAATGTTTACATTTCAACCAACACAGACAGGGAAGCTAATCAGAGGGAGTGCCCACGGGAGCCCGCGGGGCTGCAGCATCGCTGATGGGCTGCAGGGAAAGGAACCAAGCTCTAGGCCGGCCAGCCAAAAGAAGACCACACTAACTGGCAACCAGAATCACATTTTCTGTTTAGTCAGACTTCAGTTATCTTCTCGGCAACAAAGAAAATCCAATGATAGATACAGGCTCCTCCTTTTTTTAAATTATGACTCCAGATGATGCTACCAGAAGGCTAAGTTTGCTACCGACTCCAGGAGGAGTTAAATGATGTACATGGTTGACCATGAGCTCCTGAAGTTTGGGGTCAGTTCACCAGGGATTATCAGATTCAGAGCCTTTAAAAAGTGCATCATCTTGGTCCCTCTCTAACACAGACGCAACTTTGCCAATGAGTTCAAAATAAAAATAAATAAAATTTGCAATAAGCTTGCTCCTCGCCCTCGCCAGAGCCTTGAAAGAAAAAACAAGTTAGGAGAATGGCGCTCAGCTGCGACTGCCCTGTTGCTGGCAGTGATTTCAGTGCCGCTCCAGCACTGGAGCTGATGCCTGGCAAGTGGGCAGCAGCAGCCTGGGAGAAGCCAGATGTCTCAGTTCTCAGCTCCATAGATGAACTGGTAAATGCTGCCAGCCAAAGCATCTGCTTCTGTAGCTGAGCTGAGTTTTATCCCAGGATCACAAGAAAGGCACTTTCATCTTTCACCTATGAACTTCCCAGGAAGCTCCTCCTCTCCTTGTCTCTCGGTTCTGTGGCTTTTGGCCACATTAAGATTTTGGCGTCAGGAAGATTAGCCAACCTTGGTAGAGGGCATTTTACAGCTTTGAGTAAATTTCAAACCAAATGGTAACTGGAACAGCTGCTGAGGTATCACTTTCCCTGGTTTAGAAATGGATTAATGAAGCATCCGTAGGTAGAGGTCAGTATTACCCATGAACACATCCAGCACCAGAAGCCAGTACAATGGTTTAATCTTTGATAGGGTAGTTCTGCTTTGCAAGCAGCAACCAAGAAGTCTTAGAAGACTTTTCTATGGGCAACATATACAGCACGTGCCTACAGTTCCTCCTTGCAATACAGCTGCACAGGCCTGAAAAGCAAAGGTCTAGGCTGATGCAATGGGAAGACTATTTATGCCCTGGTATAGGTGCACGGGCAATATACATCAACGTGACTGCAGTAGCAACACCTCTACAGTTAGGCATGAAGCATTTTTAATATATACAGCTGCCCTGTGCTAAGAAAAAGCTGTGCACTGGATTTTCTTGGAGACTTCAAGATTTAGATGCATTTGACTCAGCTGTAGCACTAACAGTAAAAATAGAATAAAATATTCAGTCTGCCTGACAGTGCAAACCAGCCCCATTCTGTTTCCCTTTGGTCACACCTAGCTGTTCTCAATAGCTACGGCTCGGGGATTTCTCTCTTTTAATCTGCAGGAGTCTTCCAGTGAAAGATTTTTAAAGGAGCCAGACATTCACAGCTGTTCGGTACTTTTACAGTTTACCCCACAACTGTTTTAAGATGAATAATTAAATCTCTTATAAAGAATTAATTTGAGTTCTTAAAGGTCAGAATAAAATTTCAGGAACAAACTTCAGAGGTAGAATAGAGATGGAATGGTAAGAAACAGCCTCTTTGGCTCATTTTGCAGTTGCAAAATTAAGCGATTTTATGCAAGCTGTTTACAAGGCACAGATTTCTAACACTTTCTACAGTGAACTGCAATCCCCAAGGACCCACATGCTCGCGGTTCTCCTGCTTACCACATATCATGCATTTACTGAACTCTTAATATTAATTCTAATTGTGTCACACTTCAAAAATCTTAACCTAGTAACAAACCTTCATGCTGCTATTGGTATAATCAAACTGGGGGCCCGTGTAATTAACCTGTGAAGATCTGAAAAAAGGTGACTGTCGTCTGCTCTCGGGGATGGTGGCATCACCCATCCCAGTACAAATCCTTCCCACCATTTCTGTCAAAAACGGCGTTATTTCATCAAGGGTAAACTGAAGAAGCCTGTTTCACTGTGAAGCAGATCTGCATAAGGAAAGGTGTGGCTGTTCTGCCCAGATCATCATAGACAAGAATAGCCTGATGTTCTACTCGGACCAGCGTGGCAGATACCCAAAGCGCTCCGGTCACCGTCTCCCTGCGTCAGGGCCACACTGAACACAAAGTGGAAGAAGCCCAGAGAGAATATCTGTGCAACCTCCGCACCTCGCAGGCGAACCGGGACTGGGGGATGAAGCTGATTCTGCCATCTCTGCACAGACCTCAACAGTTGGGGTCACTTTGCAGTTTGGAACTGCCACTTGGCTCCAGAGAATGTACCTGAAGCAGTCTAAAGAATGTTCCTAAAAATCTAGCATCAACCACTGTCCTTACTTGTTTGTTAATGAGATGCAGTGATACGGCAGGGAAGCGTGCATGAACACAATTAATTTCTGTTATTAATAGAAGAGTGCCTGTAATTACAGCAAGTTATTCCAGAATCCTTCAGCTAGCTGTTCATAGACATCTCTATCACCACAGAAGTGCCAAACGTATTAAAAATACCCCACAAAAATAGCATCTGGAATACAACAGAATGGAACGGACTGTGTTTACAGCTGGCAGATTAACAAAGCCAGGAACAAAGCTTCTCTAGGATGTTTTGAATTTCAGTGATGGCCTGTAGCTAATTCATGCTGTTTTCACATGAGAAACTGACGGCTGCTGAAATGTTTTTCAATACAACTTCAAATGAGGAGAAGAAATAACCCACCTCCTTTTGAAAAACTGTGCAGTTAGGAATAAACAAACTTGTTGCGGGCTGGATTAA
This sequence comes from Pedionomus torquatus, assembly GCA_013398155.1. Taxonomy (NCBI): domain Eukaryota; kingdom Metazoa; phylum Chordata; class Aves; order Charadriiformes; family Pedionomidae; genus Pedionomus; species Pedionomus torquatus. The sequence continues at coordinate 223,552 of VZRU01011265.1, forward strand.
AGCCAAGTACATGCACAAATACAAAGATCCCTCCCTTAGGAAGACGATTTGCTTCACGTCTTAGAGTGGAAGCATCCATTTATCCATTACTGTCGGCGCTGCACAGAAAAGAATATGAATAAGCACTGGAAGACTGCAACATAAGACATATAAACAGATTTTTCTAAACCGCATTTTCAGGAGTATTCCATACGGTTTCACAGGCTAGGAGAAAGGAATCAAGGTTATATCATCTCTCAGCAAAGCCTCTTTCACTCCTCAAAATCTTTTCCACCATGGAAAAGTAATTAAACTTAATCTTTAGGTTTATTCCCAGTGAAATAAGCACCACAGAATAGTTTTTCTTGCAATACTCCAATTCTAACAATACGTGAGAAAAAAAAAATTAAATCATGCTGTTTCATCAGTAAATTTGGTTTTTTTTGTTTTTTTTTTTGTTTTTTTTTTTTTAAAATCCCGCCATTCTAGTAATTATGTAAAATTTACACACGGGGGTATATTTACACACACTCATTCCAATTTAGAGAACAATCCCTCCCCTAACAGATTCCTCAGGGGCAACTGAACTGAGACATTGACATTTCAGGAGATCTGTAGCAAACATCATAAACTCATGTTTGAGAGCTCAGCTTGCGATATTTCTGACAATGGATTACATAAATACACTCTGCCAAAACTGTCTGCAAATGCCATTTGCAAATGTCACAGAGAACCACCCAATATTAAAAGGGCCCTTTCCTTTCTAGAGCGACTTCTTCTGCACAAAGGCTACGGAACAGGAGCAGAGCTTGACTGATGCTCGCTGGGCCCACGGGGACTCCCATCAGTAGGAAATGAGAACGTCTAGTGACTGACAGGATTCGTTCGCTGTTTTTCTGCATCAAAACCTTGAAAAAATACTGTTTTCCATTTCACAGAGTATCAGACGATTTGGTGACGAGGCAACGGGTGTTTGGGAACTGAAGAGAGAACACAGGTCTGCTGCCCCGACTGGAAGGAGACAGAACTGACTGGTTGGGTCACGTCCCTCAGACCCTGGCTCCTGAACAAGAAATCCAGGAAAATCACACTCCTACTGGAGGGCGCAGCCTTTGCGGATCAAACACACCCCTACTGCGTTGTTGGCAAGTATCTTAACCAAGCTTCCCTTTTAAGAGAATTCAAGCTGAAAATAGCAGTCAAATAAATTCAGAGTTCAAGAGAGAGTGAGACATGGGAGCTGTCTCTTATAAACTGCTCCTATCAGTTTTACACCTCTATACAGTCGTTTTCTAAGTAGAGATTTGTACTTCTCACGGGTTTCCAGACTGACGTCTGTCCAGGTCATATCACAAAGGCCAGGCTAGTCTAGTTTTCAGTGATATATTTTGGCACGCAGAATGGTTAAAGTAAATCAGAAACCCTTCACTTCCTTTCAACACATCAAAGAAGTCAGGAGTAGAAATAAGCTCACCCTTTCTTAGAATAACGTGGCTTTAAAAGCCTCCAAATATATTATTTGGTTTGGATTTTTCAGTTCCATTAATCCGTTTCTATTAATTCTGTGAACATATATTTAAATAAATACTTCCCTCTTCACTTGTACACTTCAAATTCTAATTTTAAAAACAAAACAATCCCTAAAAGTGATTTGGGCTATGAGAGCTCGTCAATAAAGAAAGTGCACAATCCCATCTACTGAAAGCCCCCGTGCTACACTGCCTACCTGACAGCTGCTTTCAGCTGTGTGGAGAATGTAACTTTGAAAATTTCTCTTCCTGGAAACGTCACGGGCTTTTCCAGTACTCTGCCATTCCAAAAAAGAGATCAGATTTTGGAGCATTCAAGCTACTGCTGCCCACAGTGGGATCACACATCATCAAAAGGAGTCTCCTCTGGGGCCCTGCTTTGAAGATCGGGACTGGTACCTAAGGGCCATGGATGCCAGAGCTGACACCCATCTGCACTTGCACGCGCATCGCTCTGACCGACCAGATGGCTTCTTACCAAACAACATGTTCACAGGAAGAGTTTCCAAACACTTTCTGGTGGTACACTTATTTTCTGTAAGAGACCTGCAGATGGTTCCCTTCCCCCACCTATAAGGTCTCCAAAATACACCTCCTGAGCGGGCTGTTACGCAACCCTCAGCTCCATACGCTGGGATCTGCCTACGAATAGCGAAAGCTGGCACATGTCTGTAAAATAATCTCCATAAAGAGAAACTGAACAAGCACTTACAGACCAGCTAGTGCAAGTGTGGCTGTAGAATAAATATTACAAACTGTTTGGCAGGATTTAGTAGACCAAAAAGTAAGCTGTCAGGGCCACAGTTTCATTACAGGGAACTCGCGTAGATTTGGGATAGGGCGGCCTTGTTTAACTTGTATTCTTTGACAACGTCACTGTCAAGGCAAACAAGGGTAATGAAATAACCAGTGCTTTAGGTTTATAACTGTCCTAAGTCTGATCTCAGATGCTACTAACCGGGAGGTAGTTATACTGACAGAAAATTATCATCACATCAAATAAAAAAAGTTGTCCTCATATCACTTTGAATTTTTTGGCCAGTCTGGTGCTCTTTGATGACTTGGATACTACATAAAAATGCGTATGTGGAGGTAACATAATACTCTGTATGATTTTGGACCTTTTGTATGGAAAATTCTGTGCCCATTTTAAAAATTATATTAGTATTTGGGACTTTGACTGCACAGGGACAGAAAGCTACAGCTCTGATAGTTTAAAGCATGAGAGCTCCAAGATGTTGGAGGTTAGACACTTGTACAGCAGGGACAGAAAAACGCTCGGGGCATCTGCCCTTGCTCACAAGCCCAACGCTCTGGCACCTTCCCAGCTACTGCCCGGGCGAGCTGCAAACTCCTCTGCCCTCTCCTCCTCTGGAAAAGCGAGTTCCAGCACAATGATGGGGCAAATGGTTATGGACAGAGAGAATTACTAGGAAATAAATCGTCCACACCTCTAGTCTGATTTACTAAAGAATTTACAAAAATACATAGAAAATAAAAGCCGCCTTCATCAAATTAAGTGTATTATTGGAGCAATTCTTTTTAAAAGAAACCTACTCAAGTAATCATGCCAGAAACCGCTTCACATTGTAAAAAGAAATAACAAGATGATTGTAAACAAGACTGTAAGACGTAGCTTCCTTTACAAATCATATATACGTGTTAAGGAATACCAAAAAAAAGTCTGAAATTTTGATAATTACTGAATGAAGAAAGGAAACGCCCTGTAAGATTTCTTACCTGTTCAAATAGAAATACGTTCTCTGTGCTCACAAGGAAGGTTTTTATCAGTCCTGCAGAGATGTCAATCTCTTTCAAATGTAAAACTTTCAGACATCACTTTTTTTTACAACTGTTAGCAACCAGCTGCAGACCGGAGGTTAATGGGAAGCAGTCTTATGTAGATCACTTTGTATTTTACCATTTTCATGGTTACACTTTGCAGCTCTTTAATATCATTTTGTACGAGAACTAAAACATGCATTTGTTTTACCCGAGATTTAAGTTTCACACTGCGGCATTCCACCTGGAGACAAGCACAGCACAAGGAACACATTAACCCACTGCAGAGCTGCTGGACTCAGGACACACCGATCTCCAGCTCCCAGCGAGACCCGATTGCACAACGAGAGACTGGTAAATGGAGCCGACAGGCGGACTTGGAGGCTCTGGGAAGCCTGAGCTACACAACGTGCACCGACCGTGGTGCGCACACAGCTACAAGACACGAGGCTGCAGTGAACCAGAGATACAAATATGCTCAGAATCAGCTCTACCGTTGCGTCTGGAAGCGCTGCTCCTTACCGTAACTAGACCAGTGTCTCTGTTTTCTATAGTTTCCATTGACTTCATACCTTAGGCCTAGAGAATGAGCACAGCGGCCTGATACAGATGATATCCCAAATATCTGTATTTTAAATAGGATTAAAATTGCCATCTAGGCAATTTATGAGGATTTCATAACTTCATATATCCAGTTGCAGTGTACTGAGATCAATAACCAGACAACAGCTATAGAACTGTACAAGGGAAGTGCTTCTTACAGAGGAAACACGGGTACAGATTCTAAGGTTTCACAATGTGTCTATACACTGCTGCGTGGGGAAAAAAAAAAGAAAGCAACATATCAGTTACTTTAGAATCTATTTAATGCTTACATGAGCAAAACTTGATTTAAAAGTATGCAGGCAGTGAAATTACAGAAGACAGTTGCTTGTGCATTTTCCATGTCTCTAATATGAACAAAAAACCCAACAAACCCAAACAAAGAAAAGAAAAAACAGGGGGGAGAGGGAGGGATTTTAAATGTAGACATTCTGAATTATGTTGAAAGAAAGTTAAAATAGGCATGGCAGTATTTTGGAACTCTTACTTTTTAGTAAAATACAGAAGTATCTTCTTCATTGCAAGTAGAAAAATATTAAATAAAAAAGAACTTCCAGTAATCTGAATAAAATTCACTGCAATAGCTTAGCTTTTAGTTGCCTGCTATAATCTTATTAGCCCTCAGCGCAGCATGTATATTCAGGATACGTCTAACAATATTGGAAGAGAGTTAAAACTATACGTACGAAAGTTACATGTGACTTAAGTCATGTTAGCTGCAAGCGGTGAATACCATTAGACCCGGCCTCTTTTCCGTGTGCGCAAAATCCAATACAGGATCTCACAGAGGGAGTGTTTCCACGCTCCCATCATCTTCCTTTTCCACATCATTTTCACATCAACACCGAAACTTTCTGTGCTGGCTCTAGAGCCCACCCTCTGCCACCAGTTTCAGAAACACCTGCTACAGAACAGAGATGCCAGGATGTATCAAGAGCTCACTTTTTATCACGGGAATGCAGGTGACTTGCTTGTTACCAAGAAAGGGGATGGCTGCTGTAATGATGCAGAACTGTAACTGCCTGTACGCTGTGTGAGAAGGGGCAGAACCGCTCCCCGTGGCTGCCCAAGCCCAGCACGTTGGGGACAGACGGCAGCCTGCAGAGAGCCCGTCTCCTGCTGGAACCCGCTGGGCGCCGCAGCGGGCACTGAAGAGCGAGACCAAGAGGAAGCAGCAGACGCGACCGAGAAGCACCACTCCTCTCCCAGAATGACCTTTCCTTGCTAAGCCTGTTCTTAACCGGGAGGGGAATGGACAGCAGGCGAGCACACAACGCCCGAGCCCCGAGGCAAGGCTGACCAGGACCTGGAGCCGGGCAGTCCCTCCAACTGGCCAGCGCGGCCCAGCTCGCCCGGACTAGGAAAAACGGCTCTGCAAAAGTACTGCCTTGACCAAGCTGGGAACCAGGTGTCATCCAGAGTAATGAAGTGATAACGGCAAAGTGACATTAAACTATTTCTGCATGTTTTAAAGGTGTTAAATGAAAAAAATATTACATAAATTGGTGATTTTGTATTTTCATGGTAGGCAACCGGGCATTCTCACTAACTCTTGAGAGCCTCCTTTATTATTTGCAGAAGACAGATCGAAACAGACCCACCAGAGCACAGGTAAAAACTCACTTTGTACAGCACTGAGTCTGCTGTAAAATTGAACGTGGCTTTGTTCACCATATCCTCCATTTGTTTCAGACCTGTGTAAGTTGTGTGTTTATAAAGGAAACCGATCTGTACCGATTAGCTACCAACAGCAATATATAAAGTGCTTTTTGACTGTTACAGCCAATCTAGTTGCTTTAAATTTTTGCCCATTCTTATAATCCATGCAGTAGAGAACATTTCCCGTCCATTTCTGTACATGTAAAAGGAATACCATCCCATATCCCTCTCCCTCATTTGTTTGAACAGTTTTAGACACAAAATATCAGTATTGCCTGGATTAACATCCTTATTTTCTCAGGCAGCATTAAACAAGAGCTCATTCTGAGGCAACTCTAAAAAAGCACAAGTCCTCAAACCCTTCCAACAGAGCGTCGAGTATTCAATTCTGTCGCAGCATACACTGAATTACTCTTCTCCTAAGTACAGCAAAGGCCACTTTGAATACAAAGGAGTGTGGCAAAATCTACTTGATGGAAACATGCTCACAAATACCTTTTTGTGAGGTCTGTTGAACAATTCATAGCAAGTAACTTTGCAGAGCAAGGCTCACCGTCTCAATAGAGATGGTAGTTAGTGGAAGAGTCATACTATTGGAAAATGAAGCTGATTTTTTTTAAGGCAAGACTCAATAATGAGGCAATAAATACAATACATAAACCCCAATGGTGTTACGGAGTTGCTGTGTGACACCGGTTTTATTGAGCATCACACCAAGACAAACAAGCGAGAAATGCCCTTTCTTTGAGGCGTCTTAGTCCTGGAACAATAGAACACTGAGGTGTTTCATCAGGCTGAGTTTAGAAGGATGTTTCTGCAAGGCTTTCACTACTGCCTATAACCTGCAGGAGCCAATCTGCTCAATTGCACTGACACGAAATACCGAAATCCTGCTGGCTCAGCACGGCCTTAAAAGCGACAGACTGAGAGAAGGCAGGTGAGAGCAAGTAAGTGTGAGGACACGGGGGCAGGAGGCAGACACCTGCACCTCGACAGATGCTTTCACCTGAAGAACACCTGTTGAACATCAGGCACTCTCTTAACACCAACTGGTAGAAATACAGCTTATAGAAATGCAGCTGAGAAGAATAAAGAATTAAGAAAACTGAATACAGTTTCTAGTCCTTTTTCTTTAACAACCGAGAAAAAGATTAACAACTTCAAAATTAGTTTTTAAAAATATCAAAACATCCAAATTTTAACTTTGCTTAAATTTTGAACTGAAATGTAAAGAATTACAACATTTGTATGTAAAGGAGATCTTGTTGATAATTTTATGCGCCTCCCGTAAATCGCTAGGAACTCTGCACAACAGTCTTCCTGAGTAAACTTCAGCTGAGCAAGCAGCACTTGACCAACCGCGGTACAACAGCAGAGCCAGCGGCGTCGAGCGCTGAGGGTGTTTGGAGTGCACCCCCCCAGCAACTGCCCGAAGCCGGCACACGCTGCTAACGGTACTGCCCTGAAAACTGCCCTGGAATTGAGGAAAACTCTGCCTGAAAAGTCTGAATTGACTCAGAGTGGTTATCGAATGAACATCGCACACTGACAAAACACTGATGGGGAAAATGTCAATTAAACACAGAACAGTTGGAGAATGCCAGACCGTGCCAGGACAGAGGGGGAGTGAACACCAGGGAGATGAACATAAATTTGGGCATATCGTTGCTCTGCTCACAAATCAGATTAAGGAGCTTTTCTCTCTACGATCCTTCTAATGGCCCTTCTGTAGAGCAAGCCGCCCCTTGGGATCAGAAGGCAGGAGAGCGAATAACACTTCTTGCTTGTACAGACACATTATTCTTCCCAGCTTAGGCAGCATCTTCCGTAAGTATTTCAAGGGAGTGTTCTTCCACACACACTCTTAACTGACATAACTGTGCCCAAAAAAATCCTCACAGAGAAGCTAAGATTTGGTCAATTTTGTACTCAAGTTCAGACAAAGCTTGCTTAACTCTCCTGCCAAGTCTTTCACACACGAAAGAACAAAACTACGCTACAGTCCGCATTATGGAGGCAATCATCTTCCACAGGTAGTTGTCTCTTCCTAGCTCAATTTACAGATTGTAACATTTTTTCGGACCATTTAAAAAGAGCAACCAGTGGCAATAAAGAAAGAATTTTGCAAACTGTAGGTCTGAACAAACTAGTAGGATGCAAGATGTGGAACGGAGTAGCGAGGCTGCCACAAACGCTGACGCACTCGTCGTGCGTTTCCAATGACTATCCAAGTTTTCAGCGTCCCATCCTTTAAAGCCAGGACCAAAGTTTTAATTATTTACCAAATAACTTGTCAAATCCCAAAAGGACCACTTGTAAAACCAAAACCTGCAACCATTAACATCACCTTCATTTGTTTGGATAAAACTAGCTTTATAAAGGCAAATGCTTCCAGTGCCCCTCCAGTACCAGTATCTCCCCATAATCCTGACCACAGTCCACCCACCTTCCTAAGCATTCCCTGCATCTCCCTGCTTGTTCTTGCCCTCTTTACCCCCGTTTCCACTCCCCCTGCTGTATTATTTTCCTTCCTCATTTTCCTCTAACATTCATAAGCCCTCTCAGCTACTCAGGAACAAGTCAATAGGTCTGCAGAAGGTGCTGTAGTCACCTCTTCACCGTCCGTAGGTGCCAAAACAGCAAATAAAAGACAACGTAACATCATAATCCAATTCTTGCAGAAGGAAAAGAGACTAAAGTATGAATTCTCACATACTTTGACCAAGCAGTCTTTGCCCTACTTCTTCACACTTCTGTTAGATCAAAACAGCCTGGGTGCTTTTTTTAAGTTTGACGTTAAGCCTCGTAGGTTATGAGGCTAAAAACAAAGCTGTCGGTTACACGGTGAGGGATGCAGAAACCAAGAATAACAGCAAGACGACTGCATGTTTGTTAAGTACAAGCCACTCCAAATACTTTAATTCTTTCAGCAGCAAAAATTCCACAGAAGAACAGAACATTTGTGCAATGGAACTTGGTGCATTCTCTGAACATGCTAATCAAATTTTAGATATCTAAGGTATTTTTACTTCAACAATCCTCAGTGCTTGGCAACACAGCTCTATTGAAAGATAAATATTGTGAAATGTCTCTACATAGTTTTTTAAGTAGATCAATCAATTAACACAGCAATAAATTAGTTTCATTAGCATGTTTCTGGCATTAGGAGATGCTTTACGAATTAGAAGTCACATATTTAAGTGAATGCTACGCCTAGAGTTTGTTCATGTAAATTATATTCCTCCTTATCCCAGGGCTTACTTACTGTTGTAGGACATCACTGAGATCTGTTAAAGAGAAACTCAAGTCATTTGGTGCCACGCTGGGAACGCGAGCTGCCCCTTCAACAGAAGCAGGTAACAACTTGCCAATAGCCACAGTCCTTCAGAGTCCAGAACGCGATGCTGTCGTGTACTGTCAGAAGCACAGCCACGCACGCCCAGAGCTTTAGGAGGTGCCATGCCATCACCCACTCAGATTTTGAGAAATCAACCTATTCAAAATTCCATTTACAACTTCCCTAGCATCAACATTGTTTTGGAATATTTCAGGGACTGCATGTTTGCTTGTAATCTTCTTGTTTATCTGATAATGCACTAACAGCAGAATAAGGGCGTCCCACACACTGTAATTTGTATCTACAGGACAATTGTGCTCCCATTTCCAATTGCTCCAAGACCTTCTGGGCTGCCCCAGCAGACCCAACATGTATTACAGAATGTGCCAAAAAAAAAAAATCAGTATAAAACTTATGCTAACTAGTATTTCCCAAAACACATATATAAGTAAACACCACACATCCTACATATATAACCGATGCAACCCTTAACTAAATATGTAACCGTACCCTAATCACACAGATGTGGAAAGCATTCAGCACACCCATTTAAACAGTCATAGCAATACCCGCAAATATTCCAAGCTAACTTTTTCTGCAGAATAGCACTGTTGTAAAGATACATTCACTGTTGGGTTGACACAGATGTTTGTATGGGTGGTAGGCTTTTCCTTAGTTTTGTTATATGTAGATAGCACGGAATTCAAATAAGAGGAGGGATCCCCATTTGTTCAATGTATGAATTCTGTATTGGCTATAATTTCTGCTATTTTGTTTACATGCTGAAGAAACATACTTCAGAATTATTTTGCTTTTTCTACTAGTTAACTAAGAGCTATACTGTTCCTATAAGTACAGTACTATCAGTCCACCTAAGTAAGTCCTACTGGGAGAAAATAATTAGAATATTTTCCAAGGATTTACTTTCCTGCTCTATATTCAAAGCGCCAAGTTATGAAATGAAGTTGGCAAGAAATTATCAGTTCACTACTTTACCAAGCTATAATTAAATACCTTAAAATAAAATATAATTGGGCAGCAAGAACAAAAATTACATGAGTTGAAAATTCAATTGCAAGCGTATTTTGTATTTGTCCCCCTCTCGTCCTTTAAAAAACATAGTGAAGCACAAAGTGAAAGACAATTTTTTCAAAATGACTTAACAAAGAGCTGTGTATGGGCCCCTCAGCTGAAGGCACCTGCACCCATTTCAGTCTTTACAGCCCTTAGTCAAATCCTACAAAGCAGGTCCTTAGGGAGAAAAAGGCAAGTGTCTCGAGATGTTTGTCCCTACAAACATCATTTTGCCATTTATAATAACACCATCAAGATGTCTCATCAAATTGATTTTTGCTTCTTCAAATCCAGGAAAAAAATCAAAAACTAAACAAACGAACACGAACACCACAAAATACTTCCTGGTATTCTTCCACTTATCCATTACATTCTTCTAATAAATACAGCTTTCTGGAAATAAAGTCTCAATTTCAAAGTCTGGAACACCGCCCAAGACCATGCAAATAGTACAGCTGAGCATGCAGGCTTCCACTGAAACACACTGGTTTTAAACTGGTGCTGATTCTGCAAATTGATTCCCAGGGTTGGGTGTACAACCCTGGGCAGAGGCTTATGGACAGTATATTTAATACGATGGCTCAGTGTGAACGTGTGATGGATGTATACAGGATTTTTACAAGTGTAGTACTGAAAAGCCATTATACTGAAAAATTATTTCTGAAAGAAGTTAACACCATTTTCAAAAAAACATATTCATGACATATTTCTTAAACAGTTCCAAATATCATCTATAAATTCTGTAAAAAGCAGTATTTACAGCCAAATGGAAAGATTTTAACAGATTATATCCCTTGTACGGTCACATATCAAAGGGTTTGTTTTGAGATTCTGAACAGACAAGAGTGTTACTCTATTTCTGGACACACCCAACGTTAATGTTCATGAAATCAGAGCACACGTCCGCAGATCGCAGAATTCAGCTAGAAGAGTTCAATAGCTTACCTTTCCAATTTGGTTAGTAAGCACCCTAGTACTGCTGCACCCTCACCCCATCCCAAACATCTAAAGCAAAACCACAAACCCCACACAAACAGAAGCAAAACAAAGCTAAAAAAGACAAAATAAAAGAAATCAAAAGCACCTGATGTTTGAAGAGCACACGTGGATGCAGATTTTGAGGTCACTTGAACATATTTGAAAATTTTACACAATGGTTTTTGTTCAAAGTCACCATTTAAATAAACAAAAATTACTATATATATCATTAAATCATTTGAACAGGAGTCTTTCTATTTAAAAAACACTGTTGTAAAGATTTTGGAGGTGCTGGCATTATATTTGAAATTAAAGTATGATGAAGAAAGTCCTTTCTTGACTACTTGACAGATACTTACACAAAAAAGGGCATCAGCTGAATAAGAGTCTCTTTTTTGGGATTGGCTGTGAATTCTGGCACAGTTTGAATAATTTTGTTCATTACGTTCCTCAGGTAATTTTGTAGCTGCTTGCGGCGCTCTTCCACAAACTTTGCATCCTAAAAACAGGAAGGAAAGAACATAAAATGACACAGAGAATATGTTTTCCAATTCTATAATGCAACTACACAGTCCTAACAGATATAACTTTGATCTTGTGACGATCTGTTGTTTATGGTTGGCCAAATACGCTGGCAATACAGAAAAGCCCCCTTTGATCCATCTTTCTTGGAGATAAAGGACAATCATGAAGCCCAACAAAGACCTGTTTCAGGAAACCATCCACCGGCAGGATGCCGTAGGCTCCCCTTGGCAGAACGTCTCTTCTTTGGACCCAAACAGCAGATCTCATTAAATACTGCAATCTTAGAAAGGCAGCATAAAGGCAGTGGCATACGAATTTATGTGATTCTTGTTGAGATCCAGAATTACGGGTCTTCACAGAAAGAAATACCTACTTGTTCCCACAGTTTCTTCACAGTTCTTACTTTTCAGATGTCGAGTACACAAACTCACGGAGGGATCAGCATTTCTCCAGCTTCTTTATGTTAATAAATTATTTTTTGCAATGGGGTTATCCAATAGTACATTGCTTTTTATATCACAAGTCTCATAAAAATGTTTTAGGGAATTTCCCATAGTATTTTAGATCTCAGGATTTTATACTATATTTGCCCCGATAAATAATTCTTTAAACTCTACATCCTGCTGAGAGACTTAAAACTAGAATTCTAACAACCAGCACAAGACCATGCATCCCATATCTTGAACTTCTTCCTGCGCGGGTTGACAATGACAGTGAACTATAATAACACGTCTCCACATTTCCCACTAACAGAAGGCCAGAAGAGGTTCACAGTGAAATCAGGTGCCGGCTGACTGACGCCACGGGCAGCATGCTTGTATCTCAGAAATGCAGGTACTTTGGTCACCTGGTTTAAATGTCAGAGTATGTTCTTTGGGCATGAAGCCAAAACTATTATTAGACAATTACAGCTCTCAGAGGAAGACTATTACCCATAAGATCTGTCTATCCAACCCGCATTATTTATCTGTGTAAGAAAAGCCAATGAAATACAACCTTGTTTCTTGCTAAAAAAAAAAAAAGACAACTCACCAACAAAACACCATGAATACATTTGAGGACACTGAATAAATTAATTGTACTAAAAAGCTTCGAGCCGCGCTGCCAGGCACGGGAGCTAAATCTGAAGATTGTTCCTTCCCTGTGTCAAACAGACCAACCCATCCTCAAAGCGGGGATGCTCCCTTCAATTCGGGGGAGCTGCTGTGGAGATCCTAGAACCTCCACTGGCATTTTGTTGTGTTCTGAGCTCGCGCTAGAAGTTACCAGGAACACCAATATTTTTAGGAGACATAAGAAAATGAAAAAAAGATTCTGAATGACATTTCTCAAAGTCGTAATTTAAAGTCATAGAATTTAAAAAAAAATAAATAAAACCCAACCAATGTTCAGTAAGGTACACTTGCAAAATATGGCAGCTGAGCCTGTCTACTAAAAATAGCCCAATTTTTAAACATTTAAGGAAATCTCCTCTGCTCTTGTCTTTTATTTGCACGCGATTACTTAAGAGCACATAACTGTAATTACTGTAACATCTATAATTGCTGGAGACACAGGTACTTACAGACATCAAAAACTTAGGCAGCACTTGTGCTGTTAAACTAAGGTTACGGAATTCCAAAATATATACAGATTCAGGTTTTTTGGTCCAAGCCTTTTTCAGGTTCCAGTTTAGTATTAATACATGTGATGGAGATCAGTGTGGAAATAAGACGCCCGTGTGCATTCTCTGGCTTTCTACTCCCATCAGTCACATTAGTGTTCAGCAACAGGCACACACTGTTTGGCAAGTGGTCCTAGCGTTAATTGATTTACTGATAAATGAAGAAATGAGTCTGAAAACTCTTGGAAATGGTACTTCATTGCAACCCCAGCCGGCACTCTGGCCACTTGCAGCGCGCTCCAGGGCAGAGCAGTCGCTGCCCAAGCGCAGCAGAGCAGCAGCCGCGGCACCGACCAAGCCTGGACCAGCCTGTGGGACAGGACTCTAGACCAGCTGCTGGGAAACGGGAAAGCAACAACCGCCGTACGTGGCCACACGTAACACTGGAGTAAAAGGGAACGCTAATAACAAGTTATTAGTGAATTCACTAACACAAAGTCTCCTATTTTTTCCTCTTTGCACTAGGATCTTCACTCCTGCTGGTTCTTTGCCTGAAGGAACAGCCTTGTCTTCCCAGCTTTTCGCTCAGGATTTACAGGACCACATCATCACAGCGGCAAGGACGCTCACTCGCTGCCATCAGAGGCAGAAGCCAAAAAGTGTGGCACGGAGGAGATCTCAGGGGAGAAAAAGGCTGTGGAACAGCTGTGGTTCTGGAAGGTGGAACCACGTGAGCAGCGGTGATGTTTGGCACATGAGGCCACCTGCATCACGGAGTAATGCCCTCCCCGGGTTTTACTGCACCGTGGGTAGCAGAACGGAGGAGCACTGCTTGTTCCACAAACCCCAACGACAAGCTCCCATTCTAAAGTACCATATTCCTTAGCGCTTTCTCAGTTCCCAAGGTTTTTTGGTCACGAATCCTCAACAGAATTTTCAGTCAAAGAATTTCAGTGGTGTTAGACGCTGCTCTTCAGCAGACGCTGCATTCCTTTCTCACCCCTACCTGAACAGGGACGGCTGCTGCCACGGGCAGAGACACTTGGTTAAACACACGGGAGTGAAATGCTGAGGGCAGGAGCTTTGGACCCCCCATGTTATTGTAAAGCAGCTCATTAGCTACAGATAACAATGGCGCAAAGGACTTTTCTAATTAAGACTGCCGGAATACGCCTGGGGAATGCTTTTGCTGTTTACGGCTGACCAAATTAGTGCTATAATATAGCTATTTCTCTGCCATTTATCCAAGCGAAACACAGGATATCTCGGAAACGAAACTCAGCCTGCAAACAGTTACAAATGCTCTTCTAGCCTGACAGAAATATGACCTCTAAAAATAAAACCCTCTGCTGGTCTGCCACGAAGCCCTGCCCCGGGTCCCTGCCAGGAGCCACGCGCCGCGGCCGGAGCCTCTGCGCTCTGCGACCACGCTGCGGGAACGGCACGGGTTGCAACAGCAGGTCGGCTGTTGTTGCCAAATGGTTGCAGTAATAAAGAGGTTTTGTCACAAGATAGTAAATAGAATAACTGGAAAAGCATAATTGGTTCAAAGCCTGGCCAAATGACAGAGGTAGCTGTTACCCTCTTTTCATCGGACCCAATTATCTACAGCTTAAATCTCGGTAGTATTTTATATTCCAACTCCTAAACAGTACTTTTATTTACAAGCAAAAAGCATAGGAATTTGGATTTTTATCAGTGAAAAGAACCGCCTACTTTTCGCACATAACTCTGGTGATTCTATGAGGCTGCACCTGTCGGCAGACAGAGCCACTCGCGCAGGAAACAGCAAAGACTTTTCCCTGAGATTCAATATATAAATTTACCCGTGCTTGGCATGAACATACTTTGGGGACAAAGTAATTTGGTTAAAATTACAGCTGCATATACTTGTGGAAAAAAAAAGATACAAATAAAAATTGCATTTTCACAGTTTTACAGGTCAGATTATAAATTTTCATTTCTAGGAAAATAAACGGATGTATGGGAAGATAAAAGAAGAGTACTAAATAAAAGCACACTTTTAGGATCTCACAAGAGAAATTCTGCTAACGTAGCTGGAAAAGGAAACCTGCTCTCAAAAATAGACAGATACTATTACAAAGATCAAAGGTAATTTCTGAAATTCAGGTGAGAGAAAAGGATAGAACTGGAATGGGCAAGATGGAGAAAAAGTAATTCTTGTCCCTAACGAGGACAAAGAACTCGTATCTTGAATCACCAAGGCAGTCACTGGACCACAAGGGATCAGAACCGCAATGACAGTCTTTTCCTTGCCTCATAAAAGCCTCTTTTTAATCGCAGGAATGATTTACGAATTTTATCTGCCTTTATTATGTATGCTACTTTTTAAAACAAACAAACTGCACCAGCAAGAGCTCTGGATGAAAAGCAGTAAGTTATTTCAAATCTGGCTATAAAAATAAATTTTAAATAATTGTAGCACTGATTATTTTGTTCAGAAGCACATACCAAAAATGGCACTAAAACCAGCATTATATGTATCTGGTTCCGATCCACTCAGGACCTGTAACTGTCCATATGAAACACATTATATATAATTTGACACGGTTACAGACAAAGCAGACTGCTCTGTATTGTTTTTCTCCATTTTATATACAACCTGACAGATCCTTCCATAACCAATTTGGCAGCGTTTGTTTTTAAGCATTTTCCTGAGTCAAGCCCAGGTTGCTCTTTCTCCCAATCTTTCCACGAAGGCCCCTTCCAGTTCTTTACTGGGTCCAGTGGCAGACTGGATGAAACCACCAGCATTTAACTCTTAACTCTTGCGTGTGTAAGGTTTCCTACCGCCTGCTCCCTGACCCTGAGGCGCTGCAGGGGCACAAGAGCATTCAAGGACAGCAAGAGCTCTACTCTCAAGAGATGAGATTTTCTCTCTTGAATTGAAATGAACTCTTCAGGCTCGCGTACCCCCAGTGTGAGGGATCATTTATGGATGCCTACTACTGCTCTCTGTAATGATGCTGGAATTACCTTCCTGTACTTGAAAAGCATCTGAGCAAAGAGGAAGCCTCACACACTCAGCACCACTTGATTAACGATCCTGTGTGCAGAACAGGCACTAGCACATGCAGGGACACACCTCCTATAGCCATAACCCACTGCCCTTACTAATTAACTGAGACTCTCCCTTCCCCTGTTAAAAGGGATGGAGGGGCCTTAGTTACATCAAAAATAAGGACAGATTCTGGTACACACCTGTAGGGTGTCCTGGCCAAACCCACCACCAATTTATGGAGCGGAAACTTGTATCAGACACAAACTGCCAACTGAGAGGTAACACACCAACCAGAATTCACCTCCCGTTTGTATGTGTATTTGCTGAAAAAGAAAGTTGGTTCCATTTTACCTGAAACCAGGAGGGAAAGCTACTGCTGTTTCTGCACAAGCTACTGTTGAAGTTACCTCCTAGCCCACAGTTCAAGAGCACAGGGGTTTGATTAAGAGTCCACAAAACTTCAGTTAACAAGCAAAACGGCTTCAGATGGGAGAAGCATCAAAACACATCTGGCAAAATATTTTTAATCTGGAATTAATGTCTCCCAAAATATTTTATTAAATTCCTTCTGACTGAGAATTTGCCAAGTTTCTGCCCACAGCAAAATGCTAATATCAAATTATAAATCTCTAGAAATGAGAAGACATAATGGAAATCTTATAGACTCTCAACAGATATTAGAAGATGATGTAAAGCTATAAAACTAAAAGGCAGGGGCTGACGTACCATATTTCATGTTACGCTGTTTTACAGTTTTCCGTGACAAGCCAGGTACACTCCAACTTGCATTTAAATTGTTTCACACGACTGCTGGTCGTTCACACACGCTGTTAGTGTGTAACAGATGGCAAAACATTGATATTCTTCATTATTAATGGGACAGCTCACTTAAGATGTTTCAAATATTTTCCAAGAGCTGTTGGAGATGATACGATTACCATGGTTACCTGCCATGATTTAGGAACAGATAAAACACTTTTATATTCCGAGGCTGGTGCTGTTGCAATCAACATAAACCGCACCGCTTCTGATGTTTTAACCATTATTTATCACTTAAGTAACCTCCACTTATTAGCCCTGGGGTGAAAAACAAAACCAAACAACAAACCAGCTCAGGGCTCAATCCAACTGAATTAAAATAAAGGAAATACAGCTTTAGGACTTGCATGAGAGCTGCGTCACCCTCTGTGCCACAAAACGCATCCCGTTCTACATAACGCTGACAATAGTGCTGCTCAACGTCCAACCTGAAAATGCAGAAATTTGCTCAGACGGAGCCACCTTGGCCAAGCAGCACCAGTGCAATTCTCACTGGTATTGCCAGGTTCTGCACGGCAGAATCAGGCCAGCGCTACACAACACAACAGGGATATACAACACCTGAAACTGCCATTTTTCCCATCCCGCTGTGAGATTTTTTTGCACGTTTACTGCTCAGTGGAACAAAGGATTTTAAGATCAAATAAGGGGGGGAAATCAAGGAACTGTCAATCTGGAAATCTTATCTTCCTCTAAATAGAGATTTGCTACATCATTGTGACTATCACCCTGTTTCTCTCCTCAAACAGGTGATGCCCTTCCAACCACAGGCTCACCTCAGTCATACCAGAAAGGAGGTAACGCGTTTAGATACAGTCATTTGCAAAAGGCATCGCTGCACAACCTCCCAGCAGCAGACACGCTACGGCTGAGTTACGGTCCTGTCAGCGCCTTCAGCCTGGCACAAATTTATGTGGACAATTGCAACATTTTCATTAGCATTTCTAATTTTCTGGGACTGAAGGCATCTCCTGCAGGACGGTGCGGAGCCGCTGAGCACAGCCGCCCTGCCCGGGGAGGACAGGGCTGCTCAGCAGCTGTGCCAGCCCTCCGGGGACACAGCAGAGCTGCTGGCCGAGTCCACGCCTCGCAGTTAAGGCTTTTATTGAAGTCCTTACCTTCCATTTTGAGTGAGAAGGCAGTTTCTATATCACTGCATTACAGCCACTAAGATTTACAGTCATACCAAGGTTCTGCCTGTTCTTCCTTGGAGAACCAGTCCGGAGCACGCTGCATGCTGACAGACACGCCAAAGCGCGGTCCCCAGGCCCTACCGAAACAACAGGCAAGCCCATTTTAAGAAATTCTTCTGCAGGGTAATAAATCTCAGTCAAACTATGTCTTGTGCCTCTCTGAATCGGCTCAGGCATTTATAGAATCCTGGAACCACACTTTCTTAAGACACCTGGCATTTTCAAGCTAGCAATATCATCCATCCAAAAGGCTAAACCTTCTCAAAACCCGCTTTGAGAAATTGTGTTAAAATTTAATAAATATATCAACAGAAAAAAAAAGAAAGAAAGCTTGAAAATAAAACTAAAACTGATCTCTTTTTGGTGTTGTTTAATGCCATTGTTAGAACTCAATTGCTAATGTTATCTTAACAAAATCCTGTGTCATCTAAGTATTTTTTTATTTAAAGACATCAATGCCAACCACTCGGCAATCTGTCAGCTGCTGCAGGAATCAATTGTTCATTAAAATGCACCAATAGAAAACTGCAGCTTTTTTTTTGCTCAGCTATTGAACAGGGAAATTCTATTTCTGTTTTCTCCTCAGACCAAATATTATCAGTCTACTCTTTATTTTTATTCAGGTGATTCTGGAACCTACAACAATAGTTCATGAAACCGAGATCTGTTCCTTTGGCTAGCCTGTATTAGGGCAATAACTATCCGCAATATTAGTTCAAATGTGTCTCAGTTCAGTGCTTCCCTCCAACACTGCAGTTTCTTTCTTAATTTCTTTCTTTTATCGGGTTTGAAAATGCCCTGAAGACCAATAAAGACACTCTAAATTTAAAACAAAAGCAAAAAGCCAACCCCAAACCCCCTCTGAAGATGGTGCATACGGTGCTTACAGAGTACCAGCTTACGCATGCAAGCCTACGGTGATGCCTCCTCTTAAAAAAATATTGAAAAGAATATTTTAAAAAATTTTAAGAAAACCAAACCAACCTAACCCACAGAGAGCCAGACCTACAAACGGGTTAACAAAAACCTACAATTTCTCTTCTACACTCTTTATGAAAGAAAGCGAAAGAAATAGCTTTCAAAATTCCCCGCAAAGCTCACTAACAGTTGTTTCTCTACCACACTTCAGTAAATACAGCCCCTGCCCCATAAAAACCTTTAAGCAGAACTTCTCTGCCGTTGGATGCTTCCAGCCAGTCAGGAGCAGGGGTACTGAGAGACAGCCAGCACTGCAGACCGTCACAGAGCTGCTGAGAGAGGACGGGCACGGAGCCGCACCGTGCCCAGAGAGCACCCTCCTGGCCAGCCTCCCGCCGGCAGCACCCCGAAGGAGAATGCACTGGCTCCTGGCTACACCTGTGGGCTAACAGCAGCCAAATATGTCTATTTGAAATGTTTCAACTCTAGGAAGTAGAAGTATGATTTCAAAAATAAGTAATAAATAAATAAATGAATGCAGCGATTTACCCCCTGGACTGCCAAGCAGTAACAGGTCACAGCGTGGGCTTTGAACTTAATGCACGCTCAAAGACTAGATGCTCCTTTGACAGAAGCTGTGTTTAGATACTCTCTAAAAGGACAATTCTGTTTTCTAAAATACAAATGGAATGAATGAGGAATATTGCTACCAAGTGCCCCACATTCAGACTGCCTGCATGGAAAGTGCCTTCCACTCGCCCTACATGCTACAATGAGGAAAACCAGACTGTTCATGCAGGAGGTGTCTCCAGCGTTCCACACCACCTCAAGTATTCACTATTTAGTTTCCTCCACTTAAAAGATTAACATTGGATACGTTTAGCACTAGAGATTGCCCAAATAGCTGCAGAGCAACTAAGATTTATAAATATTGTTAAATTATAAACAATACATTTGGGGGGGGTATAATCAAGCATATGGATGGGTACAGAAAGTCAGAAAAATGTGGGTAACATCTGAAATTCAGAGGACAGTGGTTTTAGCTTTATTTCTGTAATGAGGTATCCCTGCTGCAGTCTCTCTGAAAGGAAATTTATTAATCCAAGTAATTCTGCCATTTAGCATCACTATCACGATAACAAATAAATGCAGAAAGTTAGTTTTAGATCTTCATTTTATATCAGGACACTACTAGAATACCTAAATGACGCATGAGCTGTTATAAAACTCCAATATTTTTATCCAGCAGGTGTCCAAGCAGCATACAAATCACATTTCTTTCTTTCTTCCCCCCGTATGATGTAAAGCAACACCATCTGAACTGTTTCTTTGGGCTCTATCTTCAATAATTTTTTAGAATAAATCACTTATTTTAACTGCAGGATTACGACATCAACAATAAAAACACCTCTTAACAGCCAAAATTTTGTTTGTGGACCCTAAATAGGCTGTGTTTCTTCTTCCAAAACTTCCACAGCAATTAATAGGTAATTTTTATAACTTGCTGAGGTAATTTTTCGGCATGGCTGAAAAATGATGAATGACGACGCTCAACATCTCCTAGACGGAAAACTTATTCTAAATTTCTGTACTGTACCTCTTGGGGACGTGAGGAGTCATGGCAAAGTCACTCTCTAATCTCAGAAAAGCGCTGCGCATTCTTTCTGTTCGGGGTATCCAGTGTTTTAAAGGAAAGCAAAGGATCTCGTGCAGTCAAGTCAGCACTCGGTGGAGAGCTACCTGATTCAATTTCTACATACTTAGGCAATCACTGAATTCACAACTTCAGTGGAAACAAAGAACTATTTCTATTTTGGTATGTCCTCTACTGGGATGATCCCTTGCAAGAAGATACTCAATTAGATGTTGACTCAGTTACTAAAATCCGTTTTTTAAGCCTTATGACCTGCCAAACACAGAAGTAGTGACTGAGCTTTCAAGGACATTGCAATATTCAAGAAATTACACTAAATATTCACACTTTCTTACTTAACCATTCCTCTGAAAGCAGCATGAGACAGAAACACAGCACCAGCCAAGGTTCCGCAGGTAAATGTAAGGGCTCTTCATAGATGAGAGGGAAAGAAAAAGCAAAAAAAGAAAAAGAAAAAAAAAAAAAGCTCTTTCGCTATGCAAAAGCATACAGGGATTAGAAAGCTGCTCTTTATGAGCGTCACATCACTCTGCACACTCTAGACCTAGAAACAAACTGGTACTTCGGACATTAGGAACCTGACAAGAAAGGAACCTGACATTAGGAACCTGACAAGACTCTTGAACTGCTGTAATGGAAGTACAAATTCCAAAGATCCAAAGTACCTGAACAGTAGTGAACAGGCAAAAACCTACTTCATGCAAGAAAACCATGGTTTGAAATTACAAGTCTCGGTACAAAATACTCAGCTGATACAAACCAGGCTGATACACGGGGAGCATGTCTTAGGAGTGTAAAACACTTCAAATGTTAAAAATACAATTAAAATTTGTAAGCTTGAAATAAAAAGATCTGCAGTTTAAAAAAGCAGAACAAAAAATATATGATGAGTATATAACATTTCTGTTATACAGAAAAGAGAACAAACACGATTCTTGCTTTCACTCAAACAAAACACTGACAAACTGAAGGAAGGACTGCTTATAGAAATTTTGGCAACTACTTGCTACCAGCACTCCAGATCACTTGCTACCAGCACTGAAAGATCGTCAGTAGAAAACACACAGCATGGGAAATACTACATTTGAAATGCAATACATGGAGTCTTGCAAGCATTAGTGGCATATTTTCCTTTGGTAATTAAATTACCTGTTCCAACTTGATTCAAAGCAACGCTTACAAATCAAGTTATTCTTTTCATTGTTTTACATTAGTTCTAACATATTATATTCAAGTGGTAAAACTGCTACACCAAAATTAAGGTTACCAACCTGAAAGGCAAATACAGTCGTCTTTGTAACCGAAAAAAGGCTACTTGCCCCAACAGAATTATTCCCTCTTCTCTGTTCATTTTCTACAAATTGTTTTTCTGTACAATAAAATTATTTTTCTCAAGCATTAAAGCTAGTTTCTAATCCTACCTGCCAAATTTGTTGGAAGATCATGGAAGCAAACTGTTAAAATAAATTTTCCCAACCTAAAGCAAACAGGTGAAAGGCAAAAATACATTAATAATATACAATTAGAATTAATATAAATATTAGATTCTTAATCTATTCTTTTGCCATTGTTAAGTGTTTTCAGATTTCATTGCTACTTGATGACGATATATATCCAACTTTTTAGAATCCTCATTCAGCTGAAATTCTGCATTCTTTTTGAGTAACTTTCCCTGTGTCAAACTGTAACTCTGCATTTGAACTCCCTGATTTCTATTGCAGTGACCAGGAAAATTACGCATGAAAATTAATAGTTCTCCCTGTTGTGGGGTTTTTTTCTACATTACTCTCTTCTGCTCAAGTTCCCTCCTCAGAGCTGCAATATTTTGCAGGCCAAAGCAGTGGACAGTATTTTATGACTCTGCAGTAGCAGTTCTAGGTCACTCTGCAGAACATGGTGTCCTCTTGTAGTCTTGGAGGTTCGATGGATCAGACCCAGAGCTGAACATCCAATTTAGCACTGCCATCAAGGGAGGCATCAACCACAGCAAAACCCTCTCTCAATGCCACTAACATTTAGGATAAATATCACTTTCATTAGTCTCGCAGTACCAAAACCAGCATATTAATGACATGCGATAAATAATCTCGTTCAGGTAAAGGCCTGAAGGATATAAAAGCATACAGCATCATTTTCCAAAAGCTGTAAGACAGTAATTTTTAGCCACTTTCGCACGGGGGACTATGTCTTACCAATACGTTACTGGGCATCTAGTAACGCTGAGGATTTGAAAAGGATATGAAAACCACAGATCGATGTAAGCTGAATAGAGATACCTGTGCTACCAGAGTTCACCTACTGAAACTGCTCTTGATGCCTTGATTCAAGATTGCACTGATCAATCTTGCAATAGGAAGATGGTACCAATTCTATTAAAAATAGTATAACTAATATCAGAGAAAAAAAAATCTGTTGAAATCTAGCAGCACATCTAAAAGAGAATATGCTTTGGTAGCCACTAAAGTTAGAGAAGTATTGAAAGTAGCAGTATTGCCAATATCTCTTCTAATGCTTATTACCAAACATTTGCATTTTTAACATCCTGCATAAATCCTTCATCCTGAACCGAAAGTTCTACAGAAGTCCAAGACAGATGTTCCCACGTGCATTAATTCTACGGTGAATTTTTAAACCTCCCAGCTACTGCAACTTGCTCTCTCATGGCAGGGAGGACCACCTCCAGGCTGCCAACCCATCTCAGTCGGGCACGTGGTGCAATGTCTTCTGGGGGGTACTATTTCTGCTGGATCTATAGGGCAACTGTTCCACTGTACCACACAAACCCTCCCGCTGTTTCTAAACGCAGTATGGTACACAGAATAGCACCACTAAAAGGATAATAATTTACCTACACGTGCTGTCAAAACAAGCTCTTGAGTGAGAAACTGAGGCAAGCCCTTGCACAGCCGGCGTGAAAATGCCCCTTTGTAGCTTGCAAGCTATTTACAGCAGTGGACATCAGGATAATCACTAGGCAGCTCCAGTTACACACCTGACTCCTGGCAGGAGTCTTTCAGGGCTGCACGGATGGCACTCATTTCTTAGCGAGGAACAACCACATCAGCTCTGCACCTTATGCCAAGCAAACAGACCCACCGTGGCTGCCAATGAACTCCACGTATATTTATATCACCACCACTTACTGCAGATCATGCGTGTCACTACCGATTCTCCATCCCGTGCACCAAGCTTACCTACTCACTTTTAGGGAACGCCTGGGAAATCGTCTGAAGACAGATGGGACTTACCATCTTTAAGCATTCCCCATCCACATTCGCTGACACCTGAACGTCATCAAGCAATGTCCAAATATTTTTTTCTATTTGTTTTAGAAAAACCATATGAAGTAATAGAAAATTTCAAAGACAAAGCTGTAACAGATATAATGAGCACGACTGGCATTTTGGCAATACATCCCTTAACATGGCCTCCGGCCAAATAAAACATCATGAAGATCTTTAAGTGTTTTAGGCATTACTTCAGCTTTCTTTTGACTGATGGCTACGGCTGGCGCTTCTCAGGTATTCGATACGAGAACTCGGTGATAGCGAGGTTAAAAAAAAAGAGTACAAGGAGAAAATCTCATATAAAAATTAACAGATTTGACTAACGCTAGGAATGCAGATTTAAGTACGCAGTAGTTCAGCACAGACATTTTAGTCATAAGCAGGATTTAAATTTCAAATATTTTACTTGTGATAGTTATGTAATTTTTTCAGATCATTCCTACACTACAAATTAAAAATACGATGATTACTTTTCTTCTCAACCCTTACTGGATTTTTGAGGTACGTTGCAATGTGTATTTAAGCTCCAGAACATTTTGAATTTTGGTGACTAAGGATTAAACTACATGACACTACACATTTGCTACAGACGTACTACAATATTTACTGTGTTTGCTGCAAAATCCCTGTACAACAGGAGAACTCAGGCCCATTTTAAAGTGGGACAGCTAAACCACAAAGACAGATTATAAGAATTAAGCCCCCAAATGCCTTTAAAAAACTGGTTCAAACAACCTGGCGAATAGCACAGGAAAATTAAGGAATTTAGACTGACACTTTCTAAAATTTATAAAAATGGTTAATAAATATCCGACCGGTGTTAATTGCTGGCATTTATTGAAACAAAGGGAGCAGAGATTACATTTTACGTATAGAGCTGTCCAGTACAGCTCTGGGGGCTTTGTGCATTCCTCTCCTGTGTATGTCATCAATATTTCATTCAACAATACAGCTTTCTTTTCAGTGAGTGGAAAAATCAATGCGTTAACTACATTATCGGTGATTCTGTAGCTGATGACAGCAAAGTGTCCATAAACATGGCAGGTCCTGTCCAGTATGACAGTCACCTCTGTTTTGTGTGTGTAGACAGGAAAGGTTTTTCCCCCAGCTGTTATCAATACTACAAGCTCTTTTAAGTACCTTGTTTCCAATGGCCTTTTTTGGTGGAAAGTTAAAAGTCCTCACTTGCTGGTATTTATTCTGTAATTTATGATGCAAGCTTCTGAACTCCGCATATCTTCGATAAACATTCCATTCGTCATCCTTTATCCTGATATAAACCTGCAAAAAACAGATATGGAAGGAAATAATTTAAAAGACAAACTATTGACTTAGTGTATCTCCTCTGCTCTTGATAGCTTGGCTGCTTGGCACCTTCCCATTCCCTGTGCAATGGTACCAAAAGCTCCAGGATCACTTCTCCACAGACCCATCTCGGACTGCCCGCTCGCTGTTTCTGCTGTACAGGTCATTAATCTTCCTCTTTCTCTTCTTCTCACTCCTTCTCTTTTTCTCTCTTTTTATTACATTTAGAAAGACAAACCCAGCTTGCTCATTGTAACGTGGCTCTGGGGCAGCCGTGGCAGCACTCTTTGTTACCATGGTTTCTGGCATATTCTACTAGCTAGTGGCCAAAGAAAAAAATAATTCAATACCGCTATAAAATTGATTTCTACGCACTCAACAGTTTTTCAACTTTGTAAATTAGCTTTGGAGCATCAGAATTGCGAAACATAATTTTATCAAAAGTATGAAACTTAATTTACTTTCTAAAAATAATTACATTGAAAACTAAACTAGAAATTTTGTTGTTTGGAAAATAAACACACTTCATTCTTTCTGCTTGTATAGGATATTAAGTGTAATTTAACACAGCTGTAGTTTCTATGATTCTGTTTTTGTTTGCCACTCAATTATTTCATGTGTACATTACCAATTACACACTAAATATTGGTGTTCTCCAGGAAGATTTCACGCAGCAGTGGCACATACTCACAGAAAGCTGAGATTTCATTCATTAATAGGGAATAACCTTTCCTTTCCAGAGATGAGCCCGCAGTTTCAAAGAATGCTGGAACAGCACAAGCCAGAAACTATAAACCAAGCATCAAACCCAGGATCCAGGGCGACCTTGTCTTTAGCTCCTTCTGGACAATCTTCATCGCCCACATGTGTTAATAATCTCAGCGTTCTGCATCCCAAACCAAGCTGGCATAGCGCTGGTGACACTGCCCTGCCTTGCTTCTCCAACAGACCCCAGTAATTTAGCAAGTTGAAGGCAAGTCCCGGGAGAATGCTGATGCAAAGAAGCGACACCAACAAATGTCACACGAAGAACAGGCAGTAACAACCGTATTTTTGTGACTACTAGGGGAAAATGGAATTTGGATTTTGCTGTGGCTAATTCCAACCCTGAAATGTAGCTTTTCCTGATGACTGCAAGACTAACATGGTCCTTCTCCTCCAGATTTGCCACGTCCTTAGAAAAAACAAAATTCTAGGAGGCCTCCTGGTATTTCAGAGACCAAGCACTGCCAGGTGAAGGCCTTCTCCCACAGCAGCAGCTCCTGCCTTTGGTTTGGGCTCTAAAGGGGCCCTTTTATCTCTCCAGACAGTTTCGCAGACGCACAGGAGGCCACTGACTTGCAAGAAAACCCAACGTGCCCTGCGGCTTCTGCCAAATTACAGTATTTCACTGGAGAAAATATTCCTAATATTCATAATATTGGATTCCACTGAATAACAAGAGTATTTTTATTAGAATTGTGCTTAATCATGTACCATGATGACGACAAAAAATGAGTACTATAATTCCAAAATTAGCACATCTAAGAATACAAGAGATTCCTAGCAGCGTGGGGATCACAAACGCGTCTGTACACAAAAACGCAACTACTTTTCGTAACATGAATTCAGAGAGCGTAATGGTGGAACCACTATAACAAGTCTGCAAGAAATATTCAGATTTCTTTTTCATTTTGAAAATAAAGATAATTAAACACCTACTGGACCATCTGTTTTAACAATTCAGTACACCTCGGAAGGAAAACAAAGGGAAATGTGAAATGCAAGTACTTTGCATAATTTCATTGAAGTTCATTTCACGTAGTAAAAACTACACTAAACACTTTATTCACCCAGCTCTAACCTCCCTCCCTGCCCATTCCTGCTTCCAGAAGCATATTGGTTGAAATTTTGTTTGAAAATACACTCCCAAGATTCATGTTTCAGCTTCACTACAAGGGGTGGGGATGACAGAAAAGCTTACATTACTTTTGACCGAGTTATTTAATATGGAAATCTTAATTTAACTAGACAGTTACCTTGCACACGTGATTTGGTGAATCACGCCAGTTCAGTATTACCTGTTGGACTGTGACCCGGAGTTAACTGACTAAGGAACCCAGTACATGGTAGCTGGAATTTTTTGAAGACTGCAAAAACATTTTCTTCAATAGAAATGTTAAAGAATTTCTCCCTGTTCTTCTACACGGATATTGATTTGTTTTAGACAGCAAGAAATTAAAATGCAACATTTGGAGCCCTGTGCCATATTGAAGTTATTGACAATCGTATAACAGAGTATGAAAGGCACAAAGTTCATGGTGTAGCACACACCCAAAGCTTTATCATCTCAAGGGGGAATACTATTCACAAGCCAAGGTATTTCAAGACAATTAATGCAAATTCAGCTGGGAAATCAAACAAAGTACATCCTAAGCATAAAACTGCTTGGATAAACTCACTCTAGTCTAATCATGTAAAGCTATAGTTATCCTCATTTAAATCAGAACAGATCATACAACTTAAGCAGAGAAGTAGCAGGAACAGTTATCTCTGCAGACAATATTTTGAAATAGTATCAAATCCAGCAAATTGAGACATATGGTTTGAAATCGTCCTGAAATTCATTCGGACTATTCCCATCATCTTCACCGTATCCACAATTTTTGCATATTTGTCCCAAATCCTCAAGCTGCACCCCAGAGTGACACTACTTTCTACTACTGAAAATACCTTAATATATGACATATAAGTACAGAACAGTATCGTAAGATCATGTTATAGAAAGTCCTAGGCTTATTCTCTGATCAATTTAAAAATCGATCCCAAATCACTACGTTTCCTTTCAAACATCCATGTTTTACTGAAATCATCCATTTCCTAAGATAATTAAGGAATTTTCAAGGTAATCAAGAAAAAAATCTCTGCTAAAATGCTTAATTGATTGTAGACCAAAGATTTTACGTTTCCTCTCATATATAAAAGGATGAGAGCCCCACAAATACAAACCTCCTGAAGTTCAAGTCCCTGTGAGTTCATGTCCCAGAAGCAAGAAAAATGTCAGAAGGGGAGAAAATAATGCCAATGGAAGGTGAGCAGTGAAAGTCTACTAAACCACTATGTGGTTTAGTATGGCACAAGATGCAGGGGAACTCTGAGCGCTTTAGCAGCAGAACACTTCAAAGGACATAACAAATGCTGAGAAAATTTGTAAAGAATCAGCCCTTTGCTGGACAAGGTCATAGTTTTACGAGCGTGGGGGGAAAAGAACGGCAATGCAGGGAACACAAAAGAGGCTGATCTACACTAAGGAGGCTACTGTGACACTGGCCATCCAACTAAGCGTTATCAAGGAGAGGGGGGGCAACCGACAACAGAGAATGGGTGAGAGAAAAACTGTTATTTCTGCAGTATTACACTTCTACTGTATTCCTAACTTCCTTTCCCTCACTCATCAAAAAAGGGTTTTCTGGAGATCCTGTTGTTTGGAACATATGCCTTTCAAATTGATGCCCAAGCATGTGACAACTGAAAGAAAAATTAGCAACTGCTTTGGTACAACCCAATCGGCATGAAAACAAAAACGTAACATGCAAATGGGCACCATTGTTTTTTAATGTGTTTTAAACATTAACTCATCTTAGCTTGACTGGTGAAAATTTTCTTTACGTTTGCTTTAAGTAATTTCGGGGTACTACTGGTCCAGAGCTTCACCAGTACACTTCAACAAGAAAAGGGACAACAGACATGAACTTGTAGGGCCGCTCTAAGTTTTTGCTTGGTAAAGAAGCTATAAAATGTATAAAATGAAAGATGAGAATACTTGCCCAGACACAGGAATATCTGCTTAGATATAAGAGATTAAGATAAAAAAGGATGAGATTAATAGTCAACCCTGCTCACACTAGCAGAATGTACGTATCTTCAGCAGCACATGGCTAGCACTCAGCAGGATGTTTATCCAAACCAACGAATGAATGATAGTTCTTAAATGGATTTGATGCATCTGCCATCATGACTGGCCACCTCAACATTGCTGGGGTATGGGAGAAGAGACTGGAGAGGGAGGGAGACATTATGTGCTGATTTTTTCCCCTTTTTTTTCCCCACCAGGCAGGACAAAGCAAGTAGGTTGTCTTACAGCAGACTGCTCCTGCCACTGCCTCTGCTGGTAGAGCTCTTCTAACCCGCTGTGTTAGAAAAGGCAACAAAAACCATGCCAGGATGTGGCACGGACGACGTTCAAACTGCAAGCATTTCCACTTGCAAGCGTTCAGCTTTTCTTCTTCTTAGAGGCAGACTCTACCAACAAAATCTTCCATCCAAAGGTTACCTCCACTTCAAAACTGCCAATTTCAATGATTACATGTTGTATTATATAATCATAAAACAATCATAATTTCATGCCAGGTCCAAACTGCAACACTTGTTACGTGCCCAAATTATCTTCCAAACTACTGAAATTATCTTCTAAAATGCTTAAATCCTACTGTCATCCACGTTATCTTTAGAGTCAGGATAACTTTTTGTAAGAATAAAAAAGAAGTTATCTATTAAACAGCATAAAAAGACAACCCCTCCTGCTACAACTACACAGAGGGCACCTCAGGCACAAGACAGGGACTTCTAAAAGTCCAGTTCAGAATTTCTGATGGAGAGCTGGAAGCTGTAACAGGAAACAAGATCTCATCTGCATTTAAAGTTCTCCTCCCCTACCTGACCCAGCTCATCCTTCCCACCGCCTCCACTCTACGTTTCAAATACAAAAAAATCCTATAAAATCAAATCCCAATTGTTTAAGAATGTCTGTTAAGCTTCTTCATGATAAAAAGGGGAGAAGAAAGTGAGAAGCAGCAATTCCAGTGCTCTGAACGACACAGTAACATTTGATGCTAACAAGTTCATCTACTGACTCCCATGTGTATTGAGTTGGGCGTTACAGCCGTTAGGGAAGCCTGGAATATTCACTGCAGTAACTCACGAGTACTTAATAACTTCGCTTTTGGTTAAACAAATCTTATAACCCACGATATTTCCATAAAAGAAAACTGCCAGTACTTCTGTGGAGTATTGCTAAGCTAATCTAAGAAAAGCAACTGAGCAGTCCGAGCACAGAAAAATCCTTCCTTTTAAGCAGAGGCACAGGCACGTTCTGGGATGAGCTTCTGTAGAGAACACTTGCTCTATTTCTCAAATATAGGCTTATGATAATGAAGTTTCAAAAATTCTTAAAACTAACTCAACCTCAAGGTACATCTTAATTACTCAAGAACACTAAATTAAAAATATTTGGATCAAAATTTGCTATTTAAGAAATAATTGTGTCCAGGGGAGCTATTTCTTCCTCTTTCACAGTCTGCTTTTCTGCGAGGGGTGCTACACTCCAGCCCGCTTAGGAAGGCTGTACTGAAATTCTATCCGCGCTCAGAACACACAGAAGCAGTAAAAGGCAGGTATCCAAAAGGAACCACGAGCAAAAAAGGAAGAACCTGTTAAATTTCTAGACTTTGCTTCAGGACAACAGGATTCTGTTTAGGCTATAATTTCGAGCTGAATTCTCCAAAGTTACCTTTGAAGTGTGAGAAATGAATATAAATGCGAGTTATATTTTGACACAGCTGTGGGACTACAATTACTGTTAAGTTCCCTCTTTGAAAATGAATCAATTTACGAATTTCTGCATAATGAAAACCAAAAAGAACAATGAAGCTGTTCAGCTGTGATGGGAGCGGCTTTCTGCGTGCCTTTCTACACAGAGACAAAACAGGAATTAAAACAAACAAGCTTTGCTCTCAATAAGACTATTTATAGACTATTTATAAGACTTCCACAAAGACTAACAAAACAGTATTTTTATGTTAAGTCTTCAACTGTTTGATATTTGGCTCATAAAAGGAACAATACTGTGCCAAACACGAGCGCACGCACAGCCAAGCACGACCCTTGGGAACAGCCAACACTGCTGCACTGACCAGAAAGCGCGGCAGGTGTTAGGCTGCCGCTGTGCCAGGCGTGTTCACCGAAACTGCACCACCGGGACTGCACACCGGCGCACAAAACCCGCACGCCTGTGCCTTCCCTGGACATACCAATTAAATCAGCACAGGAGATACCACTCAATAATAGAACCAGCTCATTGCAACAGTGAAATACGTATAATACCCCCAAATAATTAATGCCATCTCACAAGCACGCGCTTTGAAGCGACACAGTCACAGCAATGCACCACAACCGCTGCACTGGAAGAACTTTCTGTAGAAGAGAATACAGGTAGAATGACAGAATCGCCGGCTTTTTCTCCAAATAGAGTATTTTCAGTGGTCTGATAAGGAAAAGGAGGGTATCTGACCAATCAGCTCGTAAATAAGATAACTATTACTATGTATTCTAGATATTTATTGGATATAAATTATTTCTACTTTCTGTAGTAGGTATAAAATAATTTGAAAACCGAGACTGTAAGTTTTTTTACATCCAGATAGGAACTTCTATAGGCACATCAATGCATTAAGTTGTATTGTGGTTTCCTTCAGAAAAATAAATGATTATAAAAGCCTCCAAAGGACGGATTCATCTTTGTGTATTCCCTCCATCCCAGCTACTTAAAAATTTGTTTCCTTTACCTACTCTAATGCTCCTCTGACATACCCTCAGGTCCCATTACAGAAAAAGTGGGATACTAACCTTTTTGGCTTATGCACCCTTAAGCTACACTTCCAGAATGCCAGGAGCCTTATCTTTCTCTCAAAGTCTCCCACTCATCCTAAGCCATTTTCTTCTCCAATTGCCCTGAGCTGCTCTGAGATGGAATGTGATTAGTAGATTATTTCTTTCTCCTTTTTGCCTGCTTAGCGCTGCAGCTGCTCAAGTAATCCAATTCCTCACGTATCAATAAAATAATATTCAGCTTTGGGTCTCATTTTTGACAATTTGTTGTCTACTTTTCAACTATTCTACTGTGGATGCCTTGTCCTCCATCGTTAAGAGTTCCACCTTTGAGGCAATACTCGGGTCACTCTGGCTCCTGCTCGAATGAAGGGTCAACAGTCACACCGGGCAGATCCCAGACGGCGCCTTCGCTCTCTCATCTCTCACTCAAAGAATGTGCTGGGCGCTCTCCCCCTCAAAAACTCCTGAGTACCAGACACCCTTCTCCTCCATCTCTTTTATGTCGCATTTCTGTGAAAATTCTTCCCCCTGTTTAAGAGGAGCAACCGGGTACCCTGAGCAGCCCCTTCGTCCGCAGGTACACGGCTCTTCCTTCAGAAAGGAAATCCAGGCTGTGGCTTAAAGCGATGTAACAAGAAACGTTATGAGAAGACACCAGTCGATATTAAACAGTGAGGCTGAGGAGAGCCAAAGGAGTAAAAAAGGTTGTAAGAAAAGAATGTTTATTTGATAATCTTAGGGGGTTCTATTCATATGCAAATATCAACCATCTTGTCTGATTAGCATGTTTATCTTTAATCTTATTTGGCATAATCTAAATGTTTACTGCTCTGCAAGCAAGGCAGATTTGCAAGCAGCCTTTCAAATACTGGCATCACTCTTAAGAATCGCAAAATCTCGTTTTCATTATCATTCATTATTAAGTGTCAGCCATTGGTAATTATAGCAACAAAAGGCATGACTAATGGCGTTTGCTGGACACTGCACAGGAAAGTGGAACCCATCTGAATGCAGAAAATAATAAGACACTCTACAGTTGAGAAATACGATAAAATTATATTATTGCAATAACCATCTTGCTTCCTAGGCACTAAAGAAACTGCAACTATCACCATCTAGAGGTAAAATGCAAACACAGAAACTGGTTTTTTTTTTATTCTAATCTGGATTCTGTCTTTATCCCTGTGAATATACCAGACAAGAAGCTCTTTGGTAATGGTAAAATGACTGAGCAACACCTGCTCACAAAAAAGATGGGGATCCAACTGCATAGGTCACAAACAGCCGTCATCAGAAAGTGACTGGATAATAGAGGAGACAGAAGAGTAGACTTTTCCCAGCATGACCCTGATTCCACAAACCCACCTCTCGTTTAAATTGTCTGCTTAAAGGACTAGGCTTTCTCAGCTGTTGCTTTGTACAAAATATATTCGTTTCTTTGAATGTGGCTAGGTCCTTTAACGCTTGTAACTAATCCGTTTACTACTTGCTAATAGCCATCACGAACGTTGTAAAAGAACAAACCTCTGAAGCTTCCTTTGGACTCAAATGGGTAACTGCAATTATTCCAACCTTCTTGCTAGAAGATCCTGTTATGACAGTCTAGTCTGAGCTCCTGTCACAGCCCAGATAATTTCATCCAGAGATGTATAAATAATCCCTATAATACACTGATTCATAAAAAGGACATCAACTGGCCATCTAATTACTCTTTCTACACAAGTGCGACACTAATTATACTGTCAGCTCTAATGAACAGCAAGACAGTAGTCAAGATATAAACCTGAAACAAACAGAAAAAGCTGAGCAATTATAACGAGAGAGGGTGTGCTTCTGCAAACATCAGAATAAGTGTCTGCTGCACGGAAGATAAACAACAGTGAAGGGAAGATACTTCCTAATCATGCCTATTATTTCAATTTTAGGACTAAATTAGTCATTCTTGGCATAGCATTACAAGGGCAACTACTGCTTAGTTCATCCTACACCAAGACCTCCAAGTTTCCTCCACTGTTGCTGCAAGGCATACTTTCCATTCATACTGATCTGAACAGTTCAGAAAATTCTTCCATGAACTGTGAACAAAAGGTAGTGATATTTTATCCAGAAAGTTGCTTATCTGCCAAAATATTGC
This sequence comes from Pedionomus torquatus, assembly GCA_013398155.1. NCBI lineage: Eukaryota > Metazoa > Chordata > Aves > Charadriiformes > Pedionomidae > Pedionomus > Pedionomus torquatus. The sequence goes on from VZRU01011265.1 coordinate 257,601, forward strand.
TATCCAGGGACTTCCTGAGAAAGAAGCCACCTTTTTGTGCTTTGCATTGATTTTTCTTCAATTTAATCGGCTCAGTATTCTCTAGATCCACGCAAACCTTCAGAATTCACAGGCTCTGTGGTGAGATGTCTTGCATCCCAATAACACGTTGTGGAGAAAACCACTGTCACACACTTGTTTAGAAACTCCAAGCTAACAGTTTCAAGGGATGCTCCAGTTTGATTTCTGAAACAGTTATAAACCTCAGTGTCCTCCATGATTTGGAAGATTGCCACTGCTTGCACTTCTCAACGGTGTTTCTCAGACTGAGAATTTCTAAGATGCTCCTCAAATGAAATGATTCATTCTTTGCTGATATTCTGTATTTATTTGGAGAGGACTAGAACTGCACTCAGGTAAAACAGAGATTATGCACGGCATAACAGCGTTCTCTGGTTTTCTATCCCTTTCCTAATGATATCTAACTACTTGGTTTTCAGATCTCCCTAAATACTTTTAAACATTGGGTCAAATATTTAATAAACATTGGGTCTCACATTTGAGAACATGCAGCCGGTGACAGCAGAGCGGAGGAACACGTGAGAGCCAGAAAGACAAAAAAAATCACGCTTGTCAACAAGTCAGGTTTCCACAAACACCTGTGCACCTGAATTTGATTGATTATTCAATGCTTTTAAACAAATTCCTGTTTGGTACTGTCAGCTTTTCCTTCCAGCAGCTAAAGTCTAATTTTTCATTGTCTTTTACTGGCTGAAAGGTGGGTGTTTTCCTGTATTTTTCAACTATCTGCCAACACTTCAAAAATTATTCAAAATTCTACAAAAATCATCATTCAGAGTGAGAAGAATGTTAAAAAGCTCCAGAAATCTTGTTCAGAGCTAAGTACGTGTGGCTGAAACAAAAGTGGAAAATTTTTGCAGCTCCTAATAATCCAGAAATGAAGAAACACAAACAGCCTGGAACAGCATCTTAGAGAGTGTTTCAAGTTTGCCCTGCCAGTCTATCCACGGAAGGGATAACTGTTCTGAAACTGAGAATCCAGGAGTTAAGGAACAGTATAGGATTTCAGTGCTTCAACTACAAGGAAGGCTAGACTGCAAACCCTGAAATTCATGTACAGCTGAAGTTGAACACGCTGTGCAGATGTCCAATGATGCTTAATGAACGCTTGGTGCACCATTTAAAATTGTTTTGAGCGAGCTACTACTGTAAGCCACGTCTGTCTGTCCACCAAGCAACATTTCTGGCCACTGATATCTCCAAAACTGAATCAGAGTATGCACACGTGTATTGAAGAAGGCGTTAGTGATTAGTATCGATTTGTTGCACTCCCTGGACAATGCAGTCATCTCATTAGCATGTTTTCAACGTATTAAACTATTAAAAGCCAACCGTCAAAGTATGCTATTTGGATCATCAACAAAATGTATGGATGAATATGTATATGAAGTTACTGCTGCTGCTCATTAACTGATCCCTAATGAAATTATATTGAGATCTTCAAATTATTAAAATGTGCTATTTCAGTCAAAAACAGAGAATTCATGTTAAGATGCATCACTTACCTGATAAACATGGAATGCATTAGCAGCTTTTCCACGCAGAAAGACTGAGGGAATCCAAACATTAATAAGGGCACGATTTGATCTGAGGAGAAGAGAAAAAAAAACTTCAAATACGAAATCACATTTGCGTATAAGAATTGCAAAGCAACTACCTCCAGTGATTTAGATCATGATCAAAGTGATCAACAAAGCAACTTAACATTTAAAATGGAGTATCAGAAAAATTGAACATTTTATACCTACTGTATCTAAAAGTGTGCCCTAAAATTAACATAACCAAAAAAAGAGCACTCAACCAATTCCCTTTGTGGATTTCTTGTTTTGTTTTACAGTACGCATTCGGCAACATTTGATTATACGCGTGAAACAAAAGCTATTCATTTCAACACACACAGTATTTTGGTCCACAGAACTCAGCAAAGACCTGAGCTCACTAAGTAACAGAACAGCAGTGCACAATTATAGAAAAGCTGTTTCCATCCGCTCTTCGTAATTCATCTCCAATTCTCTATGATTCAAAGGCATTGGCAACATTATCACCCCCTCATCCACAAAAAGCTAGATTGATTAGTCTGACTAATAGAGGCGAAACTCCAAATCACAACACTCTGGAACGATCTGGGCCCAGGTTGTTGGTGGATTTTTTGGTAGTACTATTTGTACGCATTGGTCAGGAGTTAGTCTGTACTAGTAAGTCCATCACGTCCTGACCGGCATCAAGCGTCTGAAACCCAAAGCAACAGAAAACAGTAACTTTTGGTGCTTTGTTAGGATGCCAAGACCCAGCACAGCGGCAGAACGCCCCAAGAGAATCTCCCTCAATCTAAACTCCTTGCTTAACCTTATTAAAAACTGGCAGGGACTGCACAGATCTCCAGACGTTTTAACAATGGAATGCCACAGCTGAGAATTATTGGAAATAATCTAAGAGCAGCAAATTATGGGATCTGTTCGCTGCTTCTTCTTTCCCCTAAAGACAGTACAAAGAGAAAAATATGTGTATTGTGAAACTTACATTTCAAAATCTGATAAACTCTGATCTTCAGAAGTCTGACTCAAATCTCCAGGGACCTATATTTACAAAACAGAAATTCCCACACGCCAGTTATTATGCTCTCAATTAAGAAAGCATAATAATATTAGGAAATTACAATTCAACATTTAATTTTTTTAATTGCCAATAAAAACCATTACTGAGAAACAATACAAGAAAAATAATCATATAACAGGTTTCTGAACATATCACCCTTGTGAGTTCTTCACATTATAATCTGCTATAGTTTTATAAAGAAACAAACTGGAGTTTGTAAAAGCATGTAATTTTTAAAAGTATAGAAAACCCAGGGAAAAAAATGTCATTATTAGGCCTTTATGAGCAAAGTATGCTTAAAAAAAGCACATTGTGTGTGTAAACAGCTTATGGGAAGTGACGAAACATAAAGACCCAGTGATCACTTTGTTTTACAACCACCAGTCCATTAAGACATTTTATTTTAGCGATGTTCTCTCAAAACCCTACGTAGCTACAGACGTTGATACAGATGGCACGGACAGACTAACACCTGCAGAATCAAAAGCAGCAGCAGTTGTGAGAAAACAAGATGGAAAGAGCATTTAGAACTGAAACAGCGCTAGCTTTTTACCTTACTTTAACTCATTTAACATTAAAGGGTATCTTCTCTCCTTTGAATACTCCAAAGTGTAAAACATAGCCCAGTATAGTGCTTTTTGACAAAGAAAAACAGCTGCCAGTTGTGAGCTTCCAGAGACAGCTTCAACAACAGATGAGCAGTGGTTCCGCGGACCTCTGCATTGTATGCTGCACTCATATTACTGGTTTTCAGAATATTTGCTGCCTAAGTAACTTGAATATCTATTATTACTTATTACAAAGCAATATATAGTTATTGCACAGCAATATAAAATTTCAAAGGGGAATAAAAATCTACTTCCCAGCCATTTTGACAGACCAGCTCAAGATCTCCCAATACATGGGACTAGTCTGAATTTTGCCTTCCCAAGAATAAAGGGATACAGCTCAGGAAAAAAAAAAAAAAAAAAAAAAAAGAAGTTAGAAGTTTTGCATATAAACCTCAAAAATGGAGTGTGGACTTTGGAAATAAGGAGGAGGACAGCATTAATGAGACATGCTCGCACATCTACGCTGAAAGAGATTGGGTACTGACTTTGAGACAGTAATAAAGTGTTATTCATTGTAATGCAAAACACAGTGACGGAGACAGTACATCAAAGTTCTTCCTCGTACTCCCAAAAGCTGGCACTTTTTGTTTTAATATTACTCTGCTTGTTGCAGAAGTTTTGAAATCCAGTAACTAGAAATTTGGAAAGATCATTGTCAACAATTCATTTATAAGTTACAGCCAATAAAATTTATTATCAGCATTAAAAAGAAAAGACAGTGAAGAATCATCAAAACTATTTTTATAATAACAAACTGTAAATTCGATTCTATTTTATTAATGAAATACTTGGCTGATATTTTGGTTGGGGGATCAAATATTCATATCCTATGATTTCCGGCAGCTACAGACTCCACCAACCTCGAACGTTCTAATTTAATTCTACTAAGCAGCAGACAGACCATCAGCACAGAGCTTTGTTTATTGATACAGAATTAAAATGTACTCAACTTCTGAGGATAATGCAAACATCTTTAGAACTGTATTCAGTTCAGTTCACTTTGAACAGCAACTAATAACAAGTGGTATTTAACTAGCGCTTAAAAATATAGTACCACTTCCACTTCTTAAAAAATTTTAGGAAATAGTTTTCCCTTAGTATACAATGCATTAAAATATTATATCAGTATCTGGATTAGGATATGGAGATACATAGTTTAAGACAAAACTCTGAACACAGACACACAGCCCAAAATCTTGCAGTAAGGCAGTACAGCTGTAATACACGTGATCTATCGTTTGTCTTCTCAACACAATAACGGGATTGTTTACACCTAAAAAGCTGAAAATCACAGGTGAAAAGCTGCCTCACTAATGCACACCAAACTGTCAGCAGCAACTTCACCTGAATGTTATGACACGACAGGCATGAACGTTACAGGGCAAACCAAAGGTAAGGGGCACTACCAGATAATTACATGAACCAAATATACCTTCCTGGGAAGATGGACAGCTATTAGGTATATTCTTGACTCCTTCTGTTTCATCCCTGTTAACTTTCAAATCTCAGACCAACCTTTTATTTTAATACAAAAAGCCAAAATGAAGAAACAGTTTTATTGCCTGAAAATACCTATTTTGCATTCAATTCTGCCAAAGAAAAGCAAACACTATCAAAATACCAAGTAAGGTGTTTTTGACAGATGCGTTGTTAGCCATTATTTCTCAAGGTGGTATAGAATTTATTTCATCACAAGTAATGGTTTTGATCTTATTCCAGAGTGGTGTTCTGTGTAGCAACAAACGCACACTTACCGGCCCTCTCAAATCAATTAGTTCTTGTCTCATCTGGGACACAAGAGCTTCTTTAGCCATCAGAGCACGGTGCAGCCTCTCATTGAATTCTATCAGTTCCCCATGCATTTCAGCTACCTGGAAAATAAAGCCAAGAGATAATTGTGTTCTAAATTGGAAAAAAAAACACACTACATAAATTCCTACATATGTATCAGCTTTTATTTATATTTTTAATTTTACCTTACTCTCCAAGTAGTGCATCTCATTGCTAATGCATTAGTTTAACCATCAAGAATGGACACTCTTACAGTAATTTTGACTCATGCCTTAAAATGTAGGTTTTGACACCGAATTCAATAGGACAAAACACAACTCTTACATCCAATTTTATTTCTGTCAGAGGAGATCCTATAATAACTGATTCTAATCAAACACCAATTAACTTCTGCTCTCAGTTTAATTCTTTGATAAATGCAGCACTCAAGATTTAGGAACTAATCCCAGTAATTGTAACTGGGAATAAGAGGGCTGTGCTGCCATCCAGGGTGACTGGGACAGCTGAGCAGGGAACAACCTCCTGAGGTTCAACAAGGGTGAGTGTAGGGTCCTGCACCTGGGGAGGAAGAATGCCAGGCACTGGTAGAGGTTAGGGGCAACCTGCTCGAGAGCAGGCTCCAGGCTCCCCATTTCAAGGGAGACAGGGAACTACTGGAGAGTCCAGCGTAGGGCAACAAAGATGATTATGGGATCGGAGCATCACCCTGATGAGGAAAAGCTGAGAGAGCTGGGACTCTTGAGCCTGGAGAAGAGAAGGCTGAGGAGAGACCTTCGTGCTTATAAGTATCTGAAGGGTGGGTTGAAGGAGGATGGAGCTGGACCACCTCTTTCAGTGGTTCCCAGTGACAGGACGAGGGGCAACGGGCACAAGCTGGACCACGGGAAGTTCCATTCAAGTAAGAGGAAAAACTTCTTTGGGGTGAGTGTGGCAGAGCCCTGGCAGAGGCTGCCCAGGGAGGGTGTGGAGTCCCCTTCTCCACAGGGGAGGAGACCTTCAAGCCCCACCTAGATGCAGTCCTGAGAGACGTGCTCTGGGCAGTCTTGCTCTAGCAGGGGAGTGGGACGGGATGATCTCCAGAGGTCCCTTCCAACTCAGACAATTCCCTGATTCCATAATGCAAAATGTACAAGCTGCATTAAACTTCGTCGATGATTCATGAGTAACATATCCTGCACTTGGGAGTTTTAATAGGAATTTGGAGCTAGAAGTCTGCTCAATCCAGGCAAATCTGTGAGAGGTCAAAGAAGCATAAATGCCACAGTTAGGTTGTGGCACAAGTTGTTGTCCATAAGCCCATGGTATGGCCTCAAGTGTGGCCTCTTTGGACACAAAATCTTGCTACGTCTGTACTCTCCATCGAGCCAGTGTCAAAAAAGCAGCAAATGATGCAGGATGTTTATGAAAGTGGAACAAGACTGGATGAATAACAAGGATGAAAAGTATACCAATTTACAGAGTAAACTATGTTTCAGTTGGTTCTCTGGCAAGAGAAGCAAGAAACATTAAAACTCAAATCAAAGATAAAGATGCTATTGCGCTCTGGAATTTTTCTTACACAGAAACGGAAACCTACAGCTTGAAGAGGAAGAAGTCCAAAAGGACAAAGGTTTCCAAATAGCAGCAGTAACGTGTCATCATCAAAAGAATGTGATGGGGAAACTAGCAGGAACGGGGAGCAAAGCTGAAAGAAACTCACCACTTGCACTGAGCAAGATTTTTAGCTACTCCTATCAGAATCGCTATACTATAAAATTGAATGAAAGTTTCTGTTATCATGGATGGTCCATCAGCAGGTAATGTATCTGCCAAGGGCGTTCTCTTGAACTGATAAGGCCACTTAGAGCCTTAGAACAAAGAAATCTGAGCCCACAAGGGTTTGTAAAATTACTTTCAAGGGAAAAGACACTCTTCAGAACACCCCCCGCACCCCCAGGACCATTTCATAAGTTTCCAAGTAAATCCTTCCTATATGACTCCTTTATTAAAGAAAAGGAGTGCTGATGAGGGTCACCAGATGAGCAGTCCCAGGGCAAAGCAGGAAAAGCTCCATTTTATCAGGAGCAGCCAGATGAAAACCAAAGCAGCGAGGTGCCCTGAGTGGGCAGAGCAGGCTATCACAACAACACTGCCAAACGCGATTTTCAGGTTACACCAACTCTTTAAATGCATCCTCACGGGAAAATAGTAGAGGCAATGGAGTAACATTATGAAAGTGCAGCTGAATAAGATGAGTATCAATTCAGTACCTTCAAAAATTACACAAGGACTTGGCACACTGGCCAGGCTCTAAGAGTTGACAGTTTTCCTTCTGGAGGCAGTTCACTACTATCTATAAATTCTTGCTTCCCTTTTCTTAGATTACCACCCTCTTTCTCTCTCTTCCCCAGGGGAGTTCCCCAAGATAAGTTAGTTTAATTCAATTTGTTTAATTTAGTGCCTGCTTTTCTTTCAGTGCTTTGTTCCAGACAACCTGTATTCTTCACATAATCAAAGCAAACAGAAAAAAAACAGTTTCAATTTGAGAAGACAGGAGTTGACATAATTGATTAAAAACGAGGGGAAAAAAATTAATTACACCCAAGTTGAACTTCAAGTATTATTTTCCAATTTCTTTTCATATTAGAGGGAGTTCTTCAAACCCAGTAATTTGAGTAATAAATAGAGGGATCTGGACAGGCTGGATCAATGGGCTGAGACCAAGGGAATGAGGTTCAATAAGGACAAGTGCTGGGTCCTGCACTTGGGTCGAAACAACCCCAGGCAGCTACAGGCTTGGGGGGGAACGGCTGGAGAGCTGCCTGGTGGAAAAGGACTTAGGGGTGTTGGTGGCCTGTGGGCTGAACAGGAGCCAGCGTGTGCCCAGGTGGGCAAGAAGCCACCAGCATCCTGGCCTGGGTCAGGAACAGTGTGGGGAGTGGGACCCGAGAGGTGATCGTCCTCCTGTACTCGGCACTGGTGAGACCCCACCTCGAGGGCTGTGTCCGGTTTTGGGCCCCCGACCACAAGAAAGACGTTGAGGTGCTGGAGCGGGTCCAGAGAAAGGCAACGGAGCTGGTGAGGGGTCTGGAG
>VZRU01011265.1:265747-317562 GCA_013398155.1 Pedionomus torquatus
ATTCAAGAGAGAAGTTGACTTGGTGCTCAAGGATATGGATTAGTGTTGGGTGGGGTGGGGTGGTTCTTTTTGTGATTTTTTATTTTTTTCCATTGGTTGGGCTAGATGATCTTAAGAGGTCCCTTCCAACCTAGGTGATTCGGTGCGGCACACACACAAAGAACTAAACCAACCACAGATGTGATTTGTCTAGACTGATCTCTCTCATTAATTATGAATTTATGAACTGTTCTGAAGGGACTATCAGGACGTAACACAGCTAAAGACTTCACAGGGTGATTTTTTATTTGCCTGATTATGTAAGCAGTTCCAGATTAATACTGATGCTTTATCTAAGACATCGCAATACAAAAGGCCTACAAGTCGTCTGAGTTCCCCTTCAGTTTTGCTCCTCACTCTCTGTGAAGTACAAATGCTTAACATAGAACCAATGGAGCTTCAACAAGCAAGAGTGCTTGTTAAATTCTTATTATTTATAGCACACTAAAGCAGCTTTAGTTCACTGCTTTTGTTTTCAATCTTGTCGAGCACTTCTGTTGTAGATAATCCCATTAGAAAAACTCACTTCCCAAGCTCATAATTAGACTAGTTTCTGGCTCCTCCTGATAAAAATCAGAACACCAGGACTTCCATTTTATCAGTAAATGACACCGTGTATTCATAGCTCAATCATTCAACATCAACCTTGATAAAAAAGGTTCTTTGACTTCAAACACCTGCTAGTAACGAAGTAAGCTCATTTGGCGAAACCAAAAGATGTCTGAAGCCATGCAAACCACACCGTGACGAATGTAGTAGGTACCACTTAGCAAGTAGCTTTGCTTCACAAATTACAAATATTTATGCACCAAATAAAGTTTCCAACTGTACTAGACAAAGTAGTAACAGAATGTCATTTTCTCTGAATAAATGCTTTTCCACCTGGCTCAACCACTCATTCCAATTCCAAGTGAGTGCTGCAATATTAAAGAGTATCCTGAGCCCCTCAGACTCGGGCTAATTTCAGCAGGTCATTGGTAATTACAGAGTCTGGGCTGGGAGACAGAACGTCCCCATATTTCACAAACAAAAAGACACAATATGCTACTGGTTGCAAAAGCACAGAAAAAATCTGAAAGTTGGTTGATGGGTTATCAAAAGCAACTTACAAATTTATGAACGGATGCAAAACTCAATACTTAACAGATTTGAAATCATGTTTGATTTTTCAGTGCCTCTCTCTATCAGAAGAGCAAAATCCAAATTATCAGATGTAATAACTGTTTTCTCTCCTCTAATTTGAATGTCCTTGAAATAACTTTCTCCTTGCAGACTCAATTAATATGTAAATTCAACAGCTCTCTCAAAACACTGGAAGTAATACATAAATTTGTAAGCGTCCCTAGCAAAGTTAAATAATAAAAAGAAAATTTAACAGCAAATAAAACAGCAAATCACTTGTTATACAATCAAAAGAACAAACTGGCATGTATGTTACTTGCTCTCAGTGCAAGCACATGTGTATTTTCCCCACGAGAAGATGCTCTTTTTCAAAAATCAACATTCTTCTACAGTTGTTCCCAACAAAAATAAAGCCAAAGGTCTTCGAAAAATAGCAGGTATCCTGCTAAATATTAATAAATTCATTTTTCTACAAGTGAAAAACTGTAGAACTCAAAAATGGCAGACAATACAGCCAGATCTATGGATATAGCCAAAAATATTGAGGCATTGCTTTCTCTTTCCTGACTTCCACTTGGTATTCTTGACACTTCTACCTGCAAGCAAGTTACCTGGCTCAAGGCAGGCTGCAAGAGGCAGCTGAAAATAGTGGTGGGTTTGGGTTGTTTTGTGGTGCAGATTTTTGGTTGGTTGGTTACTTTACTACAACTACATAAGGCAAGCACACGTCACAGTTCATCAAAACCAACAGGAAAAAAATGAGCCGCAGGGTGCAACTCAAAATGCAGCGGGAGCTGTGCAGGCGCCAGGAACCAAGGTCATGCCTGCAACAGTTCAGTCTTCATCAACTGTACCAGTGTCTACTGAGACTAACCCTGACACACAAAAGAGCACTAACGCATTGAACAGGAAAAACACTACTCTGGCAAGACTTATGCCTGGCCAGGGAAAATGAAAGTAACCAGAAAAACCAAAATCAGGTATGCAGAATAACGAGTTTAATAAATGTCAATAAGAGAAATAAAATAAGAGTTAATAAGAGGGACAAAAATTAGCATGTCTCTAGCTGCTGCATCCTTCCATGTATCCCCAGAGCAAAAGCCAAAGCCCAAGACACAAGACCTACACGACAAAGATGCAAACAAATCTCTGAATGCCACCATTATTATCTTTCCCTAGATCATCCCTTCTCATTTCACACCTGGAGCAATGTCCCACCTCATCTACTGTGCCGAGACAGGTATTCTGAACTGCAACTCATCCTCCCTTTACTGGGATTATCTTCATGAGCTAGCACAAACGTGCAACCAGCGTTTATAAGGATAATGGGACAGGAGCAAGGAAGTACAGAGATAGAGTCACTATCAGACCACTTTTTCATAGACATTTTATAGCCCACCTCCAAGAGAAGAAGACTTGGAACTAAACTACTATTATTATTAGATATTAAAAAACATGGACTCAAAAAATGTAATTTGACGTGCCACAAAACATCACCTGGTGTAAACCACTTTTATTAATTAGATAGAACTTGCAGAAGAAACAACACCTACTGTAGTTATTTACAGTTCAATGAGTATAAACAGCAGTGATTCAGAAATAACTCTAAAGAAAATTAAAACCCCTGACCAGGGAGCACATTAACAAACGGGTCACTGCTCGAGTGTCCTGGGCACAGAGCTCGGTTCAGCTTACTCAGCCAGGACTAGTCATGTCACTCAGAGAACCATCTATTCTATTTCAAGAGTTGCACAAAAGATAGCTCTTGCCAGTTCACTCGCAGTACTCTAACAATTAGTAACTTCAGCTGTGCACTGTACACCCCTGGGAGGGAATGGCTTATCCAAATTCTGTTCTTTTTTGTTAATCCGGAAATACGTTCTTACTGAGAAAATGAATATGAACGTATAGAAAAGCATATTCCACAACCGTTATGAAATAATACAAATTCTTACAAGAACTGCAAAAAAAATTCTACCTTTGAGGCCAAGCGCACCGCCCAGGTGCAACTGCATCTCGCTGTCCTTCAGAAAGACTTCAACTGGGAGACGCCGCAGAAGCGCTCGCGGCTCCACGGGAAGGTGCGGCCAAGGCACCTGCTGGAGAGGCGTTTCCCGCACTGACTTCAAACACAGTAACATGCAGCAGCAAGGCTGCACATCCCGCTAAGACCTTTACGTGAGAAGATAAAAAACAATTGCCAGCAGTATCACTGTCCACTGATCGCACCTGCCTGCTGAGTGCAAGGACGCTGATACAGACCGAGCGAGATCAAACCTGCCGCCTTCAGTCAACGCTAACCAGAGTCAGAGACTTCGGCTGTTTGACGACAGGCTATTTGTCATCTCTCTCCTCTGAGAAAATGTGAAATCTAAGCAAACAAGTACTGTCACTACACAATTGTATTTGCAGGCATTTTAATATCAAGGAGGAAAAAAAGTGATCCATGTTTCTACAGAACCCTGTCAAAGAACACGAAACTTTGTTTCCTTGATTTCATAACATGGGTCATGCAGCCCAATGAAACAGTGCTCAGAGAAGTCTGTAACTAATATTTCACAGCTTAATTCTTAAAGAAAGGTTTCTTTTTTCTTCTTGTCTTAGAATGTTGTTACCAGGCAAGAGCACATACTGTTAACACAGTGAAAGGTTCCAGGCGTACCAATAGCTTGCAGAATCACTTGGGGACAAAAGTAATAAAAGAACTAATCAAATTTATTTTTTAGAAGAAAAGTATGAGAAAAAAAAATAAATAACAAGCAGTCAAACAACCCTTTCTAGTCAGAGGCGGTTGTTTTTTTGTAAAGCAGGTAACTGTGTTGCTCTGTGGCTGTCCCAGGCCTTCCACACAACCGTCTCGTGTCAGAGCGAGTGGCACTTCACGCAGTCATTATCAAAATGGCTATACCATCACAATTCCCCACTTCAGGATCTTAATTTAGGACACAGTGAAGAAATTCATTACAGTACATTGTTATCTGCCATGCTAAACCGAGAGACGATTCTGCAAAGATGCTGAGACAGCCTGGCAAAGCTTTGGTGTGTTAAGGTACCTCCCCTGAGCTCAGCTTGCCAGCTGAGAAGGGCGTTGGTGACACAAAAAAGGTCTCGCATCATGAACAAAGCCACATTCTCACATTTGAAAATCCTCTAATATTCAGAAACTTTTAATTATCTGATAATATACTACCAAAAAATTCTTAGTAAAACTAAATCTGAGCAAAATTATTACCGTGCAGTAATACTACTGCTGGTGAGAGAGCTCCACGTTTTCTAAGACCAAAAGGTTCCTTTTGAACTTCCACTAACAGTGACAGCAGCACAAATAACCTTCAACACAATCTCACAGGTGCTGTTCACATGACACTACACTACTTCCTTACTCCACTAGAAAAAAAAAAGAAAGAAAAGAAAAAAAGATTGAAATGTCAAAAGCTCGGGTGTTCTAAAAAGCCACCTACCCAAGTAGAGTGACAGGCGCCATCCCGCGATAGGTAACTGCTGTCTCCAAAACAACGCTCCGTACAACCTAAAGGCATTTGAACACTTTGAGACGAAATGGAGATTAAAACTGAAAATCTAGTTTGAGTAAAAGTGATCAGTAGCATGTTTTAGGGGCCTCAGGATGCAACTGGATGGCGCATTACTTGTTCAACAGGGAAGAAGGGATGGTGTGAAAACACACCAAGTGAAACTCTCCAGAACGGTGAAAGTTCGGCTTAATGTAAAAAAATACCTTTTGCAGATATTGTTTCAAATTTTAAAACAATTCTGCTTTTCAGAAGAGCTGCCTAATTTGTCAAAACTTTAAAAAACATTAATCATAACCTTTTTGACACGTCAGAGCTCGTGAATAATCAAAAATAAACTGTCGACTCCAGCCTACTGAGGGTGCGTATTTGACCAGAGCGACTCCCATCCCGAGTTCAGGTGATCGGCACCTGCACCCTCCCTGGCACAACAGCGGGTTCCCAGCCTCCCCTACCAATTTGTCAGGCATAAAAATACAACAGTTCAGTCACCCCCTAGAAAGTTAAGTCTGTCAGCTTCAGGGGAAGGTTCAAGAGTATTTTCAAGATCACTAAAACGGCAGGTTTCTATGGAACCTTACTTAAAAAGCTGAGTAATACCTAGTTAATTTCCACAGAAAAATTCCAAGCAGTAGAAATGTTTCTTGTACAGGATTGTACACGGAAAGCCTTACAGAGTTGGAAAGGATTATTTTTTTTAACTGTTTGGTTTGTCGCCACCATTCCTGTATGAGTGTTTCTGCAGAACAGCAGGGGATTACTGTCCTGCCACCAGAGTTTCAGTACAGCAAAAGCCTGTCATTCCAGCAGAGGAGCTGGTCTCATTCCCTAGTCTGACAGAAACAGTCGATGCCAGGAAACTGAAAATTCAATGTCATTTATTGAGTCTTTATCAGAGCTCTCTCATAATACAATTTAGCTCATCATGAGCATAACCTGCAATGTTTAACTTTGATTAAATGTAGGTTGAAGTTCACCACCATTTTCTCTTAAATAGAGTTCAAAAATATCAAAGGCTAAGCCACAAAGAAAGTTGAAGTCAGGTTCTCTCTAATAACCTATCTTAAAATGATTTTAAACACATTTTGTCATTCACGGCTTGAGAGTTGTAGAAATCAACCTACTTTCTCTTCCAAAACAAAATAGTGTTCCAGTCCCAAAGCACATGAGACTGGAAAACTCAAGGGAACCATCAGAAGTATCCAAAGATCTATCAATATTCCAACGAGCTTCAAACTGGGGCTTTAGAAGAAATTGTGGCAAGGGGGTAGATCACTATTTATAAGGAAATGAACCATTAAAAAAAATTAAGCGGAATTTTTACAAAAATTTCTGTAACACTGTTTGAAGCGCAACATTTAGTAAAACGTTTCTTTAAGTTTCTTTACTCCTCCAGAATTTTTAGTTGTAACTCTTCTTTATCCACTTGCTAAATCAACCGATTTACAGATCATAATTAAAGAACTTTGGTAAACACAAACTTTTTTACAAATACAGTAAGAACATTTCTTCATGAACTAAGCTGTTCCCAATTCCTTCTACTCTCTGGACAGCTACTGCTTTCTCTGTGGGGCACCTTTAACATTCTGATCAGCCACCCAGATTCAAGGCAGTCGGTTACTAACAGTCACCAAGGCGGAACATTTTTCAGACCCAGCTCCAATGGAACTGCCAGAGCAGCGTTCAAGAGCAGTTTTTATCCTAGAGCACAGTTTGGGCCACAACACAGGCCAACCTCTGAAAATCTGAATTCCCTTCTTTCATTTGTGGAGAGGGAAAAGGCACAGTGACTTCTGGTAAACACACGTGTTTTGTTCTGGGCACGACACCCTGTTTTGGATCTCTGAAGATGCCGTTACGCACTGAGACTCAGATCGAGACTTCCTCTTCTGCATGGGATTTGCAACCCGGTTTCCCAGCGGTTCCACCCGCTCCTACTGCCACCACCGCCTTCCCCAAACTCCAAAGGGTTGGCAACGAGTTCCCGAACACGCAGAACCAACTTAATACAACCGGGGAGGAAGCTTCTACAGCTGAATGAGATTTTACTTCTGTTCCAAATTAAGATACTCTTTTGATAGGTAAAGAACAGAGAAAAGGAGTCAGAAGAACCCAGCCAAACGTGCACTAGGGGAAGAACTAGTTCCACATAGTTCTGTGGATAACAAAGTAGGAATGTTTTAGAAGAACTATATTAATCTTTTTGATGCATGACCAGCGTTTTTACCCATCTTCATGTTAATAAGTTAATATGAATATCCAATTTGAGAGTATTTTGGGCAAGAGACAGAGAACTGTTTTACTTTTTATAAAAATGTTCCATTTAATATTTAGTAGAACATATGGGTACTAGATATTAAATTTCATTTCTATTCAAGTTTAGGATGAAATCCAAATCTTTTTTTTTTTTCCCTTTAATTAATTTTATATTAGTCTTAAAACTGAATCTTGCATTAGTAACTTTTTCTAACGTGGTCATATCAACAGAATTATCTATCATCTGTTTCTATTCCGCAGTATTCCGTAAGCTGTACAAAAATGAAACACAGTTTGGCAAGCAAAAAGCACCAAAGAAGCCACCTATTTCAGTGTGCCCACATTTCTAAAGCTCAACTGACAAACAGCAAAGCCTACAACTACGTACAACACCTGGCGCCTGCTGAGTGCTTTCAGCTTTGCCACCACCAGTTATGACATTAGGGAACTTTTTATTTATTGAAACCTTCATTTTAATATCAAAGTGTAAATGCATACCCTCGCTAGAAAAAGCGTTTTTAGTTATCTGAATTGCTTTCAATATGTTTTAATTTGAATGAACGAATTTGTAATTTAACCACAGAAGACAGAAATGAAGTCCTTCAATTTTTTTCATTTAAAGGAAAAATCAGACTTTTCATTTACAATAATAAGGGAAAAAATAACAACTAAGCAAAGGAACTATTTACAGCTTCAAACATTACATTACAATTTTGATTCCATAACATTTGTACAGTACAAACTTTACCTCAATCAATTTCCTTTCGTAAGAGCTGGCTAGTTCCTCGTTGTTTTCTACTTGTTTTTGCTCTGGAATAGGAAATTCACCATCAGTGTTCCAAATGTTTGGCAGAGCTAAAACAAAGAGATACCTCAAATTAAAATGCTAAATTACATAAACATGTAAGACAACATGTTCAGAAGTAATCACTCTAAAAGAAACAGTTATCAGAATTATTAAAATAGGATGTGATATTACAGAGTATTACAAGAACTCAAATACAAATGCTGCAGGGACCTTCCTTGTGAGCAAGATTCAGACCGACTCTCAACGGAAGAAAAATACAAACTAAAAGCATTTGGTTGTTCTTTGACTACAGCTACCCAATATATGTAGGTAGGAACTGCAATTCCTACCTAAACTCTTTGAAAACTAAGCCTACGCTTCTGTTTTAGGTCTTTTTTCTACTTCTCTTCTAAAATATAATTTCATATTACTTGCACAGACCACTTAGATATCACGAAGTTACAGAAAATAGGGCTGAGAATGGACACTCCATACGTCATCCAGTAGTTCGTGTTCTAGCATAAAGCAGAATCAGCTGTAGTTATTTCATTCCTGACAGTTAATTAGCTAATTTATTCCTAGAAACCTCCAAATATAGATTTCATGCTTCCCTGCACAATCTATTTAACTTTAAGTATTCTTCTCAGAAAGGGCCTGTCGATCGCTAAATCAAAGTTCCTTCACCTGCCGTTTAAACCCAGTCACCGTCAGTGACAACTACAGTTTGTCCTGCTCCTGTTCCTAGCTATCCTTCATGTATATCACGATCACTGTAAGGCCTATTCTAAGTAAGTTTCCTCTTCCCCAAGTTACACACAGACCAATTCAACTTTTTGTCACAAATTGAAGGAAAAAAAAACCCAAACCAAAACCCAAGTTAGCACAGAAAAAGTGAAGAAGTCACAATAAAAGAGAAGTTCAACAAACGCTTTCGCTGTTTTTCAAAATCTGAACTACGTATACAACCACTAGAAAGCAGACAGAAGACACCGTAACTCAGCTGACTAAACATTCTAGAGCCCGAGAACTCATCTGTGCCTTGAGGAAGAATATGTACATTCAGATGTTTATTATTAATTATAGTGAATTCTGAAAGCTTTTTTAAGGGCTATTTCTTGTAAATGTTGCTTGAAGTTTTTCAGCCAGAAACATCTAAGATCAGCATTTTCACATACATCATATTATCGTATCTAAGCAGATTTGAAAAATGGCGCAGATGCAAGTCCTGCTGGTGGCCGAGGAATCAAGGATGCTCATTCATTAAACATTTACATAGCAGTGTCAAAACGCCGGGTCTATGGCAGTGAAAACTCATTTGGAAAGCTGGTGTGATACTGTGAACTCGACAGTTCTGACTCTTGGGCAATTCATTTATAATCATATTTGCTGAGTGTTTTATTAAGTCACCACAAGGCAAAGTATTACGCTTAGTTTCATTTCTTACTTTAGGAAACCATTTAAAACCCATACTGAATAGCGTCTGATCTGATTATTGTAGCAAACGTTGATTCTTCTCCATCTATAGTCATAAAAATAACAGGAGAAGCCCGATTTATTTTGACTCAAAAATTTTTAAGTCCAAACACAGTGTTCTAAAATCTACAATACATTTAAGACTTATGTGTTGAATCCCTTTGGAAGAAGATTCATCATCATTGAAATTACTCACTATAACACAGGCAGCAGGGAAATTAGTTGCATGAAACAGTTAACGCCTCCCTGATGAACACAGTTTGTTAACACTACAGCAGGAGAGGGCAGCTGGGAGTTCTCCACGTGAAAGCAGATCAGAACCCCATGGCGCTGTCTACATGTGAAGCTAGTGAGAAGTCAAGAACCTTATCCTGGGAGCGTGTTAGTTAAAATAGGAGACAGCAATAAGAATTTTAGCTTAAAATGACAAAAGCAGTGAAAATATTAGTTTCTTCAGCCAGTTTTCTTCACAAAACGGGCACAATCTCAGAATGCAGTAAGAAAACAGTCCTGTGAATACACTCTGTATTCTCTTTTAGCACGTTAGCTAACTCAGAACCAAATGACCTAAGAATAAGTTATGCTACGATTGGAATTCAATGATTTGCCTGAAGTTCCACAACGATATATGTGCGGAAAAGAACAAATAGCTCTTTCTAATAATGGAAATATTCTTCATTATGAAGGCTCACATCTGAAAAATATGAACACGTGCAATGAGATACTGCAAGTTGTGCCGATCAGCAGCCAGTGGATTTAGTTTCTCTAAATCTGCTAAAAGAAAAAACATTTCTTTTGTTTCATTCTCCTGTTTTGAAGTGTATCTAAACATCTTTACTCTGACAGATTACTTACATGCTAAGGTATTTTTTGAGTCAGATGCCACACTAATACTAAAAATTTCTCCTCTGATGGCAGGCAAGAAAAAATAATTTGGTTTTATAAAAATACAATGTGTTAACTTAGAATACCAGAAAAATTATTACAAATCATGCACGTGGGTGAAATTTATTCTGGTCAATAATGATAAATATTACAGAAAATTACTGTGGACTGATTAGATACCCTTTGAGCATAAAGCATACATGCATTCATTTTTAGAAACGCTGGTACTGTTCCATCCCCCTTTTTCATCTATAAAATCTGACCATCCTACTCAGTTTCTATTCTTATCACTCACTAATTTGCATAATTTTAACATGGCAGAATACAGCTAGCCTAGGAATATTTTTTTCTTTTCCTATAATTACACTCATCATGGAAACTGTCAGTATCTAATGAAGGATAATGTCTGCTATTATAAGAAGCTTGGGCGACGGTTTTTGTGAATAATTCTTAATATGAATCACTACACTCCAAAGTCGGAAGTAAAAGCATGTGTTCTCACTAACAAAAATCCTTTTAAGGATGAATGAAGATTTTAAACTACAGATAAGTAGAGTGACTAGCCCTAAGGAGCAGAATTAGCACAGTGTTCATTCACACAGCCAACTTACATGACCACAAAACTGATAATTTAAAAAAAAAAAAAAAAAAAAAAGAGACAGATGGTGCCAATTTCTGAAAAGCCACCTCAAAACACCTTCTGTAGCCACTGGAAAGACAGGTTCCACCAGAAGATGATTGAGAATCAAGATATCGATTCCCACAACGACAAAGAGCCGGGTCAGAGATGCATCAGGTACAGTTCTCGCAGAAACAGAACGCTCATCTTTTGAGATGCTGATATTTTTCCCAATAGGAAGAGGTAGCACGTGGAAGCGTGAAATGTCCCCAGCCACACGAGGGTTGCTTTGTGTGGCTTAAGATTCGGTTCTGGACCAGGGCTTGCACGGGATTGGGTGGCTGGTTATCTACAGAGGATCACTCAGAAAAGGATAAACACAGACAAACGGCTGTTCACTGGTCCTTCTTTTACTGGCAGTTCCTGTACTCCTCCAGGAGCCACATGCACCATCTGCTCGCTGTATCTATGCCTCCAGACGCTCTGCTGCAATGGTACCATACAGAAAACCAAACCCCATGCCTGGATTATTTGTATTCCCTTCATTTGATCCTTACCTTCCACTGTTTGACCTTCTCTTCTGAGCATCTGGACAGCACCTACATACTTCTTAAGTTGCACTTTTAGTACCTCATTTTCTCTGTTGATAAAAAGAACAGAATAAATAAATATTATTGCTTTCTCAAAATAGAGAAAAGCCCCATTTTGATGGAAACAAACATACTATCTGTAACAATCAGTTTCAGGTAAGTTGTGTCCTCAGGATGAAAAAAAAAAACAAAAAGCCTTACATGTTAAAACCACACCAATAGCAGCGTACCAGGAAAACTCCAGGGCCACATAAACAGATTAGAGAGACAGATTAGCTCATAATCAAAAACTTTTCATTAATCGCTTAATGTATTTTCTATACTAGGCAACATTGATGGCAAAAAAAATGACACAAGTCTATCTAAATCAACAGTCAATGAAAAAAAATAAAGATGGGATACTAGACAAGGAAATTCAGAATGGCCACAATAAAATTAGATAGTAATTTTCCTAGTTGTCCAAGTATTTAATATCAAGCAAATATGAACTCAGCTTTAGAAACAGACTTTATCATTATAGGACAATGCAAGCACTTAAGCAAGGTAAATTTTTTCCACCTATCATTCTAAGTAAAAACCATAACAGAAGAAACCAAGTTAATCCCTTTGTCTGTTGTACTTCAGTGCTCCTGCCTGTTTGATTTTTATTTTTTTTTTTGGAAAGTACAAGTACAAACCAGGTAGTATCATAGCTCCACCTAATAACATTAAGTATCTTAGTTTATATTTGATTGGGAAATAAAAAGGATTCTAACCAAAATAATTTTAAACAAAGCTGACAAATCACGTGTCTAAAAATATCTGTCTAATCACATTCAGCTAAGTACGACAGGAATGTTTATACAGAAGAAACAACTGAAATTTGTTGCAGAGAATGAATTGGGACAACTTTTACTCTTCCTTAGGAAAATACCAGGACAGAAGTACACAGGTACGACAGGTGCAGTAAATATCACACCAAGATACCCCCAACTGGCTAGAGAGAAGAGAGAACACGGACAGGTCAAAATCATGCCAGAGGAGTGCTAAAAGCTCTAGACAGGATGAAATCCTTGATCTGCAACAGGTTACAGACAGCTGTAAATAGATTAACCACAAAGAGGCAGACATTTTATTTATGGAAATTTATTCAAGAATGAGAAATATTCAGAAACACACGCAAGCATGTTAGATGGCCCTCACCATACTATACACACACAACATACATTTATTATAACACACAGACAAAAATTACTGCTGTGATGAGCAATGCCATATTTATATATAAAAGCCCTAGACTGGTACTACGTTCATATTTCTATGGATTTCAAATCAGTTTTCTGAACTATGTAACCTCAATTTCACTCAGTCCATTAGGAGGAAGTTGCTAAATAATTTAGAAGAAACTATTGATTACCCAACTATCAAATGTTAACAAAGTCCTTGATGATTTTATGCATCCTATTATTTTTTCATTCCCTAGACTACAAAGAACAAGCCAGGCTGTCCACCCGAGATGGACACTGATAGTCACATTGAGGAAAAAAAAAACAAAAACCAAAAAAAGTCTGAAACAGTTTAATTCTATCTACTGTATTGAAACAAGTCTAAATAATTCAGTCATTAAAAAAACATTCATATGCCAGCTAGACAAAAAGTTTTCTCGCCAGAAGTATAAATATGTCTGCATGGAAATAACTGTATACAATTACAATATATTGAGTTTTAAAGATTCTCATTAAATAATCATACACTATCTCTTTTCTAAATTTGAGAATAGACTCAGTGCCTTCTGTCTGTACTGAGACAGCATTAAACAACAACAAAAACAATCCATTTTTTATGATGTTGTGCCCATTGACACAGTGCTGGTGATCTGCAGACAGACTGATGCACTTCAGGATGTGATACAAGACTGAAAGTCACGGCGGGACGCTGTGGCCCAGCCCCAATTCTCTAGTATGCTTTAGCAACTTAGTCCTCCTTCCCCGACATTTTTCTCACTACTACTATTCAGCTAGATTCCAAAGAGCTGTATGAAAGTACATAGCTCTTTTTAACAGAGGATGTTTAAAAAAAATAATAAATTAGCAAGCACTTACTAGAAAGTCTTTAATGACTTCAAGAGGCATGATATCAGATCCATAGCAAGTATTTTACAGAAAGTCCTGTACAGGAGGTAAGGGTCAGATTTGCAGAAGTTCTTGCCCAGCTGACCCCACAGTACTACCTATTATTGAGGATGTCAAACGCTTCTGTGTAAAGACCCCAGCTTTACTCGCAACTTTTCTAAACTTTACCATCTCACTTGAAGCCAAACTGCCAGCCTGTTACCAGACCGCGGGTAAACACAGCGTTTGCAGAGTCTTTTGAGTGCTCCAAACGATTCCATGGTCTGTGCTGAAGAGTAAGTACAAGAATGTAAGTACAAGTTGAAGGGGAGAGAGAGAGAGAGAGACATAGCGAGAGAGACAGAGAGAGAAAGAGAGAGAAGAAAACATCAGGTTGAATCACCCCTATCTCTAAAACCTCTGTTATAACCAATTTCTCTGCCTCATCATTTCTCCCGTTAAGAAGTAGCTGAAAGCCAGAGTGATGACTTGTCATTTTACCTTGTACCAGCTCAGTGACAGAAGATGACAATCCAGCATTACTACAAGTTAATCTGTGTGCTCCAATGGCACAGGTCCAACGGCAATCCCTAAAATTCTATTATCAGACATTCTTGAAAATTCACCGGAAACCACTGTATATATTCACAAATTACATGAAAAAGCTCAAGGATTCTCCTGAGCTCCCATACTGAAAGTGAAGTCAGAAAAAGGAAAACCATCCAGTAGATTTCTTTCAAGGGTCCCCGTATGGTGAGGGCTTGTTTCTCCAGCAATACTTGACTGGCGAAACAGTGTAAGGAGTCCTCTCTGCCAAAACTATGAAATGAAGCATTGACAGCACAGGATTTTCTTTTCAATAGCCATATTTAGCAATATTGATCATACTAATACAGAAACAGAATACTTTTTACTGAATATAAATTTTCTCTATTCCTCAATGGTACACAGCCACAGCACAGCACACACCTTAGCAACAATCCGCTCTGTACCAACAGCAGTACACAGCACACACCTTAGCAACAACCACCTTCATTATTTATCGTCTTTTTTGGAAAACTATCTGGAATGACAAGGAATGACCAATTACGTAATAAATGTAAGTTGTCAAATACCTCCTATCCCCTGCCTAGTTTTGAAGCAAATGGAATTACGCTTCCTCTTGATTTTATTATTTAAAAATTAGAACCTAATGCAACCCCACCTAAAAGAAAATCAAAATTACTCTAAGAATAGCAAATTTTTTAGGCGGCATAAAAAAATTCACATTTGGGGAAATATACACCTGGATTTTATGAATGACTATACCTGAACGAAAAGATAGCATGCAGTATTACTGATAGATGTGTATCTTTATCAACCAGTTAATTCATGTCAGGAAAAGCAGCAACCGTTCCCTAAGGACCCTGATACTGAGAGGAGGGATGTAACAGGATAACGAGCAGCACACTCGCCCATCAGAGGGAGGACAGGGGAAGAGAGATGCTATTCAGATGGAACACTGGAGTGGATAAGACCCTGCTGGGACTTCTGCCATCTTCTTGGAGAAGGGCCAAGGCCCTGCAGGTGAAATCTTCCCCACCTCAGCATACCTGCCACAGTCGAAGGAGGCTGGTTATTTCCCAGTAATGTCCACAAAGTTTCTGCGAGAAATAGTTATGCTTACTGAACCATGCATACATACACCACGGCTACTATGCAAGTCCAATAAGATGCATCTTATGTATGTCAAAATAAGATTTCTGGTTGTTAACACAAATGAATACCAGTAAGAACGTGTTCTGTAAGAGATGACTTGCAAAAATTTCATTAGAAGCTTGAAGAACACTATACCTTTAAGTTACGATTTTTGTAGCAGAGGAAGAGACCTTATAGGACTTATTTTCCTATATCTTAACAGAAAAAAACAAAAACCAAACAACAAAGAAAAAAAACCCACACAACTGATTCTTGAAAAAGATACAAAAATTCCTCTAAGGTTTCCATAAAATGGGTGTGGTAAGACAAGAATTTGAGAAGCGTAGTTTCTCGTGTATCTCAACCATAGTGGCCTGAAGAATATTGTAATTAAGTTTCTGGCACAAGCATCAAATACTAACCGGTGCTTTCCATGGAGCTTACTCCTTAAACATGTCTTATTTTTAAATTCAAACTTGGGGGGAAAAAAAAAATAGAAAAAAAGTCCAACAGATGTCTGTCTTGATAAAAACAGTGATTTAGTAAACACTATAAAGTTACCATCTCCAAGTAATTTAAAAAATGGCATTTACCTTGAGAATGAGTTAAATAAACAGTTTAGTGTAGAAATACATAAAACCTATATACAGAGTTTGGGTTTGATTATTTCCAGAGCTGTCTTCCAACCTGAATTATCCTATGATCCTACTACTAGGATGTGCAAGATCACAATTAATTATAATAATATATACTCTAAATGAAATAAAGAAAAATGGGAACTATTACTTACAGAAGTGGAACTATACACAATACAGTGAGATTACAGCATAAAACCAATCTCTGAAAAAAACCACGATGAGGAGTGATGTGAAAAACTGAACTGCTTGTCATGGAAGACAAACACCATATGCGTGATAAACTGACAAGTGTTCTCATCATAGCTGGTGTTCAAATGACATGACAGACTGTGTTCAAATCTAAATTATGCTCTATCTTAGCAATGGTATCACACCTGAAAAAGCAAAAAATGGCTCTGTGGATAAGAAACAGGAGGAAGTTGTTTATCTTATGAAATAACATGTATCACTTTTCATAGAACGGTTGTGTAACTGTGACATGTCACTGACTAAGCAGGCAAACCTCATTGAATATAGGAATATTCAAATTAGCTTTCACAAGCAGGGACAAGAGATATTTTTTCTTCTAAGAAGCTGCTTAAGGTAGCGATGAAATCATTTCAAAATGCACAGCACATCATTTCACCCATCACTGACGTGCTGTGGCTCTGAACAAAGTGGTGTAAAACAGATTAATATAAAATGCCAAATCCAAAAGCAACATAGTTTAAATAATACAGACGCTAGACCAGAGGAGGCAGGTTAAGTTATAAAGTGTGCTGTAAACAGAAGGTACATAACAGTGTAAGATACAGTCAAATTCTCACCCCCCATTTCCCGTTTCACAGTCAACTTCAATAAATCTCTGTTTCACAAAGGGATGCAATAGTATTCCATACATAAAAAAAAAATCTCAATTCAAGAACTTTACCATTGCCAAGAAGCCACTGGCAGAATATGCCCGTGCAATCTGAAAGAGAACATTGACAAAAAAAAAAAAAAAAAAATCTTACAAAATGATCTCAGTGAGTCTATTTATTCTCTCACAAGGCCAGGAAATAGGTTGAATGCTGAGACTGATCCTTTTGAAACAATATCATCGCTGTTATGAAAGAGCTATTCAAATCGTTCACTTGGAAGAATGACGCTACTGCTACTGGAAACTAAAATGACCTAAGAATTTTTCCATTTTTCAAAAAGAAGTTGGCAAACTCAGAAAAATTTCTCCAAGTAAGCAAGCATTTTGTCTAGGAGACCGGAGATGCTTCAGAGCGCCTAGGAGACCAGCCAAATCAATCAATTCCCAAATATCCAGAAGTAATCATTTCAACATTGACTGGTGTGTCACTAAAATCTGTGTTCTCAAAGCCTTCAGGAAGATATTTACATCAAATTCTTCACGAGAGCTTTGGGGATGCACATAAGGATCAGCTCCTATGATGTGAAGCATATTTGTTCATCAAATTACAATAGTCAGATGGTTGCTGAATTTTTCCTTGCCTTGAAATGTTCAGAATATTACAATTGAGGGAATTTTTCTCCTCTAGTCATGCAAACAACTGTTTTCAAGGTAAACAGTGAGATTTCACTATTCCAATATATCTGAAACACACCGCTCTCTCACCCACCTAATGTATACACAGCACTCAACAAAGATTTATTAAATGCCTTGTATTTCCAATTCTTGAAATTATTCACCTTGCCCAAATTCCGGGTTTAAAATACTATTTCTTTTAAAAACTGTACTACTTTTACTATTGCAGCAGCATCACCTACAGGGTACAAAGTCAACGAACAAAATAATTTAAAGAAAATCCTATATTCCAAAAAAAACTATGTGCAAAGTTTCATGTGAGAGAAATGCAATGAATCGTTAACACAAATGCACCCAAAGTCGGAAATAACCAGCGACACAAGAATTTGTAGTACCAAAGCAGCTCCCAACACCGTTTCCATCACGTGACAAGGTAAATTGACTTTCAGAAGAACAATTAACACAACAATCCCGGTCATTTAATTAGAGAAATTAATAAAAGTCTCTGTAGCAATAAGAGAAAATAAACTTATGTAAAAATAACAGGTTAGTCTAAGTGAGCATCTCTCTAGATCTTGTTAGAAAAGATCCTTGTCTATTCTTTGAAAAGGTATGTGCGTGACGAGTATCTGATTCACCCATATGTCACTGCAAATTCTGAAACTGTGGGGGAAGTGAGTCAAAGAAATACAAATACACAATTCCTATACCCTGAAACGTGAATATTAAATAATGAAGTATCTGCATTGTCTTGGTTGCCCTACATCACGTGAATGTCAAACCCACTTAGGCAAATCTCTCCCTCCCTCTAAGTGAGTAGTTTGATTTGATGTATCACCAAAAGCAGAATTAGTAACATTCTAAATACTATTTTTTTTTTTTTTTAAAGAAAGCTTTGCATTTATTATTTTCAGATACTAGTTCTGCTCTGCAATAAAAAGCTTATAGAATCTCAGCTGTGGTACCTGACTGTCCGCAGGCACTGCCCGTGCACATGGTAAGGCAGGGATTACCGATCTTATTTAACATTTGGGATAAGTTGGTTGTTTACTACACGTGTACTGTGAATCGCTGCAGAGATCTCAGGCATTGGAGGTTACTCCAGAGCTTATTTAGAATTATTTAGAAGAAGAAAACCACACTATTACAGCAGCATTTGCCTTCAAAAGACTTTCTTCAGCTAAACTATATTTATACAAGGAGAGAGATAAAATTCTTTTGGCATAGCTGTGACACAAAGCCGAGCTGGAGGCAAATTACTATTGGGCCAATGTTGTTTAACACCCTCATTAATTACCTGGATGCTGGGACAGAGTGCACCCTTAGCAAGTTCACAGACAACACAGAACTGGGCAGCAGCTGATACGGTTGTGCTGCCATTCAAAGGGACCCGGGTGGGATGGAGAATGGGGACTCAAACAAATCCCTTGAAGTTCGACAAAGGGAAATGCAGGTCCTGCATGTGGGCAGGAACAGCCCTAGGCACCCAGACATGCTGGGGGCTGGAAAGCAGCTCTGCAGAGGATCTGGGAGTCCTGGTGGCCAACAAGCTGACCACGAGCCAGCAATGCACCCTTCGTGGCAAAGAAAGACAACAGCATCTCGGGACCACACTAGGAAGAGCACTGCTGAAGGGTCGCTGCCAACAACATCGCCCAGAGGGTTTATGGAGATACTCAAAACCTGACTGGAAATGGTCCTGAGCAACCTGTTCCAGCTGACCTTCTCAGGGCTAGAGGGAAACAGTTGCACCCCTTCAGAAACTGTTACTGTTTGATATTGTCTGGCAACTACTGTTGCTTATGACACAGTGGTTGATAAAGTGGTCAACCACAAAAAACTGACAACAGGACAATAAAAAATAATAGCCTGAGGAAAACAAAATCATGCATAAAAGATCAGATACAAGGACAACAGAGCGGGTGGAAATGTCATGGAAGAGGACGGATAATCCACTCTCTACTGCTTACATACAAGAGGGTACATACCGAAGGGTACCTGTGTCAGCAGCAGCTGACACGTATTTATTGCTTTCAGTTATACAGAATAAAGACATAAATATTACAACTCAATTTAACTGGCAGTAGGACCACTCAGCACAACTGGAACTGACTGAACTGATTAGTCCCACACGAATCTCATTGTGGAACTACGCAAGACACCCACCAGAAGGAATAGCATGGAGTATTGTTAAAATAGTCTCCAAAACAAGTCCTCACTGGTTGCAGATCTGAGAACTGGAAACCAAGTCCAATGTGCATTTTTTGAAAAAATCCCTGTTTTACATATGCACCAAAGCACCCATTTCCACTCCTAGAAGGAGCATTTCATTATTGTGGGACGACAACATCACTCTGTCCACAACGAGCACTGACACAGTGGTTCTGTTCCTCTCCTCACCCCCTTAAATATAAAAGCTGTATCAGACTCGAGGTTTGGAAAGTAGTTTAGCAACTTTACGTTTATCATGTATGCAATCGAAGGAAAAAAACCCAGGATCCCGATATCATGATTTGCTCCAGATTGGGCAGGCAGCTGTATCAAGAATCTCCCAATTACCAAGTAAAATAAAAATGCATTTACAAAAAAAAAAGAAGAGGGAGGCAGGCTAGGGCTAGACAAAAGAGATATAAGAAGAGAGAAAAGTCTTCTTACATGTACCTTGCACATATATGTATGCCATGTCTCATCATCTAACTGCTGCTTTTTCACAGTTTATATTTGTTAATGTTTCTCTAGTTACTCTTGAAAATTAAACGTGACGTTCTCATAAATACAGCTCACTAACATTCTTTCCTCTGGAGCTGTAACGGTGGGTTTACTATTATTTTAGAAACGGCTTCACTGTTAACAACACAAAAACCACAAACCCGCTACATTTGTCAGAAAATCTTCCAAATTTTTTCTGCAGTTTAAATTCAACTGCAGTTCATGGGATTTCCAGTCCTAAATGACTTACGTTCTTCTGAAAACTAAACTACCTGAAAATGACTTTTTCTTGTATGCAGAATTTTTTATTCTCTTGTCCCACTGCTGTGACATTTGATGACACTGTCAGTGCTTCTTACCGTGCCAAGGCTTGGACTTTGGTGGCGTGTCGCTCTTCCTGCTCTGCTACTTTCCGCCTCCAGTTCTCCACCTCCTGCCTCAGCGCTGCAGAATGCTCCATCTCTCCATCAAGCAGATTTCTCAACGATCTGGAGGAAGGCAGCAGCCTCTGTTACAGCACTGCCAATACTGCCGAGTCATTAGAGGATACTCCATGATCACAGAGGAGGTTGCCTGAATGATACTATTAATGTCATACTAGAATTTCATTGTTCAATGTAATAAATGCACCCGATTTGATTATACAAAGATACAAAAAGCTACAATGAAAAAGGACCCAATCAAAACAGTTGTAAGTGCTTACTATTAGTTTGTATTACAACCTCACAAAGGTGCCCAAAGCACAGCCTATTATGGTACCTACTCTATCACCAGGCAGAAAGTGGATTATAATCTGGCCTCAGTTCTTCAGTGCAAACCTCAACATCTCAGGAATAATCTATAAGCACATGGCTACAAGCTATTTACTGGCAAGGACAGGAGACAGGTAGGGGTCTTGCCTCTACTGAAATAGAGCATGGCCATAAACCTTTGTGTAAAGTATCTGGTGAGACAGCAAAGGTCAGCACAACGCTTAACATTTAAAACCCAAAACATCCTGGTCTTTCCACCAAGCAACCACAAAGCTGAATGGAGCAGTAACTTCCAATTAAGGGAGTGGGGAGGATAAGAGGCAGGATACGGGATCAGTTGGTAGTCTGAACATTCAAAAAAAATATTGAAAATATCAATAGAAAAATGTAAATTATCAGAATAATCCTACTACAGAATAACAACAGTGCATCCTGAAGACTTTTGTATTTTCATTCATCTAATGATGTGTTCCAATGAGCTAAGCAAATAAAAAGTAGGTTTGATAACATTTTAAACAAGAAATTTATCATTTCTACATTTTTGTCACCATTTTGCTCCAAATGAACATAAAACCAGTCACAAACGACAGCCACTTTCAGCATAGCAATATTAGCCATCCTGCATCCCCTCTGCACCACGAGAGGGGAAAAATGACATTTTCTGCATATTCATATAATGACAAGCTTCTATTCATTTGCAAAGCTATCTTAAGAGATCTTAAGAATATTTTGGCTATAAATTTTGGTTTTGAGAAAACTATAGCAGGGAAAGCTCCCAATACAGAAAATGTTCTATGTGAATCGAATTCAAAGGAAAGCGTTGGTCTGCAGGCGTTACTCTGCAGTATCGACAGTGGCCTACTGCAGCAGTCAGCTCACCTTAGAGAGGATACCTCATCGAAAAGGCTACACAAAGAAAACGCATAGCTTCACACTAAAGACATCCTGTGTTACAGAACAGACTTTTTTAAATTATAGTGCCTCTTCATTAGGAAAGGAAAGCTACCTGTTCTGTTCTTCCAGCTCATCCTTTCTATTCATCATGGCCACAATAGCTTGGCGAAGTTCATCTAAAGAGAAGGGACGAAAAAAGATTAATTTCTGTGTCTATTTTTGCTTACTACAGATCTAAAAGTCATGTACATAGTGGCACTAATTCAGTAACACACTTAAAGATGATGCTAACATCATTTGCTATGCAGCAGAGCACATAAAAATGCTCTTTATCTCATCACTAATTTGAGCAATCTTTCAAAAATTAAATTCAAATTAAATTAGTCTGCATTTGGCTTTAATACAAACGTTTTCAAGTTTGCCTGTGGCTGCAGCTGGTTTGTTTTAATCGCAGACGTATGGGACAACACACCTTTTTACTACATGCACATTAATGTGATACGCTAACTTGTTCAACTTCTTCAAATTGCTTGTTTTTCTTGCTATAAATTCTGAATTTATAGGAAATAGAACAGTGAGACCAGAGAAAGTGTCGTTGCTTCTTCATAATTCTTCTCAAGCTCAATTTCAAAGACTGTCTTAAGGAAAATGTCATTGCCAAATCTTCTAATTTCCCATAAAAAACTTTTTACTTCCCATAAGTACCTTTAAAATTACTTTCTGTCATTACATCAAGAATAATTTTATTTTTTAAAGGCTTCTTTAGGGTAACATTCAACAGTAGTACCAGAGTAGCTGCATACCACATAGCAAAGTGTCAGCTAAAAGCACCGCCTCACCTGGAGTCCATCTGCTACTATACAGGTTTTACTATACAGCTCTACAATTATGATTTACTATAAATTTACAGAAAAATATCAGGACTTAATCATCTAACCTGACACATTCTAACTCCCAGATCTTGCATGTATATATATGAAATACAATACATCTTTAAATAGTTAACTGACTTCTAGCAAACATCTGGATGAATACATCTCCAAAACTAGATTTTTTTTAAAAAAACTTTATTAACATACATGAAATTGTTAATTAATATTATGAAAGCTTCTGCTGGGCCACAACTATATTGAATCATCCCTCCTAACAGTTAAATGAGATGTTCAAGAAAAAAAAGGTTGTCCTTTGGACCAGATTAAGTTTGCATACTCCAAGAGAGTGGACAAAATGCAACAGTTTTCACTGTGTCAGTCAAAGGCATCAGTCCGCAGGCACCGCAATCAGGCGGCATTAGCGCTCTGCTGGTGAATCCCCAATCAGCCAATCCAATTCCTTCACATCAGGTTTTTTCCAAAACAAACATTTCTGTTTCTTTGGCCATGGAAAAAGAATGTGATTATTTTGCTACCCATTCCGCATTACAGCTTGAGAACTAATTGACATCAGCAAGAAACACTTCAGTAGGTCATTAGAGGGATTTTGTACTCCATTAATTCAGCACAGAAAGAACAATTATTTTTCTACAATATCTTAGCATCTTCATAGGAGTTCACTATCCAGCTATAAAAAAACACCAACAAACTCATGTCTTGTAGAAAAGCCAAGAGTGAAATGTGTGGGTATGAAATACTAAATACACATTAAAAACAACAAAATCCCAAAACACCAATCTGGAGACCTCTGCTTTCTCCCTCAGTAATATTTCTCACATTCAAAACCAAAGCTGTGATTCCAGGGCTACTTCGACCAGGCATCCTAAGGCTTTTGGTGCTTTCAGAAAAAGAAGACTCCAGCGTGCCTTAGCCACCATCCCTATCCCCCTCCCCATTCTGGTACTGCTGTTCATACACATATAGCGCCCCAGCAGGAACAGATCCACCTCAAAATCCTTGGGGAGCTGGTGGTTTTTTCTGCTGGGCTACGTTTCAGACAGCTGTCAAGGGATCCGACTTTGAGTTAACGCTCTTGCTGGCAGAACAGAATACCTTCCGAGTCAATAAGGATGAATAGATAAGGATGACAAGGATGACAAAAGGCAGAATACCCTTTTTGGCAAGAGTAAAGTTCACATTGCATCAAGTGACCAGGTAACTACTGCAACTGGTGTGGCAATTGTAAAAAAACTTGGAATGGAAAGATTATATATGACAAAATATGCTGTGCTCCATTATTTTCAGGACTATTTTTCAAAAGACAGTCTGCAATAGGTTCTTTTTGACTAGGATTTATTTAGAGGGAGAATGATGACAAACAACAACAAAAAAAATCCACCAAACCCTACATTCTGAGATGTAAGTATCACATTTAGCTATAAAATATCAAACTTGCTGATAATGAAACTCAACACACTATTAGTACTCTTTTGGTCATGATGAGACTCTGCCATTTCAAGAACAGACTGGAAAGGCTGGCGTTTTTGAGCGGTTTTTGTTTGTTATTTTGTGGTTTGTTGGTAGGAAGATTTTTCTGGCAGTGGAAAACTGGAGGGTTTTAACAGCCCTGAAAAAAATAATACATAGTGTTGTGTAAATGGACCACAATCCACAAACCACAGCCTATCTGCAAAAAGACTGTTGTAAGGATGAGGAAAGTAGAATAAACCAGCAAGTGTGCAAGCCTTGTGTAAGTTCACCACACAACCAAAAACCACCCAGAGTGAGCTTTCAGTACAGTAACACTCTATAAAAAAAAATAAAGATCCTTAACTATAAAGTTGAATTCAGAACGCTCCTCAAGAAAGCATCAAGGCAATGGCATTTTAAATATTTCAAGTGGCAAGCGCTTCTTTTCTGCTTTTTTTTATTTTCCTGAGTGCGAATCTACACAGATACTTTCAGAGACAGATAAATCTTCCAGCAGACTAGTTACATCTTAAATCACAAGTCTGACCTTTAAAAATGCGCTCCCTAAGCTGCCTGCTTGAACACTGGCTATTAAGTTTTTATTTAGTACTTCAAAATCTTGTAAATATTACCCTGTCCTGTCACTATTAACAGGGCAAATTTTAGTAGGAAACTAATTAGCCAATAGAGCATTGGCCTTCTACTGTATTGAACTTCTTACCGTGGAGTCTGTAAGATGAACCACAGCATTTTTCCTCACTGATGAAATTTAAACACCCTCTGTCCAAGGCTGTGCTTTCAGAGAAGTCACAAGGATTTAGCACCTGCCAGTGCCAGAAGCTACTTAGAGGACAGAGAAAGTACAAAAACACCTACCTTATTTACTTCCACAGCCAGGGCAAAAATATAATATGTAGGTTTGATTATTCAGTAAAGTTCTTCAGTGACCACGAGAAGTGAGGGCTTTCTCAAAAACATATGAAAAAATATGGGATAATGTACAATGCTACAGCCTTTGCCAGCTTCTGTGGTGAAGCACAACTTTAAAAACCAAGGAAAATTAGAGTGGAAAAAACAAGTTGGCAATTATTTATTACAAATAGCAGAATAATCAAAGGACCTCATAAAGAAGGAGACGAGTAGTAACCCACTAAAACAGAAGTTTTTGAACTTCCTTTTTTCCACTGCAAAAATGGGGGAGACCAGTGCTACCAGGACACATCTTCTGGTGTAACACAATGCTGAAGACACAATCTTCCCGTGACAACAACAAGCCATGTTGTTCGTGATTCAAATATGACAAGATAAATACTTTTTTTTTTTTAAATTCCAACATCAGGTCATGAAATAGGTACATAAATAGAAAAATTCTGACAAATGTAGTTATTTACAAAACTGGTTCTAAGACATAACAACCTGTAAAATAGGGCAAGTTTTCAAATGAAGTCTAATATACACAGTGACGCTCTCACTCTACGAATTAGAATTTCTCTTCAGCAGTAGTATTTTTTTGAGATCTATCTGCCACTAAGTTAACCTATACCTTATAAACACATGGAACACAAATTCAGGAAAACCACTAAAAATGGCAGAAATTTTAAATTACAGCTTCTCTTAACAAAATGTTCCAACCCACATATCAAAGGAAGCAAGAAGTGGTTAGTACTAGACTAGTAAATTTAAAAGGAAGCAAAAAAGGAGTAGATTTAAAAAAAAGAAAAAAATTCCTTTCAGGCTTTGTCTTCAAAAGTAAGAAGCACAAAAATCCAGTCACTGGGGACATCACAGCTTTCCTCACTGCAATACTGTATTCCATTTTTCTTGTCTGATGTATTAGAATTAGTTGCTATGCAACCAAGCTATAAACCTCACCATTTAATAATTCTTCTGCTAATTGCAATAGGGAAAAAGAGCTTCAGCGTCTGGCTTTCGCACAGCACTGATTTCTTTCTGTACAGAAAATCTACGGCCAATAACAAGGAATTTAAAGAAAGCACTTTTACTGCATGTATCAGGGATCAACTTATACATGAAGTCAGCTAAATTTTTATTATAATAGTAATTAGGTTAATTGCTAAATGTTCTACTGGCTTTATAGATTGTTTTGACAAGCTTCCCCCTCTTCCTTCCACCAAAACCTTCTCTGAAATGGGAAACTAACGATCGCATGTATGCTTCTGTTGATCCTGTGCTTCATTTCATTTACAAATTGCTAAGTATCAAGAATTGAAAACCTCAGTGTTTACTTTCTATTTTATAGCTGCCTTAACTACACATAGGAACTAACTGAGCAACTGAAGGAGACCAACTGCGGCCCCTGCTGGTGCCCAGTACACTACAAAACAAAATCACTACAGTGCAAACAGATTTCTATTACTGGAAAACAAGACGTAATGAGGAATGGATAATGTAGGAATAACAGGAGCAAAGAACACCCAGTGACTGAGGGATCACACTATCAACAGCACCTCCATGTACACCTTCAATTATGTCACTTAGAAGTCTCAGAAATAGCTTCCTACTTTATGAAGAAATTTATACAAGAGGATTTTTCAGCTTTGTAAAGCTCGGTCAGCAGACCCATGCCAGAACCTAGCACAGCACCCAGCGAAAATGCACAGTCTGCCTCCTTAACATACACTGGCACAGAGAGTGTTTGAACATGACATTAGGATATCTTAAGGGTTCATTCATTTTGATAATTTCATAAATCAATTTCAGAAAACAATCCAAGCTGCATCTCCTTTAACTTCCCAAATGTCAAAATTTAAGATTAGTTCATATTTAAGTTTATAAAATAAAGCGACAAACACCCCCCAGAGCTTTAGGAACAAAGCCATATTCACGAGTTCAGTTACAAAACTCTCTGTACAGTAATGAAAATAAAACCATACCAACTTACACGTTTAGACAGCTAGTAATTTCAAAAACTAAGGTTTTTTTTTCCTACAAGTTTGTATGAAGAAAAAAAGATCAAGTAAACAAACTGCTGTAAAACAAGATTAGTACAAGTACAGGCAAAGGCTGTCTTGTCCTGTCTAGTTCGACTCTTAACATCACTGAAAATATGACTATCCTCCACCTTAATTGTAACTAAGGTTTTTGCTAATGAAAGCCTATATTTATGTTCGGAGCAGATTTCCACATCAAAACCACAGACTGAATGAAGCTAGAAAGAGTTCCAGGCTTATTTGGGTTTTCTTGCAACTAGGTGTTAATGAAAGCTGGCAAAAAAAAGCGATCACATCAGAAACAGCCATTGCTGTTTCCAGAGATTTAAAGAGGTTAGTCAAATTAAATCACTATTGTTCATTTAACTACTCAAGCCACATCTAGTTTAAGGATGACATTAGCTTCTCTGTGGTAAAAGCTAGCGTTGTACCAGCTGCAATGAACCATAACCTGGGATCTGCCAATTCAAAACCCATTGCTGAGCAGTCATTTTCAATGTGGTCATTATTATCGGAAACCAAGTGCTGTCTGCCTCTCCAAACAGATCTTACTGCAATACAAACAGACATGAAGAGCTATAGGAGTTTCAAAGTTTATTGCATCAATTTAGACACATCAAGGAAGTACTTACTAATTGTCATGGATTCTGGCACCGTGGCTGAAGGCAACATATTGCTTAAAGTATTCACTTGAGCCGGAGGACTGGCTTCCACTCTAGGCATAAAAGTACAGTATCACCAACAAATGAAAACAAATTCCTAAATTCAAAACTTAAGAAAAAGGCATCCCAAAACTAGAATTGTCATCATATTCACCTATATTTAATCAATGTATGTTTAATAATCCTTTAACATATCTCTTGTGAGTCTGATTTAAGAATATGCACAAAAAAAGGCAAATCAAGAGGCCTTGGAGAATATAGTAAAAAGTAACACAAAGAACAACAAAGACTCTATTTTCAAGCCAGGAGGCTAAGTCTGCCTGTTATTTGACGTGACTACACAACTTCAAGATAATTAGCAAAAGTTCAATAAACAAAATTATACAAAAAGGGAAGCGCAGGCATTTGTATTTGTCTTTCCAAACATTTGCAGAAGTGCCCCCGTGAATAGTCTGCTTCCCAGCAGTGAGCAGGTGCTATGCAGTAAGAGTAGTAGGCAGCATTCTGTACGTAACAACAGTAAGTTGGCAACTACAGTGAAGATTATTTTTCTTTTAAGAAGAAAACAAACACCACTATTTGACACATGCCTGTAAGGAAGCTCAGATCTTCTTGGAACCAGTTCTACCGCATGAACAGCATGTTCTCCATTCTCCAAGTTGCCTGAAGTAGAACGCACAAACATTAGCTTCCTTCAGTTAACAATATTTTAAAAATTATAAAAACAAAACCAGAAGGAAGGTAATTGCATTTTTAACCAGAACTACTCATCTTTACTCCAGCTTTTAAACACTTAAAATTCCTTCTCCAGGGTTGGCTCTGGACGTCCACCCTGAATGCCAGCACAATTGTCAAATCCCTTAGGAACACAGCCATCAGTTTAGAAAAGAAATTAGTACTGCACTATTCCTAAATTATAATTTAGATGCCCATTTCACAATGATAACAACGTTGCAAAGATATGAACAGACTTCTTACTGAAGTTTTTTCTGCAAGCCCCAGGAGTCTAACCACCCCATAGCCATTAAAAAACCGTTTGTGACTTGCAGGATAAGAATTTGTGGTGTGTCCCCAGCACGTGAAACCTTGCAAAGGCACCAGTCCTTTACGCATTCCCAACAGAGCACCACACCTACGTACCAAATATCACACAGATGCTGCTTCAAAAGCATGGATAACACACACCTCTCCACAGATGCGCAACTGTCAGGACCAAAATACACACATTACTGGGCCTGTCATTGCAGTAATTTAGGTGGGAAGAAACAAAAATCACTTTTTATTGATGTTTTTAGCATTTCACTATGTAATGGTTACAACGTTACCATAAAAGAATCCTAAAATTATGAGATAAAATAGCACAGAATCTAAAAAGTAAAGATTTGAGGGGAAAAAAAAAGTTTCTGGGAATTAGAGTTCTGTTGGAATGACTATGGAGGAGAAAGCTCATTTTTTAAGCAGTGGACTTCACTGAAACTCAGTTCCTGAAACGCATACTCCAAATGCATACTTTTTGTTCCAAGCACCTGATTTTGACTCAGGCTCTCCCATCTCTAGGTGCACAGAGATCTGATACAGCCCAACACATCCCTGAAGCACCGTAACAGACTGACAACAATTTATTAACATACAGCACTGCAGGTTATCACTTTCAAATACACGTCTCATTATTTATCTGTATTAAAACCAATAAACCAAAATACTGGGTTAACTACATATTTTACAAAAGCCCATTAAGCTTGTTTTAGCAAAAATGTTGACACAGTAATAACAAGCTTGCCAGTTACTGGGTGGAGCTGCCCCCAGGAAAAGCTGAGACCCATTGCTTCTGGTTCATCTACCAAAAGCGTAACTTCCAAAGTTAAGCAAACAACTGCCCAAGGTGGCCTTCAATCTCATCAGACTGTCACTACACACATACCCGTCTGTGTCACTCTCCCTACCAGGCTGACACGTGGGTTGCAGGACAGGCCTTTAACGGCTCAATGTCCAAGTGGCGGCCAGTGACGAGTGCTGCTCCTCAGGGGTCGGTGCTGGGACCAGTGCTGTTTAGCGTCTTTGTTGGAGACATGGACAGTGGGATAGAATGCACCCTCAGCAAGTTTGCTGATGACACTGAGCTTGGTGGCACGGTCGACACACTGGAGGGCAGGGATGCCATCCAGAGGGACCTGGACAGGCTGGAGAGCTGGGCTGGTGCAAATGGCATGAAGTTCAACCAAGCCAAGGGCAGGGTCCTGCACCTGGGAGGTGGCAATCCCAGGCACAAATACAGGGTGGGCAGAGAATGGCTGGAGAGCAGCCCTGAGGAGAAGGGCTGGGGAGTGCTCCTGGAGGAGAAGCTCCCCAGGAGCCGGCAGTGTGCGCTGGCAGCCCAGAAAGCCAACCCCAGCCTGGGCTGCAGCAAAAGCAGCGTGACCAGCAGGGACAGGGNTGAGATTAGATATTGGGAAGAAATTCTTCCCTGTGAGGATGATGAAGCACTGGAAGAGGTTGCCCCGAGAAGCTGTGGCTGCCCCATCCCTGGAGGGGTTCCAGGCCAGGCTGGATGGGGCTTGGAGCAACCTGGGGTGGTGGGAGGTGTCCCTGCCACCATTCTGTGATTCAGAGGACAGCCTGTACACTCTTGTCAGCTCAGGGCTGCTCAGAAGGGCCCAGTGACAGCAAGGGAAGTTGAAATCACAAAATCAGACAGCAGGATCTATGTTGCTGTTTCCTGAAACTGCTGAAGATTCCTTTCAGCAGCCCAGTGCCATATCATCCTGGCACGCATGCTGGACCATAGGGTTTACCGGGAAGAAAAAGAGGGGCAGGAAGAGAACCGAAAATATCTGTATACTGTGCCAGAAAGGATCTGAGCAGGCCTGTTGTTGATTAACTCTACTAGTCTGAGCATTGTCTCCAAAGCAGTTCTGAGATGAATTAAGATGAAAGAAGGATCTTGGGTATCTCCTAAACAAAAGTAAGCTCCTGTTACACTTATTGCTGTCCTCTCTCGTCATCTGTTGCCAGTACTAAGCAGTGGCTTGGTCTCCTGATTTCCTCTACAAACGTCTAGCTCCTGATGCCCTGTGACATCTGACTGGCTAGTAACTCCTACAGCTCAGCTGGGAGCTCCCATTCCACCCAGCCCCTCCCTCAGCAGCAACGTTTACCTCCAGATTTCAGTCTGTTGCAGTCCACAAACACCTATAAATCTATGGAGTTCTTCTAAAAATTTCTGTACAAAATTTAAGAGAACACTATGCCACAAACTACATAATCTTTTCTAAATCCATTCCTTCCTAAACTTAAAAATGTAGGATCACAAGAAGAAAAAATATCAAAATTTATCTGTTTTTTTGAAACACTGGCATTTCTTAAGAGGTACGTCTTCAAATACAGCAGAGGGCAGTACAGCGTTATTTCACAATTCATGTTACTTTTATCACCAAACTTACAGAAATGAATTACACTTCTTCCACAGTTAGTCAATTAATGGTCCATTTAAACTCTTGGCACATATAATATATATGTAAAAATATGAAGTATTTTACAATTAAAACATTATCTGAATGACACTGAGAATTTTTTAAGCGGTCATCACTGAATGAGAATACATACCCAAAG
Organism: Pedionomus torquatus; assembly: GCA_013398155.1. Lineage (NCBI taxonomy): Eukaryota > Metazoa > Chordata > Aves > Charadriiformes > Pedionomidae > Pedionomus > Pedionomus torquatus. The sequence goes on from VZRU01011265.1 coordinate 296,886, forward strand.
CTTTATAAAAGTAATGTTTTCTAAACAGCTATCACAATACTAATTGGGGGTCCAGGGGCGGCTGCGGTTGCGGGGTAGCAGAAGTTTTTTTATTCTTTTTGGTACCAATACAGATACTGGTAAAGGGCCAGGTCATCTTTTCCGTATACCTTTGACCATTTTCATTGCTTGCTTCAAGATCTTCTCCAAATGGTCCATGTCATTCTTGAAGTGTAGTACCCCAAACGGCATACAATACTGCAGCTGAGGCCACATCAGAGCCAACTGAGCATGAATTTACAAACGACACTTTCACTTCTACGTGTCCGTGTGAAGCGTGCTTTTGCTGCAGAAACACGGCACTGCTAATTCACTACCAGCTTGTCACCCACTACAGTGGGTCCTGCAGACATGAGGGTACCAGCAGATGAAAAATTAGCAAGCAGGTTGAAGGAGGTGAATCTCCCCCTCTATTTCACTGTTGTGAGACCCCACCTTGAGCACTGTATCTAGTTTTGGGGTCCACCACACAAGAAAGGCATAGACTCATTGGAGTAGGTCCAGGGAAGAGTCACAAAAATTGATCAGAGGGCTGGAGCACCTCTCCTGTGAAAAATGGCTGAGAGAGTTGGGGTTGTTCAGCCTGCAAAAGAGAAGGCTCTGGGGAGACCTTACTGTGGCCTTTCAATACAAAGGCGGCTTATAAAAAGGATGGAGACAGGCTTTTTACCTTGGTCGGGAATAGCAGGACAAGGAGCAACAGGGGGTTTTTTTGAAACAAAAGAGGGTAGATTTAGATTGAATATAAGGAAGAGCATTGGGGTTTTTTTATGATGAGGGTGATGAGACACTGGAACAGGTTGCCCAGAGAAGCTGTGGATTCTCATCCCTGGCAATGCTCAAGGTCAGGTCGGTCAGGGCTTTGAGCACCTGATATAACGAAAGATGTTCCTGCCCACAGCAGGGGGTTGGACTAGATGATGATCTTTGAACATCCCTTTCAACCCAAACAATTCTATCATTCCGGTATCCTTTTCCAAAGAAGTATTTCCTGGCCAATCGTTTCTCATTCTGTATATAAACAGATAACAGTTTCTATTGAACTGCATCCAATATTTGATATTTTCTCCAATCTGTCAAGATTAATTTGAATTCAAATTCTCAAACCCACTTGCAGCTTCTTCCATCTTAGTGATACTAGAAAACAAGTATTTTCTATTCCACTATCCTAAAGATTAATTAAATAACATACAAGACCACAGCTTAACCCCAACCAAACTCTAGTTTATTTTGATATTGGTAAGTCCTTCTCAACTAAGTATCTACTAAAATGGAGAATTCTGAACAAATTTTAATTGAACCTCCCATCCCAGCTGTGCAGTATCTCCTACGTCCTTATAATCCCATTATTTCTTACCATTGTCCCATGTTAGAGATTCTGTGATAGTTTGATACAATTCAGTGAATTAAAATACCTACCTGTTTGGGAGTAAGAGCCAACAGCACTGACAGGGAACAGAACATCTGAGTCATCATTCAGGACCTGCAGAGGAGTCCAACTGCATATCTGAGAATTGCACGTGCTCATTTCATGAGGTCTAGATTTAAAGTAAACAAAACAAACTATTTATACAGTCAATATTCACGTCCACAATGCTTATATTTCTTTCAGGGGTACCACTGCAAGAAAAGCCTTTATTTCAACCTGCCTGCCTATTTCCTGGTTTATACATACAGAACTACACTAAAGATCAGACCATTCCAAAACAGATCAGACAATCATTTGCTTGCCTCTTTTTTCCAAAGAGAATTCTGTGTCAGAAATAAAAAGGGCATGTTAGTATCTAAAATTATTATTCTTCTCCTCTCAGTTTAGCCATGTCTTGTTTAACTATCTACGCTAATGGTAACAGGCTTACTCTGTTTAAAATATGTGGGTTTACAGTAAAGCCAAAATAGAGCTGATGTCACAATAAGAATAACGAAACTTCAAATAGGCCAGAATTATAGTCTGGCTATATCATGCAACAATTTCAACAACTGGGAACCTCAAGAACAAAATCTCAAAATTCTGGTTTTCAGTGGAACTTAGAAGCAAAATACCATCATCACAGTTGTGCAAATGGTTGAAACAGAGGAGAAAAAAACCCAAAATAATAAAAAAAACCAAAATCAAACCAAACAAACAAAAAGCTGGGGGGGTGGAGGGTGGGTGTGGAGGCTGAAAAGAGGGAAAAAATAAAACAGAGAGATAGAAAACCTACGGTTCAGTTAGTTACATAAACTTGCCATGAAGGAACAGGCACGGGGAGAAGCACAAAATATTTACCACTGGCTCCTGCAACACTTACTTGTCAGAAGCTTCAGTTTCACCTTCTGTGCCTTTATTTCCTAACATTTTTCCATATAGTCCATCCTCATCTGCATCTTCATCATCAATGCTCTTCACATCCAGTTTCTGGTATTCATACTCTCCATTCACCAATACCGAATTGCTCTTCCACAAATGGTTACTTTCATTCCCATTAAATTTTTTTCCAAGAGAGCTTTCAGATGAGGGCAATGCAAAACCTGAACATCTGTCTGCACTCTCTTCTGAACTTTCTCCTGTAACTGGAGTCTTCATAGCATCCCCCAAATTTTGCTCATCTTCCTCTTCATCAAATGAAATGATATTTGTCACTCTCTTCTTCTTTTTTCGATCTTTTTTATATTTCAAATCTAGCAGCAACATAAAGGTTTACACAGTTCAGAAAAGAGAAACACCACTGTAGAGTCACGTGCAGCATACGGTCAATCACACTGGCGTTTCATCTTGCCAGCCTGTTCTGTACGAACAAAGTTATCCCAGGTCAAGTATCACCTACTATATTAATCTCATTTAAGGTGCTAAACAACAAAAGCCTTACCACAATTTTGTTTTGCAAACCATGTTTTGAGACATGGAATCTATTTTAAATGCCAATAAAAAGTAGATTTCATCTCAACTTCTATTCCTACCAGATAGCAGTCACATCTGGGGGTTGTTTTTCTTTTTCTCATAGCCAAAAGAATTTAAAGCCTAAACTCAAACCTTGTTTCTTAACTGAAAAACACACGAATCCCAGAATCTTCCAGCAGTTTTGTATCTTCACAAAGCAAAACATTCTTTCATCTCAACTTCTGGAAATTAAGATGATAAGATATTCCTTTGGTTTACTTGGAACTGAAAATGTATAATGAATATCGCATTTTGCTTGATTAATTTCAAATTATGAAAGATTTGTTAGTGATTAATTTCCTCCAAACTGGCTGTAACACTAACACATTCAAACATAAAAAGATCCTAAGAGTAAATTTTGACCAGTGGTCATCCAGACTGTATAGAATTTGGACTGTAAACATGGGCGCCGCTTGAAGAGGATCACAAGCTAAGGTTTTTATCTGACATATGATGACAGACATATGGCAGTGTATTTCTGATTGATAAAGTGTCAAAAGAAAATGTATTAAAAATGAAAAATCATTACATCAGAAATTACATGGCACAATCTTATGAATAAGAAACTTAAATTTAGGTTGCAAGCAAAGCCCTTCACCAGTAAGATAGTTTTAGCCTCTCTCTCACAGCAACAGAAGAAAGCTAAAATACTCATTTATCATCCAGTATTCACACCAGTATTTCTGAAAAAATTAACACTTTTTACTTCATTCTCAGCTAGTTTATCTGTACAGTGGACTTACTTTAAGGTTTTGTTCCATAACAGTGCATAACATTTAATTGGAAAATTCATTTAAACACACTTGAACTTTCTCTAAGTTTGCAAATGGCACTGCCATGGCAGAAATGCTTACCAGCATTTACATTCTTTGAGAGAACAGGGAGCGGGTCATTGTCTTGATCCGGTTTTATCAGAATGGAGACAGCAGACGATGCAGTTATCTCTCTAAGGAGGCTGCTGACACCCTGAGTGGATTCTTTCAATAGCGAGGTTACATTTTGTGTCGATTCCTTTAACAAATCAGACACGGTGGGTGTGCATTTGCTCTGCCCATTTAAATCCTTATTATCAATGTTGATTGCAAAAAGAATGGAGTTCAGACCTTTAGATAAAAGAAAGCACACACAAAAAAAAAAAAAAAAAAGACAAAAAACCTTTTGTATGCTTCATACAAAAGTTAGAGATAGAATCTAAGGATTAACAAAGATAGAATCTAAGGATTAACAAAGCTATGACACGTAAAACATTTTTTCAAGAAGGCTCCATAGTTCTCCATGTAGGACCTCTTATTCTTTCACATATCACTTATGAGTTTTAGATGATATTCAAGGTGAAGCAACCGGTTCTGAATCGATAATGATGGCTGTTCTGCTGCACATTAAATAAGCAGTGAGTACTCTGAACTTCTTTATTTATAACCTGTTATTAAAAGCCATTTCAATGCAACTTTTAATATTTGTATTATATTTATATTGTATTAAAAGAAACTCCTATGAGCCCCCATCTTGCAGAACGAAGCATGTAACCACAAAGCTGTGAAAAAGGGGTGTAACAGGTAATAATACATCACTTCTGTGGTCAAACTGTAGAAATTATCTGTTATCATTCCTTACTCTTCCTCTCCTTCTATGTATTTACCTGTAATTTGGATCTTACTATAAACGTCTATCATGGCTCTTTTCTAGGCAGGAATAACCCATTTTGTTTTCTCTAAATTGAGCTACTTTTTAAAACAAAGTTAGCATTGACTGATGAAGAGTTAGAAAATTTATGTGAAAGATTTTTGAACTGTAGCAAGGCCAGATGCAATGTTGTAACATATCATTAATTCATAGCATAAATTGGCATAATACCTTGACTATTCACCCTGAACATGTATCTGACACACATTCTCCACACAAACAGCACGTGTCAGAGAAGTTCCTCACAACCAGAAACAGATGTCACATCCCAAAATGAAAGTTTTCCAAGAAGAGCTGCATTTAAGAGAAAGTCTTACCAGCTGCCATCGTAGGGATCATACTGGAACGTTCTTCATCCATCATAAAAGACCAGTCTTCATAGAAGACACTACAATTACAAATAGAAAAAAAAAAAAAAAGAATATGTAGTCCCATATTAACATATATTCCACCTTAAAAAAACATGAAAACTCTGAAAAATTAGTATGAGTACAGCAATGGATTGAATTATGTGTCACAGTAACTCCCTGAAGCCCTGAAGTATATAGAACTCTCTAAACCATTATCAGAGACATGCTAAATAGGGTTTTATCTTCAGTTTTAACTCTGCCTTTTTTTTTTTCTAGGGGAAAAAAGCCACTCAGGACAAGGAGGTTCATACTACACTAGTAGTCACAGTATTTCTCTACACTTATTTCTATACTGCACATATATGATTTTTTAGTAACTATAGACAATCATGATTCCCAAGCCATTTTATAAAATATCAGAATGCATGAATACAAACAAAAGGATCCAATTCATCTTGACGAACCTGATCTAGTGAAAAGATGTTCCTGCTCACAGCAGGGGGTCTGGACTAGACAATCTTTAAAGGTCCCTTCTAACTCAGATCATTCTGATATTCTAAGGTGACCTGTTTCAATGTCCAAACTCACATCAATTACCCTGAACACTTGAGTCAAATAGGAAGTCGGATGTAAAAAAAAAAAAAGAAACTGAAATTTCACTGTGAAAACTTAAATTACGTTGCTCTAAACCTGGTTCTAAACCTGGTTCTTTTTAGTACATTAGAGTTGCATTTTTACTATCATCATTCAGTTAACTAAACACAGAAACAGGTAAGAAAAAAGCCCTCAGCCTATGGTAAACAACTTTGACAAATTAACTTCAAAGTTCCCAAAACGGGTAAGAATTGAAGATGTAAACTGATCATGTAAATCCCATCTGAATTTGGATAACATTTACACCTTAAATATTCTGAATAAGTCTTTTCAGAAATAGTATTTCGTGTAGAATGCAGAGAGTGCTGCTGACACTGTGTAAGAATTGCTACAAGTATGAGAGTAAATAGTGACACAGCAATCCCAGCCTCCAATTCCTTTACAACCATTTTCAGATTTTTCTTCCTTTGTTGTTTTGTTTGTCTTTAATTCCATATCAAAATCTGTCCTGCAAGAAAACTACAGAGGACTGCAACAGATTAAAAATGAAAAGGAGATCCAGAACATCCATTAATTGATGGAAATGGAAAAAATGCCTTTCTGCTGAATCCACTGGACTTGCTCAAGCTCAACAGTTATTGGTCAGAAAGAAAAATATCCCAAATTTTCAACAAGAAAAGGAACTGAAGACGCATGAGGGAAAAGGTAGGACTCAATTAAGTTTGAACTTACATGCAAATTTAAGTGCCTTTCGCACATCCAAAGTACTTTAAGATTTCACAATGCATAGTTAAGTTATTCTCAATAAGGTTCACAAACTGGTACAAAACCACTTCTGAGTGATCTGCAGCAGTAGCCACCTATTGCCTGAGTACTGGAGCGTTTCAATTACAGGGTGAGAATCTCCAAAAGGCAACAGGCAACCACCACTGATGAACGATAAGATGAAGGCTGCAACTGTGTGCTGTTTTAATGGTGAGGGGCACCTCAAAGCATGATGTCAAGGTCCCAGTGAGGAAAATTGTTGAAAGAATAGGGAAAGGACTCTGGAAAGAGAATGGAAATGAAGATGAGGATAGAAACATATGTTCTCACATGCTAGAATGAAGCCAGTTTCAGGTCACATGTTGATATAGGCATAAGTCACCAGCTTAATGGCTGCCAAAATCTCAAAAATGAACAAAACGAAATTATGAGGTTAAGTGGCTTCACTAGCATAGCAATTAATACGGTGTATTATTACAGCTCTTTGTTGTTAGTTGGTTGGTTGCCTCTTTTTTAAATTTCAATACTTCTTTTGTCAATACGTTTCCTGCATTACAGAGATATCAAATACAGTACCTGAGTCGACTCTTATCTGCAAGCAGCATATGAACGTATCTTTCCAGGGAATGTTCGTTTAACGCACAGCGTAACCAAGCCCGGCCTCTACCAATATCTGTAGTAATCATCTTCAGAGAGTAAAAGCGCTGCAGCTCATGTTTATTCAGAACTTCTTTCACATAGTACCAAAATACTGGCTCTGGAACACATTTTTTTTTTTTAAAAGAAGTATAAAAATGCACCAAAACCCACTAAGCTTATATGCTCAGAATGCATTCACATGCAATTTTATAAAACAAGCAGATAATGGTATATAACTTTGAACAAAGGTGAATCATTTAGCATCTTTGTGTAACAATCCAGATAAACAGGTTATTTATTTCTACAGAAATAAATAGAGAACTTAGGCTATTTAAGCTCTTAGGACTTTCCACTTCTTTGAAAAAGCACACACACACACACATTAGAGGATTCTATCTTACATTTTTAAATAGAATTCACCTTTAAAAGCACATTTAAGACAGTATTTCATCCATAGGACAGGTTCACAAGTTCTGCTGGGAATATATCATGCAAAGGAAAAAAAATCTTTAGACTCTTACCGCTGATTGTGAAATCATAAAATCATTCAGGTTGGCAAAGACCCTTGGGATCACTGAGTCCAACCATCAGCCCCACTCTACAAAGCTCTCCCCTGCACCAGATCCCCCAACTCCACATCTCAACCGCTCCGAAACACATCCAGGGATGGGGACTTGATCCCCTCCCTGGGCAGCCCATTCCAGGCTCTGACCGCTCTTTCAGTGAAAAATTCTTTCCTAGTGTTCAGCCTAAAGCTCCCCTTTTGCAGCTTGAAGCCATCCTCTCTCATTCTATCACTAATTCCCTGCGAGAAGAGACCAGCCCAAACCTCTGCACAACGTCCTTTCAAGGAGTTGTAAAGAGTGCTGAGGTCCCCCCTCAGCCTCCTCTTCCTCAGACACAACACTCAGGTGTGGGCTCAGCACTGGTGAGCCCAGGGGGACAATCACCTCCCGACTTCTGCCGGGCACACCATTTAATGTTAGAAGCCAGGCCCAAAGCAGGAGGCAGCTCCAGAATTTGCAGAGATGCAAACGACAAATGCACGTAACTTTAGATGTAACACTTTTTGTTTTTTAAAGGGCAACAATAACCCTCTCCTCTAAAGTACTTTCTTGCCCTGTCTTGAAATATTAATAAAAGGCTTTTTTTGCAGTTGTCTCAAATTTCTCAGTTGGAGGTAACAAAAATCAGTAACTGTAAATGCACAATAAAACACCTAGTATTTTACATATCCCTATTTCTTAACTGAATTAAGAACATATTATAAGGATGTATTTATTACAATCCACCTCTTACCATTTTCTCTGGGTGAAAAGAACAACCAAACATCAGATAATTCCTCTGTAAAACTCGAATCATTATTATATGATATAGTTTGGCAAATGTTAGTCATTAAGATTGCCTCAAATACATACTGCTTGAAATTATCTTAAAATATTAACAATAACATGCACAAGGCTTTGTTTTGCTATAAATAGAATTACTCAAATAACTAGAAGAGTTTGAAAGTTGCTACTCTATACAGTTAGTAACACATCAAGAAACTGAATTTATGGCAAATGGGATATTTTTAAGAGAAAAAAACACAGGAGAAAACAGAATTACAAAAAAATTTAAAACACATCACCCTTTCAAGGAGACATGTACGTGCTCGTTTTGACAGATGAATGAATAACTTTGCTCAGTATTTTTTTTAAGTTAACAAAAAAGGAAAAAGAATTCTGATTTACACGTGAGTGGTACACTATCACCTCAAATATTACACTAGCTTTTAACCATAATCTCAAGGTAGGTAGCATAAAGCAAATGTTAAAAGATGGATAAAAAATTTCCTCAAAAACACAGAATAAAAATTCACAAGAGAGAATTTCCACTCCTCACTTATCACTTTTCTAAATCTCTTTTAATACAGTAAGAATTTTAAGAAAAAGCCATCCATAATGCTTCTCTCTCTCTGCTAAGTGAAGAGCAGGCAGTCAGGTTTTGAATAGGTTTTCACCACAGTTTAGGACTTCTTTGGTGAAATACGCTCCGTTGGGGTATGGGGGGTTTTATTACTCTCTGCTGAAAGATAAATATAGCAGCAGATTAGCAAAGTTATATTATAAACTTTAAAATCCTAAACACATACCGAGCAGGTTAGATTCATTAACTAGAAGTTTTGCCAAACAGGTCCTACAGCTACACAAGAATAACCCAAAGCTCTTCTAAATTAGACAAATGTGTAAAACGCAGGAACCTTTGAACTGACCAAAGGAGGATGCAAAGCTGAAGGTGTACTTTGCTGGGCTAGGACCTCATAGGCACATACACTCGCAAACAATAAGGACGCTGACTGGGCAAATCGTATCATTCAAATACCACGTCCTGCTCCTTTGGCTTCAACTTACTTGGTCTGCATCTCAAAAATAAAACAATGTACACATAAAGAAAGCATTTCTTAGAGTGTCAGATCTATAACAAGATGACACTGATTTATTGATTTCACTGTTTCTTCTAACCAATAATTCATTTTCCCACCTTGCTAGAGGTCAAAACAGAACTGAAGTAGGAAGTGAAAATATTACAAGAACAGAGAAAATAAACACATTTCCCCTTATGCTGAGAGTGAAACGAAGTGTTTCTTGGCTTTATTTACAGATACCAAGAATTTTGAAAAGCTTCAAGATTTGGATTATCATCAGTTTTTAATCAAAACCTATCCAACATTAGTAACACTATTCCATATTCTAAATCCAAGTCCTAACTATTGACATGATTTTTTATAATCCAATACTTATTATTCAGAAGTAAGATCACTTTAACTTCAGTAAACACAATTTGTGCAATTGTACTGTAGGCAGAGAAGACACTGACATTACACAATTCACCAAAGTATTAATCACTCTGTGAAAACAGTTTCTTTAGTTTTAATATCACAGTTCTGATAGCTGCAGTGCCACCAATCAGCCCCAAACACCAGTCATGTCTCAAGCTGAGAGGTTAGAGATCAGCCTGAAGCCAGGTTCAGTGCCTTCTCATGCCAGAAAAAAACAACATTAAAGAAAACAATTTACACTGTGCAGCCATTGTACATTTTGGTGTTCATTCTGCCAAGTCATTAAAGAACAGGTTCATATTTATCATGAGTCTCTCATAGTAGAACATTCTTTCCTATAGTCAGAAATACCAGTCATTTCACTTTTAATCGAAAGTATCATTAAATAAAGTTTATATTCCAATAGCTTTAGTCTATCATTTTCATTTCTAATCACAGCAATTAGTAATTTTCATTCACTAAAAAACGCAAACTCTGGAGGCTCTGACCCATTAGCAGCAGAGTCAGCACACAAGACCAAACATTTCACCCTATCAACCACAGGAAGCCAGTCTGTTTTTCCAGAAATTTAAAAACCCCACTATACCAAACTGCACATTTTAAGTTAATGTAATATCCATTCTGTGTAGTTGTCTGGGGTAACTGGAAGTCACGGTTGGAGAGCAAAACGTATTAACAATTCTAGTACTACTGAGCCTGTTTTTTTAAAAACCAAAACTCCAGCACGTGTTACATGTGACACATTACACTTAATGGAGTTTCAAACACCATAGAGAAACTTCTTTATATTCTGTGTACCCTATTTAAGAAAACAGATACTGTATGTCAAATTTCACACAAACTGAAGAAAATTAACACTTTAATGTACACTTGGAAAAAAAAAAGGGGGGGGGGAGCTTCAAGGTGATGAGAAGGAAAAAAAAACAAACAACGAAAACACCCAGCCAATAAAAGTAATCTAAGTTTTGTTTTTAAAATTACATCAATACTTAAATCTATCTGGTGCTATGGCAGTTAAAGAGCTGAGTAAGATGAGGTCAGAATGACAAGGTTTTAGTAAAAATTTAAAAGCACAACTACACAATGTTTATCCCTACCAGAATTCAAAGGAAATTTGCAAATTATGCCATTCATGGTGAAACTGTAGGAAGTGCAGGTTTCCAAACATCTGAATTTCTAGAGAAACCTGATATGAAGGTTAAACTAGATTAAGAAAGCAATAACCACTCTCACAGCTTAATGAGAGCATTTAGAGAGAATTAAGTATGCTACCAAGAGTCTGCAGTTTGGTACGTTGCTTAAACCTGCTATTAGAAATCACATCACTTATCAACTTATCAACTGTTTAAAATAGAACAGGTACAATCAACAAATTACCTGTTTCAGTTTTACTGGAGAAACCTGCTGCCTGTTTGATCGCTGCTGCTGTTAGTGCTAATCCTCGGCTCCTCCTCAGACCATGCTGTAACACAGCTTCAAACTGAGCACACAAACAAGTGACTCTGAAACAGAATGTTTAAAGAAATCACGTGAAAAGAACAATCAACCATGTTTCTATAGAGTGGATTTATTCCAAATCTCTGATTAGAGAACGCGAAGGTAAACGTTTATAAGCAGTGAAAGACCCCTTGTATGCACTGATCTCATTATTTGCAAACACTGTAACCTATTTATACCCCCAGTCTCATCAAGACTACCAAAAGCTGGGGCACGAATCATATTCAGAAGAACCGGCAATCAACTTGAGAAATCATCCTCACCTGCTACAGTGGTTGTCTGTCGGGTTATTTCAGCTTCAGATTACCTACTTTTCACCTAGTGCAATTACATTTTCATAAATACACTTTGTACTACATGTGCGAGGAATGATCTTCTGAAAACACACTACAACTTCCTATAAAGCCAACAGGCAATTCTGTTAACTTGCATTAGAACACTACAATTCAAGCCCAGGAGAACAATTAAACATACATTGTAGCGTGCTCCAGAAATCCTAGCCATGGGAAAGTAGGAAATACCTTTCTGCAGATCTGTTCAATCTTCAGTTTTCTGATGATGTTCTCTACAATACTATTTATAGGTTTCCTGATATATTTTTGTTTTCCAAACATAAGTCAGTTAATAAATCAGTTTTCACACAAGTAGAAACACCGCAACTAAAAAACCTAGCAACATTTTAAAATTCAGCCTGCCCAAGAAATGAATATTACTGTAACCTACAGGGAATAGTAAGGTTTAAGGTATAATAGACATTAATGCAATTTGTTTCTTTGAAATCTGTTGCCATTAAACAAACAATACTTAAAACTTAAGCTTTGATAAAGTTGTTGTGTAGCTGCCAAAACCGACTACTAAAAGGAAGGACAGACACTTTAACTAAGTTTAGAAGCAACGCATTCTATTCAGGGTCGCAAAAACCCACAAAATCTGAGGAGCAGCACCAATAGAAAAAAAGGTCTATTTACCACAATTGCCCCAGACAGAAGAGCTTTTAACACGTAACACTTGCCAGTACATTTACGTTAGGAAAACTTTACTTCGATAGGAAAACTTTACTAATAGAGCAGAATATAATTGAAACAATGCTCAAGATGATTGTGAAGCAGTTGCAATTATTTTTTTTTGCCAAAAAGACTGCTGTTGTTAAAAATATAAATTCTGGTGGATACATGACCACCCAGGGAAAATAAAAAAGTCTACTTGACTTTTTCAATTCAGAAAAAGCAGAACAGAAACTGGGTTCTGTGAAAGAGCTCAAATTATTAAAAATCCATGTGCATCAAGAATCAAAGCAAGAAAACTGTGCAGCATTCTACAGCAAAATTCAGCCACTAGTAAAACAAAATGTAATAAATTAAATCAGGTACTCTACAATGACCAGTATAGGTATTGTGTTTACTAAACAGTATCACAAGGGTATGTTAAATAAACAAATACTAAAAAGCATGGAGAAGTCTAGAATGTACATAGACATAGCAGAACTCTGAAAAATTATAATTTCAAAGACAAAAAAAGCACCGAGAGAACAAAATTTGGAGAACTGTGGATTTTACTAGATTTTTATCTAAATTCTCAGACTACCTTAATTTTTAAAACTATCTCACTATATTTAGCGTAGTAACAACCTCAAGCAACATGGAATTTAGGAAAAAAAAATCTATTAATGTAATTTCCATTTCCTTTTTAATCCTGAAACTGCCTAGCTATAATCCATTATTCAGCATGCCTACTGAATTCTAGAGGAGATATCTGTAAGTAAAATTTGGCCAGCGTTCTATCTTGGAAACCCTACTTACCCCTAGTTACCAGAAGACAAATACTAATTTCTCATCATTCAAATTATTAAACAACTGCAGCAAAGCAATTGCTCGAGCAAACTGAGCAACACAGCAGAAGTTTAAGATCAAAAAAATTTGCACTACATAGGAGGTTAATTCCTTGTAGCCAAATTTACACAAGCTGCTACGAAGGCTCACATCGCCAATACGTTGTCTCTCATAAACTAAACGGTAATGATTAAAAAACTAGCTCTAGTTGATGTCTCTGCACCAATAGCTACAGCTGCGCAACCAGTCCAACCCTAGGTGCTTCAGCCCCACCATCCCTTCGTCCAACTGCATCTTCTTCCTCCCTCCCTCACACCAGCTTCTGTTCAACAACCCCGGTCTTGAACAGACCCTGTACTGACCTATTTCCACTACTGTCATTCAACAGAACACGATGTCTCTCCCCAAACAGAATCTCCAAGTCTTTCTCCAAAACACTGTGGGCTGAAACAGCCAAGGGCAAGACAGGATGACAGTAGTAGCCAAAAGTCATTCAGGCTTAAGCTGCTGTGAAGTAGCATTAGCCTGAAGATTCACACACAGGAGATGCACAGGACCTGCGCTACAAGCTGCTCCTGGAAGATGACGGGTTTGCCCTCCTGTCCCTTGCTGCTTCTTCCTTCCCTTCTGAACCTCCTGTTGCTTCTAGCCGCGTGATCTTCTGCTCCTTGCTGCAACTCTAGCACTCACCACATGTTTTACTGATTAAACTCACTAAAATGGCAGAAAGACAGCCTTCTGCATTACTTCTTCTTTTATTTAATTAATTTGCAGAGGGGGCTGGATGATCACCAGGCATGGCTTAAAAAGGTGGTGGAAAGGAGTAGCACTTAAGTCTGGGACACTGGGGAGCTACGCAAACCCTTCCCACCCCTTCAGTAGCAATGAATCGTTATGTTGGCTTCCCAGAAGTCATGAAACCACACCCTTGGAAAAGCTCTCAAAGACTGTGTTGGGAGGGGACTGGAGAGAATTTTATGCATTGTTTATAAAGGGTCAATAGATGATCAACTTCTTCCCAAAAGGCAGAGTCAAAACTCAAAGACAAAAAAAAAAAAAAAAAAAAAGGTGGTGAGGATGTACAACTGTATTTAAGCCTGGTGTTTTATTTATCTGAGACTCTTCGGTAGCACAGATTCTGAGAAAGACTCAAGAGGATACAGAAAGTGCTGTAATTTCTGTCTGCCAGTCATCACGCCATATTCAACAACACACGCAACTGATAGGAATTAAGTGACATTTCTTGAGTAAAAGTAATTAAAAGCAACAACTTCTCATTCAGGAAAAAAACATGTCAGGACTAAGAAAAAATAACCATTAAGAAAATTTTCATACCTATGCATTAAACAGACTTGACACTGAAGTGTCAAGCTTCACAAAACACAGGTGTATTGGTAATAAATGTGCATTTGTTTTACAAGTGGTTTTAGGGAAGATAAGGTCTCCTAACCTCATGTTCAGACTTCAGAATTCAATACTTTGTCATGAACTGTGCAGGCCCTTAACTTTAACTTTACAGAATTAATTTAACTTTACAGAACTTTTTGTAACTTTACAGAATACTCTTTGTTAAGCTGTCAAATATCTAATAAGATGGAAAATTCAGAGTCCCATGTCAGTGTTTGTGTAAACAAAAGGAACTGGCTGGTTTTTGAGCATGTCAAGTATTTTGTGCCATACAATTTATGTCATCATGATACATAATGTAAGCATGTTAAAAACTTCTTAGACTATCTTACCTGCTATCAGAATCTGAAGCAATTTCTTTTCTTCCTCCAAACCGTATTTGACACTGTGATGAACAGATTTTAAGAATGTTTTTTGTTATATTCTGAAATAGCTCCATATAAGATACAAAGTCATTACAAAAAAGGAGCAGTACAAAATAAAGCATTGGCAAATACCGCCTGCAACTAAGAAGTGCTTTACAGCATAGTGTTCCACTAATGGGCTACTCTTGCAGTTCAAATATGTTCTTGCTACCCAGAAAAACACACCTGAAGGTCCTTCAATAAATTTAAAATTGGGAAAAAATTACCAGTTTTGAGTTTCAAATGGACAACCACAGAAACAAACGCTGCTCCTATTCCCCTCAGTGCTACAATTACAGAAGAGTTATTCTTTATAAAACATTTCATTGGCTTACTTTCGAGGCATTCTTTTACTTCACAAGCTCTCCTAAATTGAACCCAGTCTATGAAACTCTACTCATGAAGTTCATGTTGACGCACGGTACATACACATAAATCCCATCTTTACCTGTATTTTAACCATTCACTAAAATCCTAGCATAAAGAAAAAGAGCTACTACTGTAAAACATTAACCAATTTAGCCTTTGCAGTACACTACAATTTAGTTGTCACATAAGTATCACAAACATATATCTATTTATAAGATACATAAATAATGCAAATCTAATCTGTCAAGATTATGAATTTTAAACAAGTAGCGCATAATAGTCGTTTGCCAGCAGACACAAAAAAGCTCAGTAGCACTGAGTGAGAGACAAGATTTCTTTGGCGAAGAAGAGTGAAAAGGGCAAAGACAGTTCCTGCAAGTACTGACAACCAAGAGTAACTACAATCTAGAGACATGTGTGGGATTTCTCACCTGTTTAACTGCATCCAGCAGCCGCTCTAGAAGAAACTGTCTTTTAGTGTCATTGTTCTGGGAACCTGAAATTCAACAAATGCATATAATTTTAAAATACATGTTTTTTCAAAGAAAAATACACTTGGGCCAACACCAGGACCCTTAAAACCTTCTTCCCATGCCAATTATTCCACTAAATTTATTAATGTATTTTCTT
The DNA here is from genome assembly GCA_013398155.1 of Pedionomus torquatus. Classification (NCBI taxonomy): domain Eukaryota; kingdom Metazoa; phylum Chordata; class Aves; order Charadriiformes; family Pedionomidae; genus Pedionomus; species Pedionomus torquatus. The sequence goes on from VZRU01011265.1 coordinate 312,833, forward strand.
TAACTAAAACGATGCAGTGTAAGTCTGTGGGTTGAGGCTCCCAGTAGCCTTTCTTTACCGTGCAGGAATACTATTTGACATACCATCTAGAGTTTCACTTGAGTGAGGCTGTGGTTTCGTGACATAGGGTATACCGCAGCAACAGCAAATACAGGCTAATTGTGCACAATCAGCACAACTCGCCCCCAGATTCTTAGCACAACTACCTGTGGGGCCACATTGCAAGCCTTGAACTGATTTTTTTAATTTTTTTGGTTGGTTGGATTAGGCGCATGATGGACCTCACACCGCAACTCCATACGTGCTCAGGCTGGGACGACCACCAGGGAAGTATCTCATCATAGCACAAGAAGAGAATGGAAAATTAGGAAGAGACAGCAGGAACATCTTCCTACTGTCAAACAACCTTACCGAATAAAGTGTTATAAATCAGATGAACAGAAAGCAATTGTTACAGTAAATCCCTTAAAATCTAACTACCAACATAGTTCTTCTTGATCGACACATACAAAATCCAGTTTGTTCCTATACAAGCAACTATGCAAGACAATCTTTAACTTCTCAATCATTTCAATAACAAATAGCGTAACACATCGCTTGTTGGAATAAGCTTTATAAACTCCCATTGATATGTGTGAAATTTTTTTTTTAATTAACCTACATCAGCTCTATAATTGCTTTATTCTGAGGTTCAGTTAAAATTATCCTTCAAAAGCCTCTGTGACCTCTCTGGAACTGAAGTCGTTCTACTCTTCCTCTCTAAGACTATACAACTAACAGACTGAAAGCCAATTATCAGAACTCTGCATAAGCAAGTTCCTCCAGATACTGAAAATCAAACGCCACACAAGAAAGCCTCTAGTAAATAGCAATGACACCAAAGATACGTGTCTCTTCCTCTTGCTGCCCGACTCAGCAGGGTCTCAGTCCCAGAATTTCCTGTCTTCCTAATCCCAATCGAAGCAGTTTGCTCCTAAACCAGCAGGAAGGAGCAGGATTTGCCCTACTGAAATAATTCTGCCTTTTTTTTTTTGTTTGTTTTAAATACAGGATTAGGAGAACAAAACCCCACAGTAAGTCTGTAATACGCAATGTTAGGACAAAGAAAACAATAGGAAACAAGTACCAAAGTTGCTGCTAACTAAAATTCAACAACGCTTATTTAGCTGATTACAGTGGATTTTCAAGAAGTTACACTTCCGATTTTGAACTCTGACTCAAACTGTGCTGACATGTGATCTATGAGGTTTGGTTCTATTAGTCAAATACTCTGGTGCGTGCAAACTCAGGTGAAGCAGCAAACAACACTCAGCGCCTGTAAAGGACGCCAGGAACAAGCCCCATTCCAAGCAGGCTTTAGTGTCCAAAGAACTATGCCAGTTGTGCCACCGTGAAGATAAAACTGACATAATCCCTATTGCTCCACTTCGAGGTCCTTCAGAGATTACAATTTTATTAAGTTATATTCAGTGTTCTTACCACACGGGCATGGCCAGAAACGGAGACACGTGCTTTTGCATTCAAATGCCTTCTAATAAATCAGATAACTGTAAAATTATCTCCCAACTTGCAGTACAACCGTTCATGCACAGTAACACTGGATATAAACAAACCTGCAGATTTTCTCCACTCTTTCAGAACTCTGTACTTCTACAATCTTACGCCACCCGCATACCTGCAAGAACAGGCATAACGGCAACATTTCTCCTTGCACTAAAAGTTTGAGACTACTTCTGAACAAACCCATGTAATTAAAGATTTTGCAACCCGAAAAGCATCTATCAAATGAAAATACTAGGCACGCAGGTTAAGTTTGTCTTCCAAATGCAATACCTACTGCTTTTTAAATTCACATCTCTGGCATCTTTGTATTTAGTTGGCAACAAAGAAATTGATTGTAACTAGAAACCAGACTGAACAATATATAAAGCAAGCATAAATGCAGAAAACCTCTTCAGCTAAAAGACTAAAGCCTGTGGTATCAAACAGCCTTAAATTTACACAGAGCAAATGCAGCATAAAGCATATGTGTCTTTATTTTACTTGTAAATCTGTACTAACAGCAATTATAGGTGATCACAACCGATAATTTCCGCAGCAGTCCAGATCCCCTGCATTATTAACAGGGCTATGAGGCCACACAACCTCTGCAGGGAGGCTGGCCGAGGCTTCTGCTCAAGGTGCAGCTTTAGAATTGCTCTACTGCTGCACTTAAATTCTGCAGGTAGAAGAATATTGATGGTCTGATATTTTGTAAAAACTGAAAGATTGCGTGTTTTTTCTAGCAGAGGGTATATTATTCTTTGTAATAATTCTAGAAAAAGTAGTACTATTTAGCAATGTTTTCATTTCAAGTAGACAGAAAGCAAAACCAAATCTCTACCAACTCTATATAAGATTATGCTCTTTTGCAGTCTTCATTTTCTAAAATAAGTCTGTAAAAAAGAAAAGCACATTTTCAGACAAAAGCACCATTCAAGTGTAATTAACTCTAGTTGATTTAAAGACTAACAAGTGTATTACAAACTGACCAAAATACGCTTCTACTGATTCAGATTAGTGCTAAAAGCTGCAGTAACACACAAACACAAAACAGAATGCAGGAAAACAACATTACTCAGAAAAAAGGCTCTATGTAGACTATTGCAAGAAAAAAAAGGAAGTGCACACATGAGTCTAAAAATAATTGGAAAACATAAGGCTGCAAAGACTAAGAAACTGGAGGAGACTCCTCCTATCAACATCTACGGAGTTAAGAAGGGGTAAAAATAAGCTCAGGTACTGCACCTGCCCCTGTGGCCCTTGTAATTTTTTGGTTTTCATGGTCATGCTTTCCTATTTTTAAAACAAACTACTCTCCATACCCTGACAGAAACATCCACACCTACAGCAGAAGAAAACTGACTACCCAAGTATAGGAAAACAGGGTTTTCATCTAATTCTTTATAGCTACAGCCCTCTTCAGCACCACATGGCATACAGGACAAAAAGAAATTAAGTCTCAGGTTGCTCTTACAAAGCCCTTGAAGTCTTGTATGCAAAATTTCAGAATGCAATTCCTTTAACTTGCTCTAGTAAAGGTCTGAGAGTACAAATTTAAGATAAAATAAACACAAGCCTAACTTAAATACCACCTTGTACTACATTGTTACGATTCTACTGCCTCATCCTGAATTTGCTGTATTTTTGGTTTTTTGAAACTGTCATTAAACGAGTGACAACACCCCTAATTCTAGACAAGTATACAAATCTAGAATCCTCGTGTGACTTCCCTTCAAAATTTAGCCTATTCAACACTGTCCAATAAGATATAATATTACTAATGCTACTGATTACAAAGTCATCCTCAATCAACAGGAAGTTAACTTCACATCTACTAGAAATACACAGGCAGCTAAGAAAATATAGATCAAAAATAATTATAGCCATTAGGGAAAAAGGTTCTTCGATCTATATTTTAGGACCAGCCCTTTTTCTTTCAAGGGCTAAAGTTGGGCAGGAAAATAATGTAGACCACGCTGTTAGAGCCACTAAGAAAAGGACACAAGGACATGGTTAAATTTGATGATGTTAACATCAGCAATCTCCCTTATCTGAAACAAGTATAACAACGATACACATTTCTGTCCTGATCTGTTCCACTTACATTATTCTAGAAATATACTGTATTGTACAACAGCAATGTTTGGCAAAGTGCAAAATCAGTGTTCTTTTCATTATGTTGCTGTCTAATCAAAGCTGTTGGAAAAGTCGTGTAGGTCTTGGCAAAGGCTACACATGGGCAGGTTACTCACGCAATGGAACGACTAGCTTTAATGCCACCTTGGGCATTATTCTAGCTTAATTCAATGTTCTTCTCTCCTTGTAAATCTGCATCTCTTCATTGTTAAAAAAAAATAAATACTAGAGGTATTAGAAATAACTATTTGATGAGAAATAACATGATGAGGCTTTATGCCCCAAGAGGTGCCACTTTGCCTTTTGAATCAGGAATTCAGAGCTCCCAAAGATGAGTCTCCTAGGAAGATGAGGCTCGTTTGCACAAGGCTACTCCCAGCCTGAATGCATCATCGAAAGGCTGAAGTTTTCTATATGAAAACACTGACTCTTAAGAATTAGGATTTAGTCCCTTATTGTGTCAAGATCTGAAACATTTGAGAAACTTTCTTTTCCATGGTTTGAAAGATCTAACTGTTACTTGCATTTTTCACAATACTAATTAAGAGTTTTCCCCAAGAATAACCTTTTTCATCCCTTATCTCTTCTTCCATAAAAAACTTTTGTTTTCTTCTTACAAAAGGTAAGGACAAAACAGAGAAAAATACAATCTAAGTGTTTTCATTTTCGCTTTCATTGTCAGAAATGACTGCTGGCCGTGCAGCAGGTAGCATTTGGCTACTCCAGGCAACTCTTCCGTTCTTTTCTTACTATCTTAGCAGCACAGCTCAGCATATATAAAATCAGGGTGGGAGAAAATCCCACCGCCTCCTTCTCAGATGCAGAATGGCGTCTGCAGCGTCCCTTCCTGAAGCTGTATAAGCAGAGCCAGGAAAGCTTTTACTAAAGCACCTCCCTCCTTAAAAACTAAACCACCGCACCGCTTGCCGATGTGCTTTATGGCACACCAAGTTAGAGAAACGCATCAAAATCCCCTCCTCCCTTCGACCGAACCACCCTCCCCGCGGGCCTCCTGGAGCGGCCACGCTGCTCCCGGTTCGAGCTTGCGGGTC
>VZRU01011266.1:0-13159 GCA_013398155.1 Pedionomus torquatus
GACACGAATGTAACTACTTCATTTACAGTGAGTCAGATCCTCAAAGATTTTTACGTATTTAACTATTCTTCATTGACCGTGATTTCAGTTGGCTTCCACCTTTCTGAGAAGGGTCTGGAAGCCCAGTACCTTTGGGAATCCTGACTAAATAAGTATACTCAGGTGCGAAGCAGTAATTCAGTTTGGTCACAGATGGGAAGAGAAGTCTTCGCACAAACTTGTTGCTCGTCTTATTCTCTCATATGGCAAAATCTCCAAGAGGATATTATGGTCCATTAGAAGATTGTATATAAAATGAAACATAATCCTGCGCTTCTTATTTCTACATTCCAAGCCCTGAAGTTAAATGACGATAATATCAAGCAGCAGCAGTTGCTCACTGTTGTCAAAAGGCACAAAGCGGTGAGAAAATTGTATTTTGCTGAGAAATGGTATCTAGGGAGGGGGTTAGACCAAGGGAGCTTAAAGATGGGTGGGAGCAGCCAAGGGCAGCGTGAAAGCTCTTTGTGCCTTCGCTTGTGCAGGGAGCTGGGAGGTGTTCATCCGGGACCACCATTCGGGTTCAGAGAACATATTCCCCAAGGACAGCCCACAGTAAAATCAAATTAATGAAATCAAATAGAGTGTGCCCAGCTAGCCCTGGCCCCGCTGCTCCGGGCTGCAGCTGCAGCAGAGAGACACCCTGCAACTTCCAGTGGCACCACGGCCGTACTGGGGCCAGACTGGGACTGCCCCGAGCCGGGAGCCGGGAGCTCTCCACTCCCTCTGCTCTGCGGCCGAACAAAAGACCATTATTCCCAGAATTTCCACGTTCTAGACAGAAAAACAACCACCACCACCCAAGCCCATCGGCCATCGAGAGCAATCACGACCGCGGCGCGCGCACGATGCGCTATTGATTTAATCTGTTTCTCTTTCCAAATTGCCTCAGACGGCGTTTGTTTACAAGCTGTTTTATCGGGTTCAGGCAACGCTTAATTGCGAAGCAGAGGCAGCCGAAGCGTGCTCTCCACCGGCGCTCTCGAGGCTCGGGAAAGCTCCCACCCTCTTCCCAAAAGCCCCGAGGTCTCGGCGGGGTGTGATCCTGGGAGCTGTGCCCGAGCCGGGACGGGGAAAGGAAGCACCGAGGGTGTCATGCCCATGGGAATCAGACAGGTTTTGTTCTCTTTAAAACCAATGGATGAGTCACACGTGGCATTTTTGGGGTGCATTAAGAAGAACGTGGCCAACAGGTGGAGGGAGGTCATCCTCCCCCTCTGCTCTGCCCTGGGGAGGCCTCGTCTGGAGAACTGGGTCCAGTTCTGGGCTCCCCAGTTCCAGAAGGACAGGGAACTGCTGGGGAGGGGACAGCAGAGGACCACAAAGATGATGAGGGAGAGGAGCATCACCCTGCTGAGGAAAGGCTGAGAGATCTGGGGCTGTTCAGCCCAGAGAAGAAAAGATTGAGAGGGGACCACATCGATGCTGAGCAATATCTAAAGGGCAGGTGTCAGGAGGATGGGGCCAGGCTTTCCTCAAGGGGGAACGGGCACAAACTTGAATATAAGAAGTTCCACCTGAACATGAGGAGAAACTTCTTTGCTGTGAGGGTGTCAGAGCCCTGGCAGAGGCTGCCCAGAGAGGTGGGGGAGTCTCCATCTCTGGAGACATTCCAACCCCCCTCGTTCCTGTGGGACCTGCTGTGGGTGACCCTGCTCTGGCAGGGGGCTGGACTGGGTGGTCTCCAGGGGTCCCTTCCAACCCCTTATCATTCTGTGATTAACTAGTGGATAATTTTGCAATGCCATAGATAAAAAATTCATTGCAGGCTGCGAATTTAAGAGCAAACCCAGCTTGCTGCAGGCAAGTAAGTAAGATAAACCAGACTTTGCTCTTTCTGGATACTTATGGAAAGGTGGGAATCAACTCTGCTCTGAGGTACGGCTGTCGCACCCACGGACAGAGAGCAGTTGGCCGGGCTGAGACGTCGCCGAGGTCCCATCACCAAACCTCTGGGAGATGTTACCAGCGCCCTGCTGTAGTGTGCCGGCTGTGGATGTGCACTGGACAAAATATCAGTCCATGCCCTAAGGGGCTCAGGGCACCAGACTTCTAAAGCAGACACAAACATCACAGAAGCCCTAGACTTGTGGAGGTGATGTCCTTGGTGAGGGCATGGTCCTGTTCCCACCCACCGCACCGAGGTGATTCGCTGGGAGCCCAAGGTGAGCCAGAGGAAGACCAGGTATTCCAAAACCAGACTCTAGCCTCCTACACACACTTATTTATAAATTTAGGCCTATTTTTTTAAAAAAAACTAAGCATCCCAAAGTGTCTGCCTGGTAGCTGCTAACCGCAAGTTGAGTGAATTCTCTCTTCTGCTCATGAACTTCACCTTTACAACCCAGCACTAGGTCTGGCATTACAAACTGTCCCGAAGGCTTCATCGTGGGTGCCATCCGCAGAGAATGGCTCTCGCTGCCCGCCGAAGTGCAGAATTACTGACAGGAGAAGACGCCGGTACCAGCCTCCCCGCCTCAGGGTTCCCAAACGACTCTGGGCACATACGAGAAACATCCCCCTGAGCCATGCGGTTTGTGTATCTTGTAGAAATTACTTCTAAATCTTACATTTCCCTTGCAGCTCATCTATTATTTGCGGGGAAAGCAGAAAGTTTCTTTTTGTTCCTGTCTGTCTTCCATTAAACTAAAGAACTCTATAAATCAATAATAACCTTTTAGAGATGAACCTCTTTGTAATTATGTCTCCAAAGCCAGGTAATTGTTTGCATATTTTTATAGAGAAATAAAGAAGGGAAACATGTGTTCGGTGTGATTGAACCGAGAAAAGAGGGGGGAGAAAAAAAAAAAAAGGAAAAAGAATGGAACCTGGTTATCAGCATTCATTACATTCACACTTTTCATCAACATTTTATATTACTCCAAGCCAATTAATTTATTTTGCACAAGACTCAAATCGCTCAATCAGACAACAGGACGTGCACCGGAGAGGGGAAAGCACAGTCTCTCAATTGGGATCTGATTTGGATTTTATTACAATGTGGTCTTTATTAAGGATAATAATCTACAACCTCTGAGTTAGGGCAATGGTTGATTTCAGTCAAGTCAATCTCCGCGTATCTCTCTGATGCCTCGGTGACATTTCCCAACAGGAAGGGGCTAAGAGCCCGAACAGGAGTGATCTCCCATTAAGAAACAACGCAGAACATCTTGAAGGCACTTGGTTTGCAGAACAAGATGACAGCAACCAGAGCGCCCTGGGGGCACTTTTCCAGGGTGCCTCCTCCCTCTGTGCCAGCCATCTGGGTTCATTTAAAGCCTCTGTGTGTGTGTGCACACGCGTGTGCGAGGGGAAGGTGGGGAGCGGGGGTCTCCGGTTGCAGGCTTCAGTGTGGGCTGCGCTGGGGGCTAAACCCTCCCGTCTGGACCTTCTCAAACCCAGCAACATCCTCTGCTTGGTCCCTCCAGAGGAGCAATTTCGGCAGGACCAGCTGCAGGGGGGATGTTTAGCGTATCCTTTATTCGAAGTGAAAGATGTTAAGCAGGAAATTTCAGGAGCCCTCTTGTTCGGAGGAAGAGAATGGAGGATTGGGAGGATAAAGCAGAAACTGGAAAACATCCATGAAATTAGTCCCAAATCATTGCCTATCCCCAGCGTTTCCTGACAAGCTGCCTGTCATGCCTTTGCAGCAGGTTATGCAAAAGCCCCCGCTGCCGGTAGCGTATCCACAGGAGTGATAACGAAAACTCAGCTACCAGCACCTCAGAAACTGCAGCCGCTGGCGTGTTTGATTTGGAATCGATTTTTTAAAAGGGAATGCCACATTTTTTTTCTGAAGGGAGAACTCCCACGGGGTACGGCTGGCAGACAGCCCCAAGCCATACGTTCCCTCTCCTGGCTACTACTGGAGCTAAGACGTTTTAAAAGTCAAGTGCACCGGTCTGAAGAGCCCCTGTCCCCCACCTTTCAGGCACTTTGGCCGGGGCAGATCAGCTTCAACCTGGCCAGGGGAGTGACCCCCAGAGCTCAGAGGGAAGCACTAGAACCCTGCAGCCCTACAGAAGGGGGGAACAGGCAGAAAATCAGTAACCCGATGGAAACGCTGAAGACACGGAGCTGGAAAAAGCACCTCAGGACAATATAAAAACTAAGCAGATGAACATCCAGCTGGACCAAGTGGCGTGATACCAGGGCTAACAAAGGACCACACAGATCACAGATACCAAACACACAAGACTGAATAGACAACAGAAAAAAAATAATTATTTTTTTTATTGTGCTTTTATGCATTAAATTGCAATGGCAATTGAATTAATTGCACTGACAGCAACTTTTTTTTAATTTTAAAACTCTCAAATTTCCTCCAGAGCTGTTTTACTAAAATTTAGTGGATTTACTCAACAGTCTTTGCCACTCGCAGTCTCAGGACCTTGTTTGGGAAGCAACAACGCTGTGCAGGCAGCAGGTAGAGCTGTGGCACTGGCACTGGGCACAGGGTGTGGGGCACAAGGGAAGGACCCACCTTTGTGCATGAGACCTCTTGTATCCCACAAGACAAGGGCAGGAGGAAGCGCCTACAGAGAGAGGGCGGTGCTGTGGCTCTTCCCAGAAAGGGAGGCTGTTTCTTGGTGGAAATTTTGTTTTCTCTCTGATTGCATCACTAGGTACCAGATCTTTCAGTTTCAGGCAACACAGAATCACAGAATGGTTTGAGTTGGAAGGGGTCTTAAAGATCATCAAGTCCCTGGGCAGGGACACCTCCCACCACACCAGGTTGCTCCAAGCCCCATCCAGCCTGGCCTTGAACCCCTCCAGGGATGGGGCAGCCACAGCTTCTCTGGGCAACCTGGGCCAGGGTCTCACCACCCTCACTGTAAAGAAGTTCTTCCCCAGATCTCATCTCCGTCTCCCTTCTTTCTCCCCCTCATCCTATGGCTCCCCTCCCTGATCAAGAGTCCCCCCTCCCATCTCTTCTGGAGCTCCTTTAGGGACTGGAAGGGGCTCTAAGGTCTCCCCAGTGGAAGATGGCAACGATTTCACTGGCCAGTCTATGCTTCTGTCTGGATCACTGGCACATCTTCTTGATGCTTCTGTGGGCCAGGTGACTAAGAATAGCCATCCACCTCTCAGCAGGTGAATTAGAGCAACCATACAACCACTCTTGATGGTAGGAGATCCATGGATCCAGCTGATGGGGAGATCCATGTATCTCACTACACTTGCAGACGTGCAAAGAGACCTCTCTGCCCGTGGCTTGGGTCTCAGTAGCCATCTTCTGATGAAGCCTCAGCTCACCACATTGCTCATTGCTCATAAGAAGCCCAATTATACTGGCGCCCAGCAGAGCAGGATCAAAGAAAGTGGTAGTACCTAAGTACATGCCCTCCTGGGGCTTTACAGTAAGGTTATATTTGTGTATTCAGGTTTATATGTGTACATTTTCTGTCTGAGCCAAAAGGAAAAATGAATGAGGGAGGCTTTAGCCAGATGGGGCTTTGCCATGTCTGCAGAGATGTGTCCAACTTTCTAAAGGAGGAAAGCAAAACCAGAATAAAACTGTGGAATTACCGACGGGTTTCATCTCTATCCTCTGACGCCACGTGGCAATAGGTGCAGAGAAGGGCAGGCTACCTCAGCCTCAGCAAAACCCAACCCAGGAGAGCAGATCCCAGCCTAATTCTGCTGGCCATTCCTCAGGTTGTTATCCTTTCGATGAAGAAAAATCACCGATGCCTTGCAATTTTTTATACTGTTAGCCTTTAACGAAGCCAAAACCTGCTTTCTTGTGCAGTATAAAACACAGGATAAGAACCAGCTCCTGCTCCCCCCCAAAAGTGAGTGGAGCAATTGCACATCGGACACAGCAATTGCAGTGGAGGCACAAAGGAAGAACCAGAAACGACACGTGGGTGTTTGCGGTCCCATTTCTGTGTCGTGTCATCTGGACCGTACTGAATAGCCCAGGAGAAAATAATTATGTTTGGAACGAAGTGGCATTAAGCGAAAAAATGGCAAATTCCTTCCCTGAGCAGCTCCTCCAAAGCTGCTGGAGTTGCCCTAGGGATGAATTTTGGTCCGGTGTATGTCAACCGCCCAAAAGACATAATTTGAACCTCTACCTTTGCCAAATGAGCAAACATACACACGCCGTTTATTGCCCGTTCTGTTGGTTTAAGAGGTGCTCTGTATTTCAAAGCTAACATTTGTACCACTTGTTGCTGTGGTTGTCTCTTATTAACACAGCAAACAGCTAATGAAAATCTACGGCCCTGGAAAAACCCAGCTCATAAGTTAGGACTTTAAATGGGTCTGCCTGTCGAACCGCCGCAGCGTGGTACCCCACCACCTTTTGTCTCGTTCAGTCAGCCCATTTATAAGGACGCAAAACCACCGGCTACAAAGGTTTGCAAGGAAAATCTCTCTTTTTTTTTCTTATTTTTTTTTTTTTTCCAGGAGGAAACAGGGCTGGCTCAACTGCAGACAGCTCACGCTCTATTTAAAGCCAGGCAGCATTCGTTCCTCGTGCCAGAGAACCCGATTCATCCAGGGTGTAACTCCACAAATGTTCCACCAGAGACTCATTCAGCCCAAAGTGCTTTAAAATCTTAATTTCTATACATTTCAGCTTGGCTTTAAAGCTGTCAGTCCCTGGGCTTCTCCTGCTGCCTTCTCCCATGGGACCTGACCCCAGCGGGGCGCATCCTTGCTGCCCCTTGGCAGAGCGCGGAGGGAGGTGCTTGAGAGCCAGCTCCAACCCATTCTCCTTCCTCAAGTGTCCTCTCCTGCAGAAAATCCTCTCCTTTGAGGACAGGCTGAGGGAGCTGGGGCTGTTCAGCCTGGAGAAGAGGAGGCTCCAGGAAGACCTAATCGCAGCCTTTCAGTACCTAAAGGGGGCTCAGGAAGGCTGGGGAGGGGCTGTTCACAAAGGCTGCTGCGATAGGATGAGGGGCAATGGAGTTAAGTTAGAGAAGAGTAGATTTAGGTTGGATATTAGGAAAAATTTCTTTCCTCTGAGGGTGGTGGAACACTGGAGCAGGTTGCCCAGGGAGGTGGTTGGGGCTCCTTCCCTGGAGATCTTCCAGGTGAGGCTGGATGAGGCCCTGGGCAACCTGGGCTGGTTGGGGGTGTCCCTGTGACTGCGGGGAGGTGGGACTGGATGGCCTTGGGAGGTCCCTTCCAGCCCGGATGATGCTATGATTCTATGAAAATGTGGCAGCAGCCTGGCTATGATACCAACCTGTCCTCTCCTGCAGGAGAGCCTGTCCCCAGGTTTGGGCAGGAACTTTCAGAGATTACACCTCCCTCAAGGAACCAGAGTTCGTTTTGAATAACGAGGCGATAGATCTCACATCTCTCCGTGTGGCACCATTTTTCATGGCCACACGTGCATTTGCGCCCAGCAAAAATAAACCCTGTCGAGTTCATCTCCGCAGTAACTCCCTGGCCCACACCACAGACCGACTGAACCCATAAACATTTTTAAAGGAACTTGTCCGCAGCATCCTTTGACTTCATTTCATCTTGACTGTAACCCGTCCGTCTCTCAAGAGGACATCAGATTTCTGAATGTCCACCCTGAAGCTGCCGTTAACAGAGGGAGCGACAGCGTGGCCCGCTGTTTGCTGATAATTACTGACTTTTCCTAATGGGAGCTACATGCAGGTCCTGGATTTGCAGAAGCTCCTCCCGGGATAATTAAAGCTCTGAGCCGTTAAGATTTTTTTTTCTTTTTTTTTTTTTTTTTTTTTTCTTTTTAAACAAGGTTTCTGGCCCTTCGCAAAACATGTGTGCTATATATCCTTAAGCATGACATGTTTTCCTCAAGGAGTTCCTTGTCAAGAATCTTTGTATTTAATAGTGGGTGATGATGAGAATATGCCCTAAATGAAACGTAATTGGAAATTAGATTATGTAACTTTACTTCCTCCTGAAGGAGACTTTCCCTTGACATATTGTAGTCAGGTTTTGCACTGAAGTCTTTAGCGTTAAGCAAACTGACAAATACGAGAGTTGATGGAGAAATTAAAAAAAAATAATCCACAAAACAAAAAAACACCAAAACCCAACAACCCTCTGAGATCTGATTCCCATTTGCTGGCCTTCTGCAGAGGGAGGAGGCAGAGCTGTGCTCCCGAGGAATAGACTTGAAAGAATAAAAGCCAGTGGGCGATGAATTATGAAAAAAAAAAAAAGAAAAAAAAGGAAAAAAAAAGTTAGTTTACATTGAAAATCCTGATGTCGCTCAAATAAATCAGACATCAAAACAAACAAGCTTTAATTTACTAATTAGCCTGTTGGTTGTCAAATAAAATTTGAGTCACTGTTAGTCCAGCTGCATGTGCTCCTTGGCAGCAGCTCTTGCAGAAAGCGGAGCCAGGCTCTGGGTGGCTGCATACAGCGGGGACGGAGCCCTTATTTTTCACGTGTGGGTCTGAGCAGGAGGCAACATTTGCCCTGAAAGCTTTCCTCCCCTTTCAGGAGGCAAAACACGGAGCCTGAGCAAGCGATTCTCAGTGCAACCTCAGCCAGAGTCCGGCCAGCAATCCCCATTCCAACCGAAAAATAAAGGTTCATTTACCCTTTTGAATAAGGCAGCGGTGTCTACCCTCTAATGCCCACAGCCAGACAAAACAATAATAGAGTTTGTTGCTTACAAAATACCCACTTCCAAAAACACTAGAGAGAAAATATCGATGCACTCTCACTTTCTATTTTTTTCTTGCAATGGACTTGATTCTTTTTAAACTTGGTCTGTGACTTCGCACGTGGGAAAAACTGTGTGTGGAGGTCTTCTTTTAATTGTTATCATTTTTTTTTAACCCAGAAAGACTCACAGTTTGCCCCACTGCATGGTTACGGCAGCGAAGCTTATTCTTTCCTCTTTGCAAGACCGATAGGAGCTACTAACGGTGAATATTGTTTCCTCCCCGTGTTTATCAGAGATGGGCAGCAGCAAAACCCGGGCAACCTCTGCCAGGGCCACCGGCACGTTGGGTTTAGCTTGTTGGGCTCAGCCTAGGTTTTCCTCGCAGAGCTTCCTTCTGGAAATGATGCTGGTCCCTGCTCCACCTTTCCCACCTTTGCCAAGGGAATAGCGCAGCAGAAGAGCATCCTCGAGTGCAGCCCACGTGCGGATGAAAAGATCAGCAGAAGTCCTTACGGCGCCGACGGGAGCTGAGCTTCTGCCGTCTGCATTTCCAGTTAAACCGAAGGGCTTCAGAAGGCACCTGGGGACAAGGCTTAGGCATCTGATACTCTGATTAGAAAGATCTTTTCTTGCCAAGAGTGGTCCTCTCCAGCCGTGCATTTAACACAGATCCAGGTGGAAGGAGATGTGACTCGGGGCAGAATAACTGCTCCCGATGTGCTGTGGAAGTGAACAAACCCAGATTTGTGCTTCCTATTTGAGGATCTCCTTTGGAATGTGTTTACTTTTTGTTTGTTTAGGTCAGATGTTGCTTTGTGTTTTGGGAAGGATGGGGTTTTTTTTTCATCCTCTGCTCTCTCTCTTTTCATCCTCTGCTCTCTTCAAGGTTGGAAAGGAGTTTGAAGATCATCGAGTTCTAATCCCCTGCCCTGGGCAGGGACACCTCCCACCACCCCAGGTTGCTCCAAGCCCCATCCAGCCTGGCCTTGAACCCCTCCAGGGATGGGGCAGCCACAGCTTCTCTGGGCAACCTGGGCCAGGGTCTCACCACCCTCACACCAAAGAAGTTCTTCCTAATATCTAATCTAAAGCTCCCCTCTTCCAATTTAAAACCATTACCTGTCATTCTATTCACTGCTCTTCCTGACCAAGAGTCCCTCTCCNTGGTCACGCTGCTTTTGCTGCAGCCCAGGCTGGGGTTGGCTTTCTGGGCTGCCAGCGCACACTGATGGCTCATGGTGAGCTTCTCATCCACCATCACTCCCAAGTCCTTCTCCTCAGGGCTGCAGTATTTCTCTTCAGGGCTGCAATGTGAGTGGAGAAATACTGGTACCTGTTGCTGAGGAGCTGGGGGCTCCCAAAGACCTCCTGGCCCCAGTTGTGACCCCGAATGTCCCAATTAGGGTAAATAGGACACCATCCTGGCAGTTCAAATAACTCCAGACTTAGCAGGAGGCATGGTTTAGCAGGAAGAGCTGGGACAATCTCCTCAGTGTCCACACCAGGACTGCTTTAGTTTCAGCAAGTCCCTGGGGGAGGGGTTGGGGGGCCAAGGGGCAGTGGCTGGGGACCTCCAGTCGATGTCCCCAGGGCTGGTCTGGCGCTGGGGCTGGATGGCATGGGATGGCCTGTGTCCCTGTTATTAAACTGTCCCTGCCCGCCCGCCCCCGACAATTTAAAAGGATGAATGATTGATTCCTCAGGGCTGTAAACATTCTTCAGCACTATTTAATTTATTAGTAGGGACAGAGTCAATGGGAACCGGCTAACAAGCAGGTCCAGACAAGGAGCTGCAGCTCAGCTGGGGAGGGGGAGCATGATGAGCCCCCCACAGCCAGGAGGCAAGGGCAGGGAGATCAGAAGTATTCCTCCAATTTACTAATGGAGTGTTGTTTTTCTTTTGCTGTTCCCTATTCCAGGAAAATCTTGTTTTCTTCTCCTTTTGGACTCCTTCATTGTGAGTGGAGAAGTATTGCCATCTGTGAGCTCTCAGCCAGGTCAGCAGGTCTCTGGGTTCCTTCCATGGGACAGAGATCGAGCCTTCAATATTTAAGTAGGCGCTCAGAGCCACCCACCCACACCTCCAGCCCCTAGATTGTTGTTGCGTAGATTTGGGAATAAACCCATGTGATAACAGAGAGACAGATTTTCCATTTTGGGTACCGAGTCAGCTAAAAAAATGTGGAAAAACTACTTGTCCTCAGCCATACATCAATTTTACAGCAGGCAGGTCTGAGTGATACATGTTTTGGCCGACAGAAGGGAGAATTCGTGATGATGTAGTGCTGTTTACCAACAGACAACGATGCCATCAGACCTTAGTATACATTAGGAAATATTTTTTCTCCATTAGGAAGTAATTTTTCAGCAGTCGCAGTGGAGTCCTCCAGCCTTTCCTGGGCAGCCAACACCCCAGTTTTTCTGTTCTTTAGGCTGGTCTGTTTCTTGGACTCTTCTTACCATGCACCATCCTCTAGTCTGATTCTCCCTTGCAATATTCAGCTCTTCCATCTGAGCCACTGCCTCGGGAAAGCGGTCCACAAAGCAGCCAAGGTCAGAAGAAGCAGAGGAAGCCCTTGAGGAGAAACTGCTAAGAGGAAGGAATACTTCTGCCTGAGGCTGGGGGGAAAGTTTCACCATCTCTTTTCTTCCAGGATCTTCATGTCTGGTGTTTGCTCTATGTTGTTTTTTTTTTTTTTTTTTTTTAATCCCATCCCCTGCACTGCTTTGTCCTTGCATCCACAGGATCCCCTTTTTCTTGTCAGTGCCTGCGTGTCCTGTCCCGCTCTACACACAGCATATTCTTTGCTTTTCTATTTCCCCCGTGCTTGCCAATCCTCATGTCACTTCAGAGCTTAGAGAAATGGATGTAAAATTCTTTTTCCGTTACAAGTGGCTCATTTTCTTCCCCTGACCGCTGCATTTTCTACTTCTTATCTGTATTTGTATGTAAATATCATTTCAAATTCCCTTTATATAGAAGAGGGGCAGCTAGCACAAATGGCCAGCAGAGCTATTGAAAAGCCACCACAGGACATGCATCTGTATGAAAGAATACACTGCTTTTTGATACCGGTAGTTGCAAGGTCATTAATGGCAGGAATAGGAGACAAACAGTGTTAATAATAGGCTAGTGGGGAACTGAAGGGGCTTCACGCTTCCCATGAAAGCTTTTAGGGTTTTATTCAAATCCTTCCCTGACAGGAAAGGGATGAGAGGACCAGGAGATTTCTTCCACCCTAGCCATTTCCGTGGTACACCATGGCCAAGGCAGGAGGCTGTGAGGATCAGCATCTCCTAACCTGGCTGATGAATACGTTATGCGTTGACCGTGGAGGTGGTGGAACACCTTCATCTGCCCTCTTCTGCCTACAGCCATCTGAATTCATAGAGGATTTAGGTAACAACTTTCAGGGTAATTGCAGAGATGCTCCCTCGTTTGATGGGGAAAACAGGGAGATTAAGAAAGATTGAAGAAGGCAATGGAGAAAGTTACAGCCTGTTTCATTTGACGCTTTCCATAGTGAGTCTCCATACTCTCCAGACCCATCCACCTGGGAGGAGATGGGTGAGGTGACTCATTCCCACGTGAATGTGACCTAGAATTTGGCTCAATGACATAATTGCTTTTACAACTTGGGAACAGAATTTTCTTCAACAAGAGCTCAATTAAGAATGTCAACCAGTTGGGATCTGGCTTCCATTTCTGCTGTTTGCCAGTTTAATTTAGGGTGGGTTAGACCTCTACAAACTTCAAAATGAGCAATTGCGATCAGCTGGCCAGTGAACAGCTGATCAAGAAGGGCTCACTTAATTAGGGAAGAAGAGTAATTAGCTTGTCAGCATTTAAGCCCCAGAAGCCTATAGCAAAGGGCTACCCAGAAGGATTCCTATCACCGTATTTATTGACCTTTAAACTCTTCAGCTCTTCTGTCATTGATGTTTAATCGAGTCACTTATGCTGTCAGGCTAATAACTGAGATAATGAAGTAGTCTAGGACCGTGGTTTACTACTTTGTTATTCTAGCACTAATTTTAGAAGGCTAAAAATAGGGTCACTAAAAATAAGACGTTGTGGGTGGGTTTCTCTCCTAAAACAATTGAGCTTCTGTTACTCCCCTGCAAAACTGCTAAGGCTTCATTAGATTTCAAAGAGGTTCTTTTGTGGGAAAAGTTAATCGGCGGGGTTTTTTTCTTTTTTTTTTTGTAGCAGAAACCCACCTTCGTGCAGTGACTCCCTTTGAGGAGCAGATGCAGATGTTTGTTTACAAACCCGTGTTCCTAAACAGGAAGGGAAAAGGGCGCTTGTGGCAGAGGAAGGGCAGAGGAAGGCGAGCAGCTTGTTGAAGGAGGGTGTCTTGAAGGAGCCAAGTCATTGCCGCAGGAGCAACCGCCACTAAAAAAATGTTAAGGGTGTGCTGATTGCACGGGGTGTCTGTAAGGACAGTTTGGGTTCTTTAGACATTTACCCCAGGGCTTTTTTTTTTTTTTTTTTTTTTTTTTCCCCCCTTT
>VZRU01011266.1:24301-40556 GCA_013398155.1 Pedionomus torquatus
TTCTCTCCCCCCCCCTTATATAATGTTATTACTTGGCATCAGCTTTTCTCTGAATCTAATGAAGGTTTGGCAAAACCTAAATACAGCAACGGCATTTTCCACACTAATTGAGTTTCCGACAGCAAGTTGTAAGTCTTGGAAACAATTTCACGTTTAACTAGGGGTCTGACCAGCTTTATCCAGGTACGCCTTGAAGCAAACCTGTCCTTATTGCTTGGTGTTAAGTGAGACAGCAACTGGGATAGCTGCTGGGATTGCTAGTGGGATTGCTAGTGGGATAGCTAGTGGGATAGCTAGTGGGATTGCAACTGGGATTGCAACTGGGATAGCTGCTGGGATAGCTGCTGGGATTGCAACTGGGATAGCTGCTGGGATAGCTGCTGGGATTGCAACTGGGATAGCTGCTGGGATAGCTGCTGGGATTGCAACTGGGATAGCTGCTGGGATAGCTGCTGGGATTGCAACTGGGATAGCTGCTGGGATAGCTGCTGGGATTGCAACTGGGATAGCTGCTGGGATAGCTGCTGGGATTGCAACTGGGATTGCAACTGGGATAGCTGCTGGGATTGCTAGTGGGATTGCTAGTGGGATAGCTAGTGGGATAGCTAGTGGGATTGCAACTGGGATTGCAACTGGGATTGCAACTGGGATAGCTGCTGGGATAGCTGCTGGGATTGCAACTGGGATAGCTGCTGGGATAGCTGCTGGGATTGCAACTGGGATAGCTGCTGGGATAGCTGCTGGGATTGCAACTGGGATAGCTGCTGGGATAGCTGCTGGGATTGCAACTGGGATAGCTGCTGGGATAGCTGCTGGGATTGCAACTGGGATTGCAACTGGGATAGCTAATGGGGTTGCAACTGGGATAGCTGCTGGGATAGCTAATGGGGTTGCTACTGAAATAACGACTGGGATAGCTGCTGGGATAGCTGCTGGGGTTGCAACTGGGATAACTAGTGGGATAGCTGCTGGGGTTGCGACTGGGATAGCTGCTGGGATAACTAATGTGATAAATACCAGCAGATTTACGGTGCTGCCTGTTTTCAGGAACACGGATTATTTAGAAAGAGAAGGGACACCTTCAAGTGGTGTAGCTGCCACCATTTGGTGACCCCACTAAGGCAGGGACGATTTACACCAGCAGAGTCCCAGGGCTTCCTTACCTGCAGGACCACACAGTGCCACCTCTGCGTTGTCCTCGCCGAAGGGCTGTGTGACGGCTGTGTTCTTGCCATGCCCTATGGAGAATGCCACCCTAATTTAGTTGACAGGAGACATAAACCACATCTAACACACCTTGTAACTACGGCGAGTGACTTTGCTCATTCTCCGTGCTCAGCCGTGCCTCCTGTTTGGGGCGATGGGACAATGTGGCTCCTCACTCCCCAGTGCCCCGAGGAAGTCACCATCCTCTTCAATACCGCTGCCCGGCTCCAGGTAGTCCTCTCGCCTTCCCTCTCCCTCTCACCCCCCACCCTGCTCCTTGATGGCCACGGTGATCAGCTCATGCTGAGATACCCTAAATCCCCTCCTTGATGCTGTCTGACCTTCTAACTGTGATTTTCCTCCAAATCAAACGTGCCCTAAATGATCTGGAATTCTGCATTTACAAACAACTAAAAAAAAACAAAAGCCTTTGGATGTAAAACTTGCCCTTTTGAAAGTCATCTTTCATCTGCTCTGAAAACAGGGAGCTTCCTAATGATTTCCCAGTACGTTTCAGAGCACCAAAAATCACCACTGGCGCATTGCAACACAAAGCAATGTTTTGGGGAGGATATTCCGAGAGGCAAAGCATCATCTGAGGACGTTGCCTAATTTCAGCTCCTTCTCTCGCGGGTTTTCTGGATGACCTCAGGACGTTCTCTTAGGATAAAATTTCCAAGAGGGATTTGGACATTAAGCCCAGATCTAGAAAAGGGCTTATGTGATTAAAAAGGAACTTAGGGAGGTTTTAAGTACCTGTGACCGAGACTGCAATCCTGCCAATTCCTGCTCAACTACGGCTTAACCCCGGAGCCACCTAAGGAACATATGGGCCTGAATTTTTATTTGTTGCTTCAAATGCTTTAAAGGCAAAAAGTACTGCAAAAGGCACGAAGACACCCATCACAAAACGCCCAGGTGTCCTTTAGGAGCAGATATGGAAAATAAACTCCTAATGAAAGGCCCAGTGGTTTGACAAAAGGAACCGGGCACCTGCTTCCTTCTCGTTCTGGCCTTGTGTGATAACGTGAGCGACCTTCAATTAATAAGGTTGTGATTTTCAGATTCTTCGCAGGTCTAACGTTACTTGTGGTATCTCTGGACCCCAGTTATTCGGCTGAGAAAGGGGCTTGGAGGGCTAACCAAGGTGTGACACGAGGTACGTACATTCAAAGCCACGTAGCTCTAGGCACTACTGGAAAACCGCATCAGATCGCTTTGGGTTGAATTCTACCCAGTTAAAAATCACGTTATATTAAAAATAACAGCCCCAGGAAGTGTTAGGATTTACAGTTACACAATGAGGAGTGCTAGAATTTCCATCAAACAGCTACTTCAATATTCCCGTCCTTCTCTGAAGCTCTAAAGGAATCTGGACACAAGTGCTGCCTTTTCCCTTAAGCCCTTAAATTTGTCCAAAAAGTAGAGCAAGCAAGTAGCACATCTCAAAGGAAACTGACTCCTCGAGAGTTTTCTAGGCAGTTGTTTCACTGGGTAAGAAACTCTTTTTTGTTATTTTACTGATTACTTCTTCCCTGTTTATATGTTTCTTGTCCAAACTAGTTTAAAATAACTTTAAGGGATATTTGGGAAGCGTTGCACGTTGGGAATTTGTTCACAGTCTCATGGACATTTCTGCTGGGAACACAGGCCTATTATTCTTCCCCAAAACGTCATTTGTTAAAATAATCACATTAATTTTTAATCCTGGCAACCGTTCCCTTCTGAGGCTTTTCAAGGTAACAGGCAGCACCTAATCCAGCTCTTTGCCCTCCTCCTTCGGCCTCCTCTGCAGCCACTCACACGTGGCCATCTTAGTCTTCTTTGGCTTCCCAGGTTTTCTAGCCCCAGGTGTTCACCAACAACAGAAAATACTGTGAGACAATCATAGAATCACAGAATGGTTTGGGTTGGAAGGGACCTTAAAGCCCCCCCAGTCCCACCCCCTTCCCTGGATCTCACCACACCAGGTGGCTCCAAGCCCCATCCAGCCTGGCCTTGAACCCCTCCAGGGATGGGGCAGCCACAGCTTCTCAGGGCAACCNCTCTTCTCCAGGATGAAACCCCCCCAACTCTCTCAGCCTGTCCTCGCAGCAGAGGGGCTCCAGCCCTCCCAGCACCTCCGTGGTCTCCTCTGTCCCTACTCCAACAGGTCCATGTCCTTCCTGTGCTGATCCTGGAGCTCAGCTGCCTTCAAGCCAGACACTTGAAGAAGCTGGTAAACTTCAGTTGCTGAGACACTGGTGCTCCAACCGAAAGGAGCGTGGCTCTTCTTGACCCCTACTGGCAGATGCCCTGGGGGACGCCCCATCCTGTTCCACCTGGGACTTTTGCTTGTCCTCTCTCCATCCCTTCTGCAAGCCCTGCAGAGCTCCTCTTCCACGAGCACCGAGGGCAAAGAAGGGCAGCATCTTGACAATGTGCAATATATTGCCGAGCAAGCCCTTCAGATGATGTCACTGCTGTGCTCAGCCCCGTTTTATCTGAAGCAATTTTACCTGCTTTTTCTTTTTTTTTCAGTTGAAGCAGCTCCTGCCAACACGCTCTCCCGTGGAGCAGCAGCCGCTCTCAGTTCTGGCTCCGGGTGCAGGAGACTTTTCGTCTCACTGTCTACACTGAGCAGGCTGTTTGGTTTGTGGGGTTTTCTGTACCCGAGCTCAGCCCTGTGGTTTGTTTAGTTCCCAGAGTCTGGGCTTGGCCATTTGAATTCCCAGGTCTCCTGTGTCTGCAGCGAACCGGTTTGGCTTGAGAAAAATATCCTCATGGTAGGACGGGCCCTTGAATAGCGATCAGCGGGGATGGCAGACAGCAGCATCCACGGGAACTGGGGTAATTGACATGTGAATGGTAAAAAAAAATATGTAATTAACTCATTCTAGGAAAATGAATAGCATGGACTCCTGAATGGTACTTTTTTTTCCAAAAGGCTGTGAAGGCAGTATCAATAATTGGCCCTTAGAATATTCGCGTAATGGAAATATTAGTGATAGCTGCCTCCCTCGGGGAAGAAACCAATCTGTCACAAGGAAATACAGTGGTAAATTAGTTACTGGAGAATAAAAACAACATATACTTAGAGTTTAAAGGCTTATTTGTATGTTACGATTCCTACAAAACCTCTTAATGTAGAATTGCTAATGACTTAATCAAGTGTTTGAATTTCAAGCCCTCTCCATGGCAGCAAATTAAGACCTCTTGAAAGTGGAAGTTCTTTGGGGCAGGCGTCGATTTTAGAGATCGGGCACGCGTAGGGCGCTGGGCTGTCCCACCCGAACCTCCGTGCTTGGGGAGATCTCAGGGTATCTCGGTGACGGGAGCAGCCGCTAAGACTAGGTCCCTGGGGCACTCCAGGTGAAGAAGGTCCCATCTCGTAAGGGGTCAGACAGTTTACTGTGACAGATATTGCAAGGGATGACATTTACACCATCTCATTTTTTCACTGAGTGGTCACAGCATTATTTTTCCTTCCTTTTGTGAAGTTATTTAGATTATTGATTTAGATTAGATAGTAGGAAGAACTTCTTTGCTGTGAGGGTGGTGAGACCCTGGAACAGGCTGCCCAGAGAAGCTGTGGCTGCCCCATCCCTGGAGGGGTTCAAGGCCAGGCTGGATGGGGCTTGGAGCAACCTGGGGTGGTGGGAGGTGTCCCTGCCCAGGGCAGGGGGGTTGGAACTCCATCATCTTTAAGGTCCCTTCCAACTCCAACCATTCTTTGAGTCTATGATTCTGTTTATTGTAACATACATACATTTATTAAGTAAGTGCTTGAAATGACGTGGTTCTGAAATGACATGATTTGCCACACTTTCCCAGTGGGAAGATACCAAAAAAACCAAGCAGTTTGACTTAGTTTTAAGTTGCTTTCCTTTAAAAATAAAATAAAATAAAAAATAAAAAGTCTCCTCTATCTCCTATTTTTCACTTTCCTTAGGAGAAGAGGTGCTGGTTTATGCAGGAGCTCTGCTTCTTTGGCTCCAAGGGTCCTCTGTCGCACATAAATTTGTCTGGATAATTAAGAGAGTTCCTCCACAAAGGCGGGTGTCCTGGTGCCTGAGCATCCCGCGGCAGCGAGGACGGAGAGCGCGGCCCCTTCTCACGGGGGGGAACAAAGGGACGCGCCGAGTTACTGCGTCTCCAATTTGTTGACATTGGACACCTCCTCTGGACAAAGTGATCCAGAGGAAGATAAATAAAAAAGACTTTGATTTTTTTTTTCAAAATAGTGACTTTGAATTGGCCGGAAAAGAAAAATAAAGCAAGGCCAGTACCATGTCACCACATGCCAGGAGACAGTGGTAAGTTTTTATTTTTATAGCACATTCTGGAAAACATCAGGGAAGGAAAAAAAATATAAAAAATCATAGAATCGCATAATTATAATCCTCTATATTAGGCATTAAACCACGTTTTTTATATCGCTTCTCTTACACCATATGTTAGAAGCTTTTGCACATTTTAGATAACTTACAATGCGAACAATTAAAGAAATGACTGAAAAAAAATAAATATAAAACGTGTCTCCGCTTTGAGGGGAGGAAAATCCCAAAGTAAATCTGTCTCCGCTTCTGAGCTTATACCTTCCAAAGTCATCTTTGACGTTTCTGTTGGCCCTGGCAGGCTCTGGACACACGGGAAGGTCTCCCCGCGTGCCTGATGGCAGGACTGGGACTTCATGTGGTAGGTCTTTGAATGTTCACCACTTCCCTCAGAAAAGGCTCTGGTGGACCGGTTCCCGCGCTGTGACCCAGGCGAGGCTAGAAAAAGGGAAAATGGAAGAACTCCATCATTTTCATCCTCCTGTCCGAAACAGGAAGCCCGTTAAAATGTCAGCTGTATAATATACTTTCTGTTCACAGAGAAAGCGGCTTCTGGGCTTTTGTGGAAACCTTAAATTCTTTCTTCTGAAGTTTATAAAAAGCTCTGTCACTGCTATATACAGATCCCATCCCGAATGACCTCTGCAGACCTCAGTGGGCTGTGCATGTGGGTTCTTCTGGCCCTGCTGGAGAGGATTTGTTGCTGCCTCAGAGACCTGCCATGTGAGAGGCCAACTGGGACCACGCTGGCAGACCAGCCTGACGTCTCATGGGGCTGAGCACCTCGGAAAAAAGACCAGCCTGACGTCTCATGGGGCTGAGCATCTCAGAAAAAAGACCAGCCTGACCTCTCATGGGCTTGAGCACCTCGGAAAAAAGACCAGCCTGACATCTCATGGACCTGAGCATCTCAGAAAAAAAGACCAGCCTGACATCTCACAGGGATGAGCACCTCAGAAAAAAGAACACACCTTGTAAAAAGAGAAAAGCAGAAGGTAAGGCTTCTGGAGGCCAGGGAGGCAACGAGCCAAACAGTGTGTGCCTGGAATGGGCACATCACAACAGTTCCCCGTGGCCGAACGAGGCTAATAAATCCCTTTTATGCCAGTATGGAGCCAGAGAGATCCCTGCTTCTTCCGAACTAAGCCAGCCTGGGTGCCAGAAACAATACAACCGTGTTTTCCAATGCTGATGCTAACGGGCCGACACCTCTGTCTCACCAGGGTGGCCCAAACCCAACCCGAATAGAAGAAAAAACTGCGACTGAAGGGCCAAACCTGCCACAGAAAGTTCTCCTCATAGCAGAGTTTCTTCCCAGTTTCCAAGGAAAAATGCCGAAATCTCTATCACCCAAATCCACTCCAGCTGGACTAGACAAACCACTATGAAACTGAATGTCCTATCCTTGGGATGAATATGGCTTAAACACTCTTCTTATCTCCGCTCTCTAGGATTTACAACGGGGAGTTTTTAGGCAAGCAGGTGTGATCTTACACGTGAAGGTGGACTTGTCTCTGCAAAGCTCAGAGCAAACCCTTGGAGCGATGCTGGAGCTCGTGGTTATTCTGCTGAGGGGACGCGCTGCTGGGAGGGGCTCCCTGGATGGTTCTGGCTGTGGCATGACAGGAGAGGAGGAGGACAGATGGGAGTGCAGAAGAGGAGGAGAAGTCCTGTGACTGCATTCTCATCCCTGGTGGTTAACTGCTATAAATGCCAGAACACACAGCGTGGACCAACAATCGGCATCACCTAAAGCTGTGACTGTACACGGGGTTTGGAGCAACGGCTCATTTCTCTTCAGAGTCTTCTCCACTCCAGCAAACAATCCCGTTGACTTGAGAAGGATTTTAACTCTCATCAATCAAGGCCACTATACCTCCTCTGGAGAGTGTGATTGGTTTCCTTAACAAAATCTTCCCGAGGGTACCCTGCATTGCAATCTGAATTCTAAGGCGTCGCTTACGCTGTCGTACGCCCCTGGGGCCCTAGGGAAAATAAGACATCACAAAAGCATCCCAGCAAGTAAACATGTTTGTGACCTGGAGTCGCTTCTGCTTTCCAAAGGCCAAGTTTGGGAGAGTGGCAAAACCTCAGCCTCCCCCGCTCCGTCCGTTGCAATCGTCGCTCATAGCTGTGGTTGTTTTCCTTCTCCCTTTCCTGCTCCGTGGCCCATTTTGCAGAGTTCACTTGCTCAGGCCATGGAAATAGCTTCCCTCGGAAAACTCCAGAGATCCACAGCTTCAAACCGCCTCAGCCGTGCAGGGAGGACGGGCAGAAAAAGACAAGTTCTCAGGAACGTCCTCCAGCTCAGCACGTGGTCTTCTGCCAAATAGGACACGCTGAAGATAAACTGAGTTCCTCAGAACTGCCAATACATCCCTGCAATGGAAGAACACCGCTCGTGTTCCCTTTGCATTAATGAGAACTAGGATTTAGAGTTAATGAAAAGGTTAAAATTAGAGCACTGCTTTATTTTACTTCCTGAGCATATATACGTTTTATAATTAATTAACCTATAACAAACCAATCAAATCTTTCACCTCAGCCTTTGGTTTATTCTTGGCTAAATGTGTTCTTCAACAGCAGTAGCCTTTGACCACGGTGGGTTTGTTTTTTTTTTTTTTTCTGTGCACCCATTAAAAATCTTTTCCCCTCAATTTCCAGCTAACCCAGCATGACTCCTGCAGCCCCAGCTCAGTTTCCCCCAGGCATCAGGTGAAAACAGCCCCACAGATGAGATTCCCACCCGAGCAAGCTGTAAGTCTGCACTGTGGGACGGCGAAGCTTCAGTTCCCACTAAAACTAAGCGATGCCTGTTGTGGATGCAATCTATTTCCCTTGGTTTATTCAGCAAAAGGACTGTGCAAACCTAAAGGTGGGCTCCGTGATCCTTATTAGCCCTAATTCCTAAATTCAGGAGTGGCACCGCTTTCCCGCCATGGGACTAATTATGCTTTAAAGTATCCTTTGAATTCCCTGAGAAAACCATGGAGAAAGAGCGTGTCTCCACAGAACCCTCTGGAACCACGAGTGTTGGAGCAGCGTCTGTAACCTACAAGGTTCAGATTTAAAATCTGGGAACAGAATTTCTACATCAAAAGTTCTGCTCATTTTTATTTTTTCCCAGTCGTGCAGAATTAATATTTCTTTTTGCATTTGGAAATACAAGTTTGTAACCCGTTTGCACCCTGCATCTGCAATTAACTCTAAATTAAAGAATAATTAAAGAACAACTCTAAATTACAGAACAGTAATAAACCCGGGTACCGGCTGAAACAAAAGGCAACAAAGAAATCAGTGATTTTGCACAAAAATCTGGGTGGAATGCTTCCTACTGCTACGAGATTACTTCTACAACTGTGTCAAAATAAACCAACAACATTTTGCTTCGGAAACTTTCTTTCTGTCTCGCCAAAGTAAATATTTTTGATGGGTTCTAATTTTCTCTGGTTCTCCAAGGCCCAAGGTGCCTCTGAGGCTTTGCAGCGTCTGAGCGATGGGTGTTTCAAGGGGTGGCAGGACTGGCCGTAGAGACTCTTCTGGGCAGTCCTCATTTCTAGAATCCTGAAAAAGCAAAGCATTTTAATTGTGCCCAAATTTAATGTTTTCACTCCGAGCTATTTCTTGTAGCCTGTCCTTTTCCTCAAAGCAAGCGAAATCTCTCATCTAGAGCTTTGATATAACAAGGAATCACCCTTCTTTTTCTGCTATTGCTGTTTCTAATTGTACCTACTTACATTCTAGGTCTCAAAAAAGAAAAGAAAGCAATAAGGAAAAGACAAAAAAGGGAGATTATAGAAATAATTTATTCATCGTACTGTTTTTTAGCCTTTTCCATCATGAGATCTTATTTTCAATTTCTTATGCATCAACCCATCGCTCCGGGCCAGACTATTCCCTGGGAGCTGGCTGGCTCATGGTGATATTATTTTTGAAAGTTTTAGCAAAACCAATGCAGTCATTTTGAAGAACAAGATTAAAAGAATGTTTTTGCAGTGCCAGAAGAGTTTTCAGAGAGTTCGTTGTGGCTTCCACCATGCTTTGGCACGGACAGATGAAAACTAATAGCTAGCTAATGCTTGTATTTAAGGACATGTTTTTTCGTTACCTCATGCCAATGAAATGATTTAATTCGGGCAAGATGAAAACTTTGGAAACTTTGAAATCTGCAGATTCTCAGTAATGGTTTGCTCAGGGCTGGTACCTAAATTCTTCAAATATTTGTTCTACATTAAGCCAAAAGCTGAAGGCTGCAGGCTTTCCACATTTCCATGGAAGGACTGAGTACCCTCTGCTCTTGCTGGCTAATGCAGCCCTTTAGATCCAAACTGCAGTTAGAGATTTTCTTTTCTGTTTCCAGTGCACAAAAGAGGGTGAAATGGCTCAATTAGGGCAGAAAGCAGCCCAAACCGATGCGTTGGGAAGTGGAATTTGAGGTGAGAAAACTGAGACTGAGGAAGAAGAGCTGTTGAAAAAACGTGCGAAGGGAGTTAAAAAACCCCGTTGCGAGGCAGCGGCGAAGGGCTCCAAGCACCAGGTTAAGAAGGAAACTGGATCAACAGAAGAGGGATGAGGCTGCAAATACCAGGACTAGAATCGAGTTGGAGCAGGGAAGGCTGCCCAGGGGCAGAAAGAATGAAATAAGGACCAATGAGAGAAAGGCTGTTGGTCAGATAAAGGGTTTCATGAGGAGTCAGGGAGACATCAAGATCTTTTCTGCAGCAGAGCAAAATGGGATAGGAATAATTAAAATCAGGAGCCACCAAACAACCTAGGAGGCACCACCGTTTCCTTATGGGGGAATTTCTGAAGCTTTCACTGGCTGCCATGTACGCACCACAAGTGGGAATCTGTTCACTATTTGAAGTCCCAGCCGGATCAAGGCCTCTAAGGTGATGCCAGTTCCTTGCCCTTAAACCCCTCTGCTGAGTGATGAGCTGCTCAGCTCCAATGGGAACGGGTGAGGACTTGAGTGGAGACATCATCCGTGCACCCGCAGAGCTGTACAGGGGAGACTTCTGTGGGGCTCTGGTGTCGCCAGACTCAAGAAAAAACACGGCTTTGGGATCACGTTCCCAACCACGTCACCATCTTTTCATGGATGTGACCCAGGGAATTTAGGCTGTGTCTTTAGGTAGCAGTGGAGAGGTTCGGAAAAAGACCTGACCAGGCACTTCAGACCCTCTGAGAGAAGGTGGATGGACACGGGTGAGTTAGGCAAAGAGAGGCAGAGGTCTGACCTCTGAAAAGCTGGCAGGAGCAGCTGGAATCACCTTCTGATATGCAGTAAGTAGCTGCCAAGTAATGATTAACAGATCCCAAATATCAACTTTAGACCATTTAGCTGTGGTCTGAGTAAATGGTTCACGTTAATCATTTACATCAGCATTTCAAATTTGGTGGCACCAAAGCGAGTATCTTTCATTTTAGCAGCAATAATATAGAAGATCTGCCTGGAGGGAAATGGAAAGTTCAGCTACTGTGATATCTGACATAAGTATCTGAAGGCCCAGCTTGTTTCTACATCATCACTCATGGAATATTCTCTTTCCTCCAGATACAATGCTCTGACTTGGGCTAATAAGACTCTCAAAAGGTCTGATTCGTTAAGCTTCACTTAAAATGTGCCAACACAAAATGAAACGGACAATCCCACAAAATCCAATCAGACCTCATCTCCTCGGTTCTTCTCCAAAAAGCACCGAAGGACAGGCTTTGCCACAGGCACCGCAGGGCAGCAAACTTGGACCTTTCTGAATTCAAAGGAGAGAGTGTTCTGGAGTTGAGGGTCGTTTCTGCTTGTGCCCACCCTTTGTAGGATATTCTCCTACTTGATATCAAGTACAGCATGGGAATAGAGAGAAGGCTGTGAGTTTTCTGAGATTTTAAGAGCAGATTAACCAAGACTAGACTCTCCGTTGTATGTACCAAGGGAATTCTTTGGGAACCAACACCAGCTGGACAGAGCAGGGGACAAGCATTGTATTTTGTAACCACTCAGAGTCAAGGAGTCCGACAGACGTGTCTCATTCCCTGTACTTCAGCAGATAAGTTGACAGCATTACTATTCTGAAGTTCCAAACGTTCTTCAGGTTCAACCTCTATGTGGACCTCATTAACCCCAGTCTCAAAAAGGCAAAATGAAAGTGAGTAGATCCATGCTCAAAGATAATGTCCATCCTTTAAGGGAGAACAACTCCCCTGAAGGTCTGCAGTGCTGGTCATCATAGAATCATAGAGTTCCCTGGGTTGGAAGGGACCTTGCAAATCATTGAGCCCAACCATCAACCTAACACTGACAAAACCATCACTAACCCATACCTCTCAGCGCTATGTCTACCCATCTTTTATATACCTCCAGGGATGGTGACTCCACCACTGCCCTGGGCAGCCTGTTCCAAGGCTTAAGAACCCTTTCAGTGAAGAAATTTTCCCCAATATCCATCCTAAACCTCCCCTGGCACAACTTGAGGCCGTTTCCTCTTGTCCCATCGCCTGTGACTTGGGAGAAGAGACTGACCCCCCTGGCTACACCCTTTTTCAACTTCCAGGGAGTTGTAGAGAGCAAGAAGGTCTCCCCTCAGCCTCCTTTTCCCCAGGCTGAACACCCCCAGCTCCCTCAGCCTCTCCCTGTAAGACTTGTTCTCCAGACCCCTCACCAGCTCCGTTGCCTTCATCTTAGCACCTGAGCTGTGGCTGAGGGTTCAAGAAAGGGATTTCTTTCAAACCTCAGTCACAAAATCTGCATGTATGCTCTGCGTGGATGGGGAAATACCAGAAGAAGAGGAAAAGTACCCAAGACTGGAGTGTGTTTTATGACTGCTCCTCTGATGCCCCTGCAGAAGGCAAAGTCAATGGATTTCGTCACCAGGCAAAGAATGTACCAATAACGTGCACTTTAAGTCACTCTGTATTAATATAAACAAGCAAAGCAGCACACGAGGAAGCGGTTTTTGTCACTGCAGCAGAGATGAACACTTTTTTTCCCTTCTGCAAGCTTTCCTCTCTCTTCCCTGCAAAAGACCACTGTGCTGACTCACGTCTGATTCGCCCTGTGACTACAGCAGAAGCGGTGGGAAGGGAGAAAAGAGCTGGATTCTTTTCTGCCTCAGACATCATCCCACAAAATCTAATAGAGCATAAATCATATTCACAGATGGGAATTTTGCTATTGATTTCAGGGAGCATAGCAGGGGATTTTCGGTATTTATTGTTTAAATCTTGTTACCCGCAGAAACACTGGACTAGACAATCAAAACATCTGTTGCAGTTCAGCTTCCAGGAACTTAAGCCGAAAGCCCCTGAAATCTCTTTTTGACATGTAGACTGTGGACATCTGGCTGGAAAAGCTGAACACAGGGGCCACGCAGCAGGTTTTCACTGAGTCACCGCCGCTCACACAACTCATCCTCAAATACCCTGCATGTTTCTGAAGCGTGAAGACCCTGATGGTTCCTTCCCACCTCTCCAAGGCTGGTTCCAACCAAACTGCAAGAAGAGAAGAGAGAAAGAATCTACCCAACAAGCGGCTCTGTGAGTAGAGCATCCCAGAAAATCTGTTTTCCCGTGGATTGTTGTGGACTTCAAAGAGATAAGTAGCTGGGCTGATGCCTTCCCCCGTGGTCAGGATTTCCTTGTCCCTCTTTGGACATGGATTCTTTGGAGTCTATTAAGAGCTGAACGTAGATTGTGGTCTGACCTTCTGTAGGAGCAATAAGAAGTCTTTATTCTTTATCTGGCTGCTCTTTTTCACAAAATCTGGAGGAATGTAATACCTCTGAGACCGCTGTTTTGCTCCCAGGCTTGGCTGAAACTGGCTGACAGCCGACTTTTGACCAGGCAGGCAATGCGACCCGCTTGTCTTGGTAATGAAATTAGAAGCAAGTGCTCCAAATAATCAGAAGTTATCATCTTCCCCGGGTAAACACGCTTGCTATCAATGCTTCCCGTCTTGTAAATCGTTCAAAACCTTCTGAACTTTTGTCTTTATCCAGCTGGTTTTAACAAAACAAATACCAAAAGCTGGCACAGGCTGATAAGGGGAGCTGTAAATACCCAGGTGGGTGATACTCTCAGAGTCAAAGCGCTGAAACTAATGAAAAAACTCCCGCTGGCTTTAATGGACTTTGAGCTGGGCCGTCTTTCTTCAGCAATGGAAACAGACTGGGTCCCACGGAAATAAATGTTGCATCTCCGTGGAAAATAAAGAACCATGAGTTTTGGCTGGAGAATAAAAGAAAAACGCTGAGTTTCACGATGACCAAATGTTTATATTTTCAAACACATAAGTTTGTTGAAGCTGAGAGAAGCTCAGGGCTTCGTACGAGACTTTGCAGAGGTCCTATGGCTTTCTGCTGAGTCTTGGCTAATTAAAATCCCCTTGCACACGACGTATGCTCCGTGTGTGCTGACATGCATATACAGGCTTTACAGACATACACGTGTCCTATTAAACGATGCCCCATCTCTTCCGTGTGCAAAGCCTGGTTAAAGGCACGTGTCTATTCAAATACAAGCAACATTTTGGTAAAGGGGCTTATTGCCAGGTTTCAGTCTATCTTGTTAAGGATAATGTTTTACGTTCCAGGCATTTTGATGACTAGGTTAACTTTATAAATAGCACATTATATACTACTCTTTATTTTGTCATGATTGACAGATTTACCAGCATTTTTTCCTCTTCATCAATGCTTCAGAACTGAGAGGATCTAATCCCTATTTTGCCATTTTTAACTTGCTGTTGCCATTTTGTTTACTTAAATAAAACCTCAAGAAAAAGAAGGCAATTTACCCCTCGATAAAGCTCGTCTCGTTAACTTCTCACGACCAGTGAGTGTCCAACGGGGCTGGTTCAGACTGGATTTGGTGCAGGCAGAAACAATTCTGCTGGTATTGTTGGGAGCGTTGGCATTTGCACTTATGCAAATTTTTTTACTGGTTCAGAATAACAATGATTTAATCCAGCAGCACGGTTGGGCACTTGACATGCAAACACAACAGTTAGTGTGGTTTAATTTTATTTTTTTAAATATCCCTCCGACTAAAAAATCTCAAGAAAAATATAGGTAACTCCTATATCTCCAATAGAATTTGCATTCAGCGCTTGGCTTTAAAAATGTGATACTATTAGTGCACGGTATGATAAATATTCTAAGCATACACAACTTGTGCTCGGCGATAAAATATTCTGAGCATGTCCTAAAATGATTCTCTCATCAGAGATGGCTTGTTACCTCCACCATCAGCAGATACTGATAATTAATCAACTGAAATGAATCTTTACAGAATAAACAAATCTGTTATACATGAAGGATGATTATGTTCTTTTGGCTGTGAAGATTTTTCATAACTTATTCATGCCAGTGGTGTGCCTGAGTTATGAAGTATTTTTTGCTTATGAAATAAATATAGCATCTTTTGTTTGTCATATACCCCCGCTATTTTCTGGGCTTTGCCAACGTAAATCAGCACAAATCTACCAGCTCCACTGATTTACACCAACAGAAGAATTAGCCCTCTGTTCATAATCAGCGTCAACGTTCCCCGAGTTATTTCAGATGCATTTCTAAAACGTAGCCCTGGCAGACAAGGAATTTTAGATGCGCACGTGAAAGTATTTGGAAATCTTATGTTTTAAGGAGCAGGAAACACGACCGTGTTTGGCCTCAGCAATCACAGACAAACAACGGGGTTTATGTTACAAATATCTGTGATATATTAAAAAATAAACACACAAAACAAAAACAGCAAAAAAGGAAACACTGGCAATTGTCAGACAGTGTTATAAAATAACCAGAAAACCAGCAAATATGTTTGAGGAAATCATGATCTGCTGTAATTATCCTTCAAAGAGAGAAAGAAGAATTGTGAATGATTCATTCAGACTGAGTCATACTTTTATTTTATTAGAGAAAAGCTCAGGGTTAGGCCTGCTGTGTGAGCACAAATTCTTGGCTAAGATTCACAAAAACTGAAGTGCTAACTCACACCCGCCAGCCAGACTTTATTTTAAAAAAAAAAAACACAACAAAACAAACCCAAACACAAATCTACAGAAACAACAAAATACCCCACCTAAACCCTTGACCTAAGGAAGGCGATGCTGCTTCATCCCTTGAAGCTTCACCAAGGGAGCGGGGTCAATAAAGAGTTTAAAGAGCTAATTTAACAAAATCTGCTGAGGAAAACCTTGTGCTCGTTTCTTTGGAACTTTCAGCTCTTTCCCCCCAGGAATGAGGCCACCTCCTAATTCTACTATGAGCCACGTAAAGACACACTTGGTGCAAGTTTTGTGGTAAGTTAACACACAGCACACTCTGCACGCTGCCATGCGTGTAACAACACAAAAGAAGCCTCCTGGAAGACAATAATGATGTTGTGGGGCAGGGAGGACACACACTGAGGAAAACAGCTCAATAATTTGGACTGTATCGTAGGTTTTGAGGGCCACGGGCCAGTCTTTAATTTACCTCAGCCTTTCAGCAAGGTACCTGTTGCACCCAGGTCTTTCCAGATCTGGTCTTTTCCAGATCCAGTCCTTTCCAGCTCTCTCCAGACACATACAATTTTTTTACAGATCCAAGAAAATATTTTCTTGCCTTTAAGATACATACTGCAACCTACGTTTGTACTGTGTCCAGCTTTGGAGTCCTCAGCACAGAAAGGACATTGACCTGATGGAAGGGGTCCAGCGGAGGGCCACCAAGATGATGGGAGGGATGGAGCACCTCTCC
>VZRU01011267.1:0-10313 GCA_013398155.1 Pedionomus torquatus
CCTTCCTTCCTTCCCATTCTTTTCTTTCATTAAGCTTTCATTAAGAATTTAAAATTATAACAGAACTGTGTCTATTTTCCTTACCCTGTTCATGTCTCTAATCTTTAAGAAAACTTTTCATCAAATGAAAAGAAAATAGATATTTAATCTCTTGCTTTATTAGCTACTTAAATTATTAAGTAACAAATGTACAATTCTCTTGTACAGAAACATTAGAAGCCTGATTGTGAAATAAAGCTTGCCTAAGTAGTACTGTTCTAGAATATTTTAGACTTATGATCAATTTCTATATTCCTATATGTATTCTATATATAGTAATGGTTAGTTTATGCCGGGAGAAGAATCAAAAGGCCAAAGCCTAATTAAAAGTGAAACTTGTCATTGTTGCATTAGATAACAAGAAGGGCTTTTTAAAGTATGACCTTTCCTGTTGCTATATTCTTCAGAACTCATGAACACATTTCATTCAATCTACCTTCTTCATAGTCCTTGTCTTTCTGTTTTCAAGTACAACATACATATGTGTTGCAGAAATCTGAAATAGAAACAGTATAAAAGTAATGAGAAGAAATGACAAAAAGCTATATATTTAGACCTCAACCTGCAATAATTTTACTTTCAAACTCTGTGTCACACACCAAACTGGGTGCAGTTAATGACTGAAATTTATGCGGTTCAGGGTTGGCACTAATTAGCTTTGTTGTGATGAAATACAAGGTTTTTTAAAAGTGGTTTTATGTGTGTGTGGAAATTATCTATAAATTTTTAAAAATCTTTGATTACACTGAAATTTTTGTTTCTATAAAGTTATTCACTAAAAAAGGGGTACTTGCCAAAATGAAAGTAACAGAGAATGAATAATAAGTAATCTGTAGTAAAGTCCTGAAAATAATACTTTCTTGGTTTCTCCTGGGTTAATTTTTATCAGTTACTCTAAAGACAACATTAAACAGGGACCAGTGAAGTTTTCAGATGGCATTGAGATAGAAGAAAACGCAAGTAACAGAAAAGTCAGCTAATAAACAAAAAGATGCATGTTTTTTTACTGATTAATGTTTTTTACTGACTAAGCTATAAGACTTTGAGGAACAGACACCTAGGGAATAGAGAAAGTATTCCGAAGGGTTCTGAGGTGTAACAGTTAGTAAATGTTTGGACGTGTTATTCCAAGTGGATATTTTGAACAATAGGACTAATACGGCATGTGGATATGCAAAGAGGTAAACACTGGATATCTTTAGACATTATATGCTTTCTTTATTTGGTTCTACTGTGACATTCCTGATATCTGTAGTCTGGCATCCATTTTGAAAGGTTACTGAAAAAACTGAAGAAGGCTCAGAGCAGAACCAAACTACATGAAGGATTATAAAATATGCATTCCAATGAAATACTGAGGTAGTTCAGTCTAATATTTCAATTAAAAAAAAAAAAAGTTATGAATGTTATGTTCTATGAGTGCCTACACTTTCTAATAGAGAAAAAAATAGACACTTGTTAATAACAAGTTCTTATATGTAGAATGTAACAATACATTATAATCAAATGGTAATAAATTGCAGCCAATATCAAAGTGAAATAAGATGCCCATTTCTTCAGAAAGTTAAGATAATTGGCTATTTAAATAGATTATCAAGAGTTGTGGTGATTCTCCATGTTTTTAAGTCAGTAAAAGATTTTTTTAAGGAAATTAACCATAAGATTTTAACTTCTGTTAGGATTTAACTCAGAGAAGTCTGATCTATTACATTGGAGAACTGACCATCCTTAAAATCTGTCCTTCATTACTTTTTCCCAACTGTGAATATAAACTTTGACAATTTATATGTAGTCATATAGCTTTCTTATTTTAGAAACAATTTTTTTTTTCTCATGATCTCCATACATTATCCAATGATTATGATCACTGGATTACACATTACGACCTTACCCGATTTCCAGAAATGGGGATCCCTTAGGGACTAGAACATAATCTTTGCTTGAGTCTTCTACTCCTACCTGTGTCAAGACTTGGATTTATAAGTAAACTACACTGTTAAACAATGATTAGTCATTTGAATTTATTATGTATTATATTATTGCATAAATATAAATAATTGAAAAAAAAACCCTGAACAGTAAGCAGGATTACTTCTCAGAAGATTTCTGTCTTAATCAGGATAATTCAGCAGGTAATGTCACAGTTAAACAAAATCTCTGAATCTCTAGGTGTAAAATCCATCATTCTGCCTTCTGGGGATTATGTTGTCTCCAAAGATGATGTTATAAAGGCTTGCTCAATTGAATGTCTGCTCTTTTAACATGCACTGATTCTGCAAAAGCAGGCTTTTATATATATGAATATTGCCTATGCATCAGAGAATAAGTTTTCTTCCTGTTTAACACAGATTTTTATAATGTATTCTAATTCATTATGTTAGAGGATTTTTGTTTTGGTACTCATTTTCATGTTATTGGTGCATTTTTCCTTTGGCACTTTGAGTTTCCTAAATACAAGTAACAGAGTGTAGTTACGGTTATCTTTAAAGTTAGTAGCGAAGACGTTTTTATACGGTAATATAATATACTTTACTAAAGTACATATACAAACTTTGGAAGAACTAAAAAGTTTTTCACCTAACATCTTTCAAAAAGAATCATTAAACAAGAAACCATATCCTAATTTACCTTATTGTCTGTGATTTAGTTTCATTTTGTATCTAGACAGTCACATTGGCTTCATACAAACTCATTCATCCATCTCAAAAATTCCTTTCGATGTGTGCAAACGAGAAAGAGAAAATTACTATTTCAAGACAGTTGAAAAAACCATACTTGATATCCTTTTCTGTCTTTCATTTCATGCATTCTCTTTCTTTCCTACATTTCCAATGTATGTCTCTTATTCTGTTTCAATATCTCACATAATAAATAATAAAACTAATTTTTAGAAAAAAAAAATCCTGGACAATTCAGTCCCAGAACATCTTTTGTAGGTGTTATTTTTATTGTAGCACTACCCTTTCACCACTTTTTAACTTTCACTAATTTCTCTTTCCTGAAATACAAACACTCACTCTTACTAAGTATCTGCATTCTTTCACCAGCCATTTGTTAATCTACCACCAAGCACCAAAACCCTCATCTCATTTGTTTTTAAAATTTCACATCTTTTCATACTACCTTGAGTTTTTCAGAGAGCTGCCAGTCTTGAAAATAGTCTTGTAGACTGGTGAGATTTATCAGAACAATTTGTGTTTCTTAAAATATTTATTATTTGCCAAAACTTTATATGAAAGCAAAAAGTAGCAGTTTGTGAAAATTTCATAGAACAATAGAACCATGCAATGGTGCGTTCATAGAATCATACACCTTTAGAGACTCTGCCAAGGAACAGCGTCCTATCCAAACTCATCTTAGAACTTCCAATAACAGGAGACCTACAAGTTCTCTGGTAGCCTGTTCTAATGCCTTATCAACCTCTTTGTAAAAAAATTCTTCTTTATATCCAATCTAAAACTACTCATGCTCAGTTAAAAACCGTTGCCTATGTCCTGTCACTACAGGCCATGGTAAAAAGGTTCTCTCTATCTTTCTTTTAAGTCCTCTTTAAGTATTGAAAGGCCACAATAATGTCTCCTCAGAGCTTCTCTTCTCCAGGCTGAACAACAGCCAATTTTGCTGTCTCTAATCACCTCTGTCTCTTACACGTGTTTTGACATGTCTTCCAGGAGGATCTATTCCACGGTCTTTCCAGGCATAGAGGTAAGGCTCATGAGTCAATAGTTCCCATGGCCTTCCTTCTAATCCCTTTTAAAAATGGGTGCAGCATTCTCTTTTCTCCGGTTCGTGGGGACTTCACATGACTGCTATAGCTTTTGAAATATGATGGAAAGTGGCTTGTTAACTACCTCAGTAAATTCCCTCCAGACCCTGGGATGCATCTCATCTGATCCCATGGACTTCTGTATGTTCAGGTTCTTCAGGTGGTCCCAAATCTGATCTTCTGTTATGATGGAGAAGGATCATTTCTAATGGCTGTGGGCATAAGACACATAAGACTGCATTAGGCTGGGCATGTTAACAATATTTTGTTTGTATTACTGACAATTTTATTGTTCTTAGCATAAAACCTACTGGCAGTTATGTCAAATAATTTGAATTTTTATTTTCACCAAAAAACCCCTCAGTCTTTCAAGAAGGTTGCATAAAAAGAAAGAAGAAAAAGCAGCCATTTCTGATAAACTCAGAAATATGATACTGAGGTTATCTTGAACCTATAAATATACAGACCTATAAATAATATTATGTCACAAATGCAACTTAGTGCTGGGGAACGTGAACAAGTTACCCCAAGTAAAAGCACACATTAACTAATCTGCAATAAATATCCATGTTTGTGCTTCTAGCTCATGGCAAAGACAAGATAATATAATTTAGAGTATCCCTTTTCTATTAGTGGCTATGTGAACTTGAATATCATTGTATTTGCTTTGGGCTGAGTTGCACCTACATAGTAAGTTATCACTGATAAGCAGATGTACATCAGCTTTCAACTGGTTTATATTTAAGGTTCTTAACTGTGTTTTTAGCTCTAGTAATTGGACAGCTTTTAATTGAAACTGCAATTTTAATTGAAAAACAGTATCTTCAATATGTTCATGTCCTTGGTATTTATCACTGTGTGATAATTATGATGCAAAGTTAACATTTAAGTATTTTTTTTTTTTACCTTTCTACTATATGCTGATTTATGTTGCAAAAAGTTCGTCACAGTAACTTACTAATTATTTTCCGGGTGGCCCTCCGCTGTATCAATTTCCTGTTATGCTAATCAGACTTTGGGAAATATCTTTCTTTCTAGTCATTGCCAATGTCAAAGTATTCTAGAGGGGAGATGATTTGTGCTGGAGCTTCATTGGGCTTGAAATGTACCGAGGCCTGATCTTCCATTCAGGCACTAAACCTTTGAAATTTTGTTTCATGTCAGAACAGTGCATCTGCTCCTGCTTAGGGGCACGGGTTGAATGAAGGATTTACAAACCCCCAGAGAAGTTCATCTACTTTATCAAGCAATCCTGTCAGTTTTTCTGTAGAGTCCGGCTTCCAGTTATACGATTCCTATGTTTCATCTCTCTGGTTCACCAGTGGGTAAACTAATTTCCTACCTAATGGAAGGATTTGTGACAGCTTAAATGTGACACGAGGCTAATGAATTGAACTAGGCTCATTTCAAAACTCATTCCAACATGAAGACTTTGTGACCTATGAATTGTTTTCACAGCAACACGTCATCTTTAAAAGTGCATTTAGCTCAGCTCAGAAAAAAGACTTTGCAGTGCCACATCCGTGACTGAAGTGACAAATTTTTTTTCTCACCCATCCTCCCATCCCTACTCCCACCGATATCTGGACTGCTTTTCACTGGTTTCCTTTAACACTTTGCAAATATTGTCTTCTGCTGTGCTCCAGCTGGCAGGAATTCAGCAGCTCTCATGTCACATTTGGAACCCATCCTGAGAAGATGAGGGACTGTAGGCAATGAAAGGAGAATTGGACTATTTTCCCTACATGCTTCTGCAGCTGATCCCACACTTCTCAAACTAACTCAGTTACTGATTTCTGAAAGTGTCATCTCTAGTGTTATGACTACAGAAGTGCAAAGAGACCATGTGAGCAAGTTTCACAATTCCAAGAGATGTCACGGAGGAAATGTTTGCATGGAGAGAAATAGCAATTAGAAGGAATTGTATGTTTACTCTTACCAAGGTGACAGTTCCTTTGCCTAGTTTAACACTGGTGAAATAAATGCTGGCTATGAAATCATAATTACGCTAAGAAAAATACAGAACAGTATTAAAGACTTCTTGCCAGCTGCTCAGCTAAAGTAATGTTAGTCTATGCTTTTTCTGTAATTTTTTTTGCCTTTTCTTTTTTTTTTTTTCTGTTGAAAATAGACTAAAATAATCTAAAATTGATATTCATGATAGCAGTCAAACTAAGAATAGCATTATGGCAAGGAGTCCCAGGTGGTAGTGAGTTGACCCCAGCAAGCAGCTGAGCACCTATACAGCTGCTTACTTGCTGCCCTCGCTTGAGGAACAGGGAGAAAATGGCTAGGAGAAGGCTAGAAAACTCGTGGACGGAGATCAAGACAGTTTGATAGGTGAAACAAAAGCTGCATGCACAAGCAAATATAATAAGGAATTAATTTACTACTCCCCAGCAGCAGGCAGATGTCCAATTATTTCCTGGCAAGCAAGGCCTCACACACGTGACAGTTGCTTGGGAAGGCAAATGTCATAACCACAAATATCCCCCATGACTCTTCCTTTCCCAGAGCTTTCATTTCTGAGCTCAATATCATATTGTATAGGATATCTCTTTGGTCGGTTCAGGCCAGCTCTCCAGGCTGTGTCTCTTCGCAACTTTTTGCCCACCCTCAGCCTACTCTTCAGGGGGAAAGGAGAGGCAGGGCACAGTGAGAAAAGGAAAAAAAAAAAGCCTCGATGCTGTGCAAGCAATTTCCAGCAATGCCCAACACACTGGTGAGTTCTCTGCACTGTTTTAGTCATAAATCCAAACAACAGCACCATTTGGGTTGATATGAAGTAGATTAACTAGCCCAGCTAGACCCTGTACTCAGGTGTATACACATTTGTCTAGTACTAGGTAAAAAACAAATAAATAATTTTAAAAAGCGCTCTCTTCTGCTCCACTTAAATTCCCCCTGTAATATTAGCAAACTAATCCATTTATTATATACACTTCTGACAGGTGTAACTGTATAAAACTCTGTTACACATTACAAGCTCAGTTCCATCCTTTTGGCTACATCCAAAAAAAGCATATACTTTTCAGAAGATTAGTACATTCCCTCTGAGGTGAAATTCTGGCAGTGTTCCCACTCAGTTTAGTACACATGTCTTTATTATCTTGCATTAAGACTTAAGCACTGCTTAGTAAGCCAATAAGTGTGTCTTTGACAACACCTACACTGTTCAAAGCAATCGCTACCTCAAACAGATGGTGTGCATTCATACTGTGTCCACTTTAACATGAAAAATATGCAGTTCTTCATACTGTGGATGTGAACACTGCATCCACCTCATGCACATCAGAGGGATGGGATCCAGGCCCAGGTTCAGAAATATAAATTAAAATTTGTTTATATGGTTAATGTCCTAATTCCCAGTGGAGTGGAGATCTAGGGATCTATTAATTTGTCTAGTATCAGCTGAGATGACTGCATGCATATCAAATGACCTAATGGGACTGGCAGCTATGACCCAGAACATATGGAACCTTCATCCTTTATAGCTGGAAGATTGAGGTCAGCATGGAGTATCCAGAATATCACTAGATGCCATATTTAAGCAGCTGAATCTAGTCCCTACAACCAGTGGAGACAAGACAGGTATTGAGTGGCCTGGGGAATGATTCATTCCTAAAAATTCATTCCCTCTAAAAATGGCACTCCAGAGTGCCTGAGATATCAGGCTGGCAGATTTGACAAAGAGCTGACATGCAGCAAATAGAATCCACAAGAAAGAGCAGTCCTTCTTCAGTAGCATTCAGAGGCTGGGTAGGACACCCAAAGAATCTGACTGTGGCAGACTGATGTGCCTACACATCAGCATCTAAATCTAGACCCTACTATTTATTCATTACATTCAAAAACTTTTAATATTAGAAAATGAACACATGTGAAATTTTATCCAAGACACTGTCAAGGAGATACCTGCAGTGTATCAAATGTGGTTACATTGTTCTTAGGGGAGTGATCAAAGGCTTGGTAAACCACGTGGGTTTTTTCTCATTCGTGCTGGTGAGGGGAAAGGGCTTGAGATACAGCAGATGGATTCGGAGGGTCAGTGGCATTTGGTTTAAAAGCAAACATTTGGTTCTCACCACCACAGGTAAGAATTTCTTCGAGGACTTTGGACTGTTAGGTAATGACAAGATCCACTTGATCAAGTGGGGCAAAAGCCTCTTTGCAAACAGGGAGGCCAAAGGGGTGGAGAGCTTTAAACTATGAACAGCAGAGGAGGGAAATTATGATCCTCAATCAAGTGAGGAAGTGGTGACCTGAGTTGGACAGCAATTTGTTGGGTATTGTGCACAAGAAAGAACTTGTAATCAACAAAACAAGGCAGAAGGAAACCTATCTCAAATGTATGTGCAGATATGAAAATGCCAAAAGGATAGCATGATGGTGCTGGCTCTCATACCTCTCATTCCTT
Source organism: Pedionomus torquatus (assembly GCA_013398155.1). Lineage (NCBI taxonomy): Eukaryota > Metazoa > Chordata > Aves > Charadriiformes > Pedionomidae > Pedionomus > Pedionomus torquatus. The sequence goes on from VZRU01011267.1 coordinate 8,223, forward strand.
TTTCTAGGAAATTTACATGACTGAGTACCCCTCTGAAGTGACTGTGTGCTAATGCACAGAGCATAGGGACAATCAGGAAGAGTTGGATGTTTGTGTGTATGGAAAGGTGCATGGAATGATGCATGGAACTCTGCCAAAACCATTTTTTATGGATTAAGACTAGTGTAGCATGGCAACAACATGGCAGGTTTCTGCTACAGCTCGCATGATCAGGAAGAAGGATTAAATTACATCTTCAGACAACTGGAAGAAATCCTGTTTGCAGGCACTGGGCTATGTGATCTCCAGAGGTCCATTCTAACCTCTGCATTTCTGTGGTTCTGTGATTCTATGAAGGCCAGAATTTATCGTTAATCCAGTAAAAGTCTTTACAGCTTAATAAAAAAATGCAACAACTAGATAACATTAGTCCAATTACAGTGATACTAGCAGTCCTATTCAAAATTGTTTCGATACTTATGAGAGAAATTCCATGAATTGAAGAAAGGAAGGGAAGGAAATATCATGTACCTCTAAGCTCCTTTTCACTTACCAAGGAAAATGGAGGGAGCAAAAAAAGGCCATATACTATGTTCTTAGATTTGGCAGGAGCAAGAGAAATACAAAAGTGAACCAGAACACACAAGGTACAGAAGTCAATACTGAAGTCATTCCCTTGCTTCTGAGCTACTGGCATTTAGCAATTTCTATGTTACTATGTACATCTAAAAATCACAATTTTACCAGGATATAAGAACACTTCCAATCATTTTTATGTTAGAATATTTCACCTCCCACATACAGCTACTTCTATCCTATTAGTTAAAAGTTTGCAGTATGTTATCCTCCCTGTGCAGAAAAATACTTCTACATCAAAATGTGTAGTTTATTTCAGCTTCTCTCAACTTCAAATTTTTGTTTAAGTTACCTTACAAAGAGGTAATCATAAAGCAGTGTTTAATTTTAGTTTTAATTCAAGCTTCCAAAAATCCTGAGATCTTAGAAACTAAAGTTTAGGACACAATTTCAGACATTAATTTTATCAACATCTATTATCAATCCTTTATTTCCTCAAAAAATGTTGTAACTACATCTCAGGTTAATCAAATTCATTATACCTCTTGATTTCATTCTTTTGGGTTGAGGGGTTTTGTGGTTTTTGGTTTGGTTTTTAGGTTCCACTCTGATTCTGTTTTGGCACAAGCTGGTACAAGGGTTGTGGTAAACTGATCTTTACACAAAGATTTCTTCTCCTACCAATATTTCAGTGCCTCTTGTTTTTCTCTTTCAACAGAGATGACATATTCTCCTTCAGAGGGAAAATTAGGCCTTTGGACTCGTGATGAAACTCATGGGAATTGTTAAGACATGTCACAGTGCAGATTAAGTCTTCTGTTTGATAAAAGTCAATGTAAAGGTCTTGTCTGCTCAGTCAACTTTGTTCATGATGTTTTCTCTCCTTTTATACTGCCAGGAGGTATGTGTTATGCTACTTCAATTAAGATCTTAATCAAAGGGGCCATTTACAGGGCTCATGTAATATTGTAAATTACATCCTATAAATGTTTCGTGAAGTTTTTATTTAACTGAATTCCTTTAAAATTAAATATTTCAAATAATTAAATTTATTTGAAGTTCCTGAAGAATAGAAATCTTTTAAGAATCAAAGATTTTCAATTCAGGTAAATTGTTTGACCAGTCTGATAGCCTTCTATGATGTTATAACTGGATGCTGGATGAGGGGAAAGCAGCAGATGTCATGTACCTTGACTTCAGCAAGGTTTTTGACACTGTCTCCCATAACATCCTCATTAGGAAACTGAGGAAGTGAGGGCTAGATGAAGGGTCAGTGAGGTGGATTAAGAACTGGCTGTGGCACAGGACTCAGAGGGTTGTAATTAATGGAGCAGGGTCAAGTTGGAGACTTGTAACCAGTGGTGTCTCCCAAGGTTCAATACTCAGCCCAGTCTTGTTTAACATATTCATCAATGACCTGGATAAGGGGACGGAGTGTATCCTCAGCAAGTTCACTGATGATACCAAATGGGGAGGGCTAGCTGACACTCCAGAAGGCTGTGCCACCATCCAGCATGACCTGCAACAGGCTGGAGA
>VZRU01011267.1:18176-56208 GCA_013398155.1 Pedionomus torquatus
CCGTGGATTTTGAAAGGAACTATTAAGCCAAATGATACTTTGTGGATATTAAGCATTGCTGACAACCAGGTTATGTGTTTAGAAGGCTATTTAGAAATAATCTTTACCTTTTGGACTGATTCCATTTTTAAACAGTTCATCAAGCATTCATGTTCTCTGTCATTCCCATAGTATTTATAAATGACTCTGCTTTCTTCATCTCCTCTCTGACTCCTCTTAGGCAACAAAAGCATTCTCAAAAGCTATCTTCTGTTTTTGTACATAATGGTACAACTGTGTGAAAAATCAAATCTAGCTGTTTCCTCTTCATATTGATGCTAAGGCTTCCTTAGGGAGGTTAGAATTCAGTAAGCAAGTATATTTTTCACCTAGAATTGCACAAAGTATTGGAGTATTGGGGGTGGTGGTGAGTGGTGGTGGAATATTTTAGAAATCTTTCCTTTAAAATGAAAAAATGACAAATATTATTAATATTTTAAAAGTTAGATTTGGCCAGAACAACTCTATAAGTCAGCACACTCAGGTTTTGGACTTCCTGTTGTATATTTAATGATCTTTCTGAAAGGAAAAGTCAGAGTAATCCAGCCAGATTCATTGTTCTTAAAACTTCAAACTTTCAGGTTTGCATTGTCATAAATACTCCTAAATGGAGCCTGGGAATTCATTGAAACCAGAAAGAATTTAGGCACTTCTGACAGCCCCTTCCTGATAGATACTTTTGTCCTGCTGCATGTTCTTACATTGAAACTAGTATATACAGATAAAACAAACAAACAGGAAAAAGAAAAAAAAAAAAAAAACATAGACAAGATTAAGCATATATCTGCACAGAGAAAGGTGGTATTGCTAAGAATATACTGAATTTAAAACAAAACAAAAAAACCCTGTAGCATTCAAATATCTTTTTGGGCCCAATTGCAGAAGAGATTTTCTTTCTTATGTCATGAAGAAACAGAAGGAAAAGAAAAGCAAAACCTCTAAGAGTCGTCTACTAGTATTCATGTATGTATAGCACTAAGTAGATATTTAATTCTGTTAAATAGTTAAATAGTTATTAATAATAGGTAAACAGAATAGTTAAATTCTGTTAATAGTTAAAAATCCAGAAAAAAAGCCATTACATTTTACCTGATGATGCCAGAATCCAGGCAAATAGTGACATTTTTGAGCACAAACATCTTCTCTTCTTCTCTATCACGCAGAAACTAAGAATTCTTTCCTTGAACTTTTACTTTGAATTTCCTCCACCTACAGAACTAATCCATATACACTGTGGAAGCAATGGAAGTAAATTCAAAATAAGTTGAACTATATGACGGTGAACAACTAAAACACAAAAAAAAATTCTACAAATATTGTTCAAGCTCGAATTATTCACTGAAACAGAGTATTCAGTACAGTATATTTTGAAGAATGATGAACTTGACATCAGTAAAAATATTTTATTTTATGTTCCCTTTCACCATGTGTTTTAGATACTGTTTTAGATACTGTGTGCATGGTATCTCATGCTTCCCATAAATCAGTCTTGATAACCAGTTTAAAACGGGAATGAAATGCTACAAAAGTTCAAAGTTCATAAGACAAACAGAGAAAACACGTTTTCATTTTTCACTCTAATTCATTAATAGAGGCAATTGCTTAATCAATGGGGTTTTTTCCAGACCTGGTCTCTTTTCCTGCTCTTCTCTTCGTTTTGTTTGTTTGGTTTGGGTTTTTTGTGGTTTTTTGTTTTGTTTTTTTTTTTCTTTTTGGTTTTGTTGGTTTTTTGGGGGGGTTTGTTGTTGTTGGGTATTTTTGTTGTTGTTGTTCTTGTTGTTGTTTGTTTTCACTTTGGGATTATTGTTATTGAACAGAATCACTGGGAAGTTATATAAAAGCTGATTCTTGTTTCTGAGTTTCCTCAATGGAGACAACTATAACATGTGCACAAAACATTTTTTGATGACTTCTGCAATAAATGAGCAACATTACACTAAAAATAGTTACTGTGTGAAATCCATCTTCTATTATTAAGGACACTTTACTATGGCATTGGTATATATAAAATATATCTCCTAAGTAAACGTAATCCTATTGTTTTCTGTTTCTTGTAAACCAAGGAATGAAATTCATCACAGGATTATTTGTTCAAAGTTCTTAGTGGGAGACTTTGGCTATGTATGAGTGGATATGTCTGAAGTTTCGGAGGGCATTGCAATTTCTCTTTTATGGATGGAACTGTCATTCAAGAAAATGAAACTGCTGTCTAAAATAGGCAGACAAAAGTTTGGGTTCTTTAAGGTCAGCAATTTCTGGAAAATATCCAGACAGATATACTTTCTTAAAAATAAGCAAGTTGTTTTTAAACTCATTGAAAATTATCCGTGTTTTTTAAAAATCTATATCAAAACTACAGGAATTTATTTCACAATGAACTGTATGGAGTTGCACTAAGATACGCAATTTTTCACCTAATCAAGAGAAGATTTGTAAAATTAATTTAAATTTAACCTTGAAGATGAGTTGCCATAATTTTTAATGAAGAATATTACATTTTTTTTTCCCTTTTTGGAAAGGATAAATTACTTCCTTCTGTAAGAAAGTCTAGCTTATAAGACTGGTAAATTTGGACTAATAAAATATGCTGTAAATTTTAAATTAAACACGTGGATATGGCAAACATAATTAAATGTTCCCATTGGTCATTAAAAAGTAACTATAAATTTTTTCAATGTCTTGTCAACATGAAAGGCGTATTCTGAAACATTATATTCTTAATAGAATAGCACAAGCAACAGAAATATTAGATACAAGATTCTTATATTACAGGTACACAGTGAATAAACTTTGTCTTTTTATAAATAATTTTTCATTTGAGTGTGATTTCATAGATTATTTTTTTAATGTTCCCCCCATCCCGCCCTTAATTTAACCACAGTACTATGTTCCCAGTCAGATGAGGTTTTGGTTGTGTGCCAGTAGCATGCTTCACTCATGGGTTTAAAATTTCAGATAGAGAACATTCAGCAACAGGCAGAAGGTTTATTCTCTACATCCTGTTCCAGTTAAGCTCAGTTAGATCTTTAATATCTAGGAATGTGTAGAACATAAATGAACCAAAAGTTTATAGTTTAGATTTACATCAAGTTCTTCTAAAATCAAGACTGCTTATATTTGTGGTGTATTTTTCCCAGATTGTCTGATGGAGATGAAAATAATGAAGTTTCAATGGAAATGTAGAGATAGAAATCTAGAGATAGAAAGGTGTCTGGCTCTGAATTTCCTAAGCACCAAGCATTCACCAAATACAGCTTTCTTTTATAGTGTTCTGCTTTGTGTCAACAATTATCATGCAGCATGTGTCCTAGGAGGCGGATTCTACCACTGATTAGACCAGCCTTGTTCTTTAACACCTCCTCCTGTCCTGCTCACAGGAGTTTGGAGATACTTCCAAAAAGATGCTGCAAGCTGCTGTAAAAAAAAAAAAAAAAAAAAAAAAAAAAAAAAAAAAAAAAAAAAAAAAAAAAAAAAAAAAAAAAAAAAAAAAAAAAAAAAAAAAAAAAAAAAAAAAAAAAAAAAAAACAAAAAAAAAACAAAACAAAACAAAACAAAACAAAACAAAACAAAAAAACACTAGAAAAACAAGCTTGTTAAAAAATTAAAATAAAATCTACTTCAAGCCCTTTCATAAACTGTGCTTATTTTTATCAGTTTATGAAAAAAAAAATTGATATTATTTATTTTGTTACCATTTATGATATTTCTCCTGCTCCACACATACACCCACATTCACTTCATTTCGTTTCTTTGTTTCAACTCCTTTGCTTTGTATTCATAGCCTAGTTTGCAGGAATAAGAACTTATCTCTTGAAAGGCTGCACCATAAGTAACCATGGATCGTTCAAGACTGGAATTCATTTGCACCTGTGAGAAGCTGATAGATATGAATAATCTCAGTAGTGTTGAGTACTATGTATATTAAAGTTTTCTGTGCATATCCACAATTGACCTGTACATCACAAGGATATTTTCAGTTCCCTTCTGAAGACAGCTGAAGGGAAATCTGAGGACAAAATCTTTTGTCTTCAGATTTGTCCTTTTGCAGAAAAAATCTTTTGAGTTGATATCTAATTGAGGTGTTCCTCTTGGTGCTTAAAAGTGTTAAAAGGCACCTATTTTTAGAAAAGATGGCAGTACTTAGTCTTTCTCTGATTGTCTATGGATCCTGAGAATCATAACGTTAGTACATCTTCTCTAAGAAGTTATTTTTGCCAGTAAATATGGACTCACTCACAAGTATTATTTTTGATAACTCATGTTGTTCCAAACTTCCTTTTTAAGTTTCTGCCTTAGACCATTACATATATATATATATGTATATATATATACTATATACCTTTTCAAAAATTAAAAAGTGAAAATAAAAACAAATAAAAAAGATAATGACAAGGGAAAGAGTGCACCAAGAAAGAACTTTTGGTGGATTTCTGTTCTTTTTCTATCTGGTATGATATACACCAAGAAGAATATTGCTTTCCTAAACTTACGTGCTAACATCCATTTCCTATAAAGGCCATTAAAGAAAGATAAATAATTTGTCTAATAAAGATTCCCAATTCTATACTCTACTGGAATAGGAAGTCGTAAGCCATTTCAGGAATTACAAGAAAACATTAGAGTATTTTCTTGGAAACTATCATAAAGAAGCAGTCTTGCTAAGAGTCACACATAAATTACTGCAGAATTATGCCAATGCTAAAATGTATTTGTAAAAGTGCATGCAATAAGTACTGCATATCTAATGAAATAAATGCTATTGCATGCAAGCTCTCTGCTTATGACAACATATTTATTACTCTGCTTGGGAAAGCTAAGTGTTCTGGGCATTGATCACTGCAGAACTTCATTGTCTTGAATAGCTTTTCTCTAAAACCAATTCTGTTTCTTTGAAAGTAAGCATCAATGACAAATGCTAAATGCATGACCAGTCAATAACTGAGTAAGACAGCATTGCAGGCTTGAGAGCAAAATACTGGTGCTGCTTCAGACTTACCACTGCAAAGTAGTAACAACCACCCTTTTCAAGACTTGTTGAACAGTCTTGGGACTAAATTTCCATGGCAAAGCTAAGGCTATGCTATAAAGCTATATGCTATGACATATGCTTTATATGCTATAAAGCATAGCTATGGCTATGGTGAAAATATGGTCTTACTCAGCAAGAAAAAAATGATACTGAACATATTACCACATTTAATGCAATACTGGCACAGTGTGGGAACTGCAAATGTTCTTTAGTATCAGTGCAAAATTATTAAACTTGGCAAAACCTCTATTAGGAATTGAATTTATACACTGTTTGTAAGCAACAAGAGCCATTTAGTGATCAGTTGTGTGCTTATATTGCTACAGTACAAATCTTCTTTTAAAGATTAGTCGCTGCTTAACTTTTTCTTTAAAATTTCTGTTGTTTTTTGCCTGTGTAAATGCAAAAAAAATGAAAAACAAACAAAAAAGATTTACTCTATATATACTGTGTACCATTCAGTTACCTGCAGATACGTTGAGTGGTGGGATGCATGCCATGGTACCTGAAACTTCTGCTCAGGACTATTAGATATGTGGCAGAAATTTTACCTCTTATGTTATCTCATCTACAGTAAGGTAAATTAATCCTCTCCTGGAAAAAAAAAATAATGATTCAGTTAACATCTAGAGCCATTTGAGCTTCTGTGGGGTACTCTATCTAGCCTTCAGCTTGTGGTATGGAATTGCACAGACCTTTCAAATGTCTTCTGTCACATTTGCCATTCCTTTGCAGATCTCTTGAATCCCCTGCGGCCTTTCAAATGGCACTGGACATGTAAATTAACAAATGGATTGATTCCTAACCACGTGCTTTAGCAAAAGTCAAATCACTCCATAGTTTCATTCTAACTCCATCTTGGAATTAACTACATCTCCACTACAGACGTAATGGTAACTTCCACTCCTACCCATATAGGAGTATATGACACTGATATATAAGTTTCCACTATATCCATATATGACACTGATATATAAGTTTCTAAGTCTGGAAGTGAGTCCCACCTGAATGACAAAATGAAATTTAAAACTGATCTGCTATTTTTCCCCTTAACAGTTATCTATTCTGTGATAATTTCCAATATTCTAGGTACGATAAGGTCTTTATAATGCATACTCAAAATGTAATGAACTCCTATAACAGTCCATAAATAAGACTGGCATAAATTTTCAACTCTTTATATTATTTTTTTTTTCTGCCAACTTAGGTACAAGTATTTTTAATGGTCCACATGAAATACACAGAACTATGAAGGAGATTGTCCTATCCTAATTGATAACTATATTTGGAGCCTCAGCATGGCAGTACATGGTCACAAATTGTAAAATGATTCTCTACAATCACTTTTCCTCCTTTTGTTATCAGTTTATTTACCACCCAGGGTTACTTGAACAGAACTCCTTCAGTTCAAGTACAAAGTCTTTATCTGAAAGCTTTTCAAAACAGAATACACTGCAAAACTTGTAATGTATTTTTTATTTAGCCACTACTAATACCTATGAAGCTATTGATATTGGTTTATTAATATATTATATGCCTTATATGTGTATATATTACATCACTGATACCTCCAAACTGCCATCATCTTTACTGAGTGATAGAAACTTCATCAGCTCGTTGCAATTCATGAATTTTGGCAACTTGTGCAGGTATGAGTAGACCTCTTTTAAGTCTAAACTGTAACACTATTTCAGTATTTCTTGAGTATGTTCTGCTACATTGAAAATATAAGAAAAATAAAAAACTTCACACTTTCTAGGAAGAAGTGTGACTAACCAGAGAAATTTAATGTCACTTGAAATGAAGAATGATCTTCAACATTATTGTTTCTTGTTTTCACAGCATAATGAGAATATAATATTTTCTAGAAGTGCTGTTCTCGCATACAATCAACTCTGTTCTTCCACAACTGTGTTAGTACTTTCTTTAATCAGAATCAATCACAAAGTTCCATGATTAGAAATAGACATTAACATCCTATTTTTCACAGGTGTTGAAATTCCTCAGAGTTTTGTGGATGTTATGGGTGTGTAGTACCTCTGTAAGACCGTCCATGAAATGCATACTTAAGCACCTAACGAAAGGTGACCTTATTCTCTTAAGAGGCTGAACATCCACATTGAAGTTAATGAAGCTGTGGCACTTACTACATATGAAAGTCAGATTAAATTTAGCTGCATAACTTTAAACTTAAAAGCAAGACAAATTCTGGTTAATACGGAGAAAATTTTCACCTCCTTGTCTTGCCATTACACTCCTGTCATCTACCTGTCTGCTTTTTTTTTCTGTCCTGAAGGTGAATCACAGTTATGTGGGCAGGTTGCATTTTGGTGGGGCTTTTTGATCTTTTGAAGTGCAGAATTTTCAGCCTTTCACAATTCTGTGGTCATTTGGGTTTCAGCAATATCTTTGGTTGAATTATTCAGTAAAGGCAGGTACATTTCTGGCTTCCTGGGATGACTTGGCAGCAGACTTAAACTTATAAAGATTTTAGATCCAAATTGGAATAGTTAGAATCACAGAATCATAGAATTGTCTAGGTTGAAAGCACCTTTAAGAACATCTAATACAACCATCAATCTAACTCTGATAAAAAACAGGCGAAGCCGTGTTGACTGTCTCCAATCACCTCCTTATTTCAGTTCCTTATTTGTCAGTTCCTGGTACAGGACAAGTTGCTGCTGGTTTTCTTGGTCACCTGAGCACAGTGCTGGCTCATGTTCAGCTGACAGCTGACCAACACCTTTTCTACCAGGCAGGTCTCCAGCCATTCTTCCCCAAGCCTGTAGTGCTGCATGGGGTTTTTGTGACCCAAGTGCAGGACCTGGCCCTTAGCCTTATTGAACTGTGGTGGAAAGGGAAAAGGACTTCACTGAGAGGTTCAAATTAACAATTTATTTGGACTTCACTCACATGTCTATCAGTCCATTATTGCAGATTCTATGGGTACAATGGCAATTGTACTATGTAATCTATGGGTACTATTGCAATTTCAAAACAATTAATGAAATATACTATTACAACCTACAAGTGAACCCGAAAAGAAACAAAACAAACCACAAGCACACTAGATATTAATATTTTAAAAGAGTGCACCAATCACAACCTTAATAGCATGCCATATACCATACATATATTTCTTAATCACTTACTCTGTGTCCCAGGTAAGGTCGCTCAGGCCCTGGGAAGTTACCCTGTACAGCGTCCTGGACAAGGTGAGGATGAATTTCCTACCAGCCAGCTGTATTGGAGGACTCCCCATTTTTCTCCCCAGGCCTTATTGTGCTCTGAAACTGGTTGGCTGGATGCTCCCACACATGAACCTCATCTCATTGGCCTTGGCCCATTGATCCAGCTTGTCCAGATCTCTCTGCAAAGCCTTCCTACCATCAAGCAGGTTGACACTCCCACCTAGTTTAGTGGCATCTGCAAATTTAGTGAGGGTGCACTCTATCTATTCATCCAGATCACTGATAAAGATGTTAAAGAGAACCAGCCCTGGGGGACACCACTTGTGACTGGCTACCAACTGGATTTAACTGCATTCATCACCTCTCTGGGCCTGTCCTCCGGCCAGTTTTTAACCCAGCTGAGAATACTCACATCCAAGCCATGGGTTTCTCCAGGAGGATACTGTGGGAGACTGTATCAAAGGCCTTACTGAAGCCCAGGTAAACAACATCCACAGCCTTTCCCTCAATCACCAAATGGGTCACTTTGTCATAGAAGGAGATTAGGTTTGTCAAGCAGGACTTGCCTCTTATGAGCCTTTGCTGGCTGGGCCTGATCACCTGGCATAATGGCACTCAGGATGATCTGTTCCATGACCTTCCCAGGCACTGAGGTCAGACTGACAGGCCTGTGGTTCCCTGTATCATCCTTCTGACCCGTCTGTTGGATAGGCGTCACATTTACCAGACGTCAGTCAGCTGGGACCTCCACAGTTTCCCAGGACTGCTGGTAATGATGGAAAGTGGCTCAGTGAGCACTTCCCCCAACTCCCTCAGTACCCTCGGGTGGATCCCATCTGGCCCCATAGACATGTTTATATTGAGGTGTTGGAGCAGGTCCCTCATCACCTCTCCTTGGATTACAGGGTTTCATTCTGCTCTTCGTTCCCATCTGCCTGTTCAGGGGTCTGGGTATGTGGGGAACAACCTACTCAACTTCTAAAGACTGAGGCAAGGAACGCATTAAGTACCTCAGCCTTGTCCTTTGTCAATATCTTACCTCCTGCATTCAATAGAGGATGGAGATTCTTCTGAGTCCTCCTCTTTTTACTAATATATTTATAGAAATTATTTTTATTGTTTTTAAGATCCAAAGCCAGGTTAAATTCTAGTTATTTTGTTCCTACTGATTTAGGATGTCTTTTTAACAAATATTCACCTTACTCACTGTGAAAAACAGAAAACTGTGTAGAAACATGCCCATATTTCTTTTAACATTTAAGTTTTCTCCTTTGGGACTTCACCGGAGGTCTTAAAAAGACCATGGTCTTTCACAAAATCACTTAACCAGTCACAGGATAGTCAAGGTTTTAAGGCACCTCTAGAGAGTTTCCAGTCCAAAACCCTGCTCAAAGCAGAGTCACCTAGAGCTGGTTACTCAAAACTCAGGTTTTGAACATTTCCAAGGATCAAGGCTTTACAACCGCTATGCCTAACTTCTTTGAGTATTCAGCCTCCCTCACAGTAATTTTTTTTTTTTTCTGTTTAAGTGTAATATCTTGGATTTCAGTTTGTACCCATTCCTTTGTATACTGTAACTGAACATTTAACATAAAGATCCATAAATCAAGAGTTTCATGCAGTATGTCACATAATGGATCAAACAAGCCAAGTAAGTAAAGACATTACTGAAAAGATTTCCTAAACAAATGCTTCCAGACAGCCAGTACAAAGGAAAGATTATACCTTTATTTTGGGCTGCTGCTGTGCCTGAATACATGAAGTCTCATCCTGCATGGCAGTGTACAAGTTTAAAAAATTCTTTTATCCTTGCCTATTAATGTATATTCCTTTTCCCTTTGATCCTTTTCTATGTTATGATCTTAAGAAATTGTATTAGAAACTCCACAGTTGTCAGAAAAATAGCGTCTCGCCTGTTGGTTTCTTAAACATAAATTTTGTTTTCTTTTACCTTTTCTTTCCAAGTAGATCTTTTTTTTATCCCTGATGCACTATAGATTGATTCATGCTCTCTGGATGGGGTTTCCATTAACATCTACCAGATTACTTCAGAATTTTATTTTTTTATACCCCCAGTTAGCATTTTATTTATTGGGACCACTGTCAAGCACTTAGCGTGTTAGAACCTAAACACTGTTTTCACAGCAAATAAAAGCTAGCTCAGAGTTCATGCTGATATTCCAGTTTTAAGAAAATCCATTTTTGAGTTTTTCTTTCTGTTTTTTTTTTTTTTTTTTGTTTGTTTGGTTGGTTGGTTGGTTTGGTTTGGTTTTTTTTGTTAGGTTGGTTCTTTAATACTTAAATAAATTTAACAAGTATCTTACTCTTCCATTTTGTACGTGAGTCTTTGCTACTGCAAATTCCAAACCTGAGGAATTAGTTGTGAACTTTAGCTTTGAATACAAAAAACAGTGTAAAGTTTTCATATCTTTCTTTCCATGTTCTCCTCTTAGACGTCAGGAAGACTTTCAAATTCCTTTTCACCTTATACAATTAAGAATTTACTATAAAATCATGGCTTTCTAGCAAATTGGTATAGAAAATCTCAGTCTATTTATAAGGAACCTGGTAATGAAACCTAATGTCACACCTGATGTCTTGATTTAATTGAGGATGGACTATACAATGATGGCAGACATCAAAGGATTATTATATAATGAATACGGAGAGAACTATATAGTGGTGGGGATCCTTTATTATTTAAAGACTGGGATTAGAAAAGTTTTCTGATTAAAGAATGTTGCTCAGTTTTGGTTGGATTTTTTAAGGGAAAAATGTAGCATGAAAATGAATTAAGATTATTTTTTTTCTGTACCTTTTGCTTATCTTAATTAAATTATCAATATACTGATCCTGTGCCACTTTGACTTTGGATGGCACCTATCACAGGAGATTGGATTAATAGCCACTGTGGACAATCCCTATGAGTGATTCGTGCAAGAATACACACAGCTGATTAAGTATGCAAAATATGGACATCTTTATATTGCAGAAGCAATAAATTTCTGTTTTTTTCTGTTCTTAAAGCCTTTGAGACAGAGCTCTTAAGGCACTGATAAAGAGTGAGGAAAAGAAAGACACTAACAATCCCCCCAACAAGCACATTTCTCTTTGAGTGCTTAATATACTCCATTTTCCTCTGTAACAAGAGTAGGGAAGTGACTGATCTTAACACAGAAGTTGAGGACACTGCAGGAATATTTTAAAGACTATTCTCTGGGACAGACATTAGAAAAGAAACAAGCTGCAGAGCTTGCCATCAAAGAATATATTAAAAATTTAGTAATTAGCTTCTAGGAAAAGAAGTTCTATAATTGATAAGCAAACAAATAATGGCATGTTGACTGTAAAAGTAAATAAAGAACTTTCTTTTGCTATGGAATGTTGGAAGTATTGTTTCAATTTAAATGTGGATGCAACTTGTAAAATCTAAGTGCTTTTCTTCCCCAGGCTGAAGGTGCTCTAAAAGTTAGAAGGGCACCTGAACCAAATGTGTTTCTTTGGTCTTCTGTTTTATATCTGAAGAAAATACACATCTCTTGACCCTGCTTATGTAGACCTGAGAAAGTTCCCTGAGAACATATTTCTTTGAAGGCACAATTATCTATTTTCAACTGCAGAGTATAATGATTCCCATTTTAAATTATGCACGTCTAAATTATAAGGGGCATAAGGAGGTCAGATCCTGTCCCTCAAGGTAAGATAATTAACAGTGTTCTGTACTTGTGGTACAGCCTAAGAAGTATGTTACGCCTCTGTATTGTGATTCTACACTTGAACATTTGCAAGACAGTTTCCAGATTGCCTCCGCTGGATTTTTCCAATGTGGAATACATTGGAAACTAGTGTGACTTGTATGATATCAGAATAGTTCAAGTTCTCTGAGTATTTCTGGTTCAATATATGCTTTTTTTTTTCTGGTGTAAAAGCTTGGCATGATTCACAAACATCAGAATTTTCACCCTTTGCTGTCTTTACCTTCCTTCAGCGGGAATATTATTTCTTTTTATTTATTTATTTACTGTGAGGGTAGGTGAGCACTGGAACAGGTTATTCAACAGAAGATGTGGAGTGTACTTGAAGGTACTCAAAAGTTGTCTGGACACAGTGCAGGTCCACCTGCTAAGTTACTCTACCTGATCATGAGGGTTGAACTAAACGACCTCCAGAGGTCCTTTCCAACCTCCAACATTCAGTGATACTGTGATTCTGTGATTTTCCACTATTACTGCATTCTCCTTCTATTTGATCATTTAGCTAAGGCTACTAATATTACAGGCAGCATGTCCACCTGCTCTGTTGTGGGGTCCTCCGTGGGCTGCAGGTGGATATCTGCTCAGATATGGTCCTCCATAGGCTGCAGGAGGACAACCTTATCACCATAGTCTTCTCCACAGGCTGCAGGAGAATTTCTGTTCTGGCACCTGGAGCACGTCCTCCCTTCTTTCACTGACCTGGGATCTGCAATGTTTTTTCTCGCATTTTTTTCTTACTCCTTTCTCAGCTCCTGCGCAATGCTGTTTACCCTTTCTTAACTATGTTATCACAGAGGGATAGGTCTGGGGAGGTCTGACTAGATGACCTTTGAAAGTCCCTTCTGGCCTGAATGATTCTATGATTCTGTGATAGTTTGCATGGATTTATAAAGCAAAAATTATATTCAGCCAACCTGACAGCCTTTTATGATGAAATGACCAGCTCAGTGGAGAGCAATGCCTTTAGTTAGTCTTCCATAACATTCTCATAGACAAAATGATGAAATGCAGACCAGACAAATGGGCAGTAAATCATTTGACAGAAGAAGATTGACAGTAGGTTGGTCAGCTAAGGGTTGAAAACTGGGTGAATTGTTTGCTCAGAGGATTGTGATCAGAGACACAAAGTGCAGCTGGAGACCAGTCACTAGTGGTTTCTCCCAGGGTCTGACATTGTGGCCACTACTGTTAAACATCTTCATTGATGACCTCAACAATGGGGCAGAGTGCAACCTCAGCACTTTTGCAGATGATACAAAACTGTGTGGAGTGACTGACGTTCCAGAGCAGTGTGCTGACATTCACAGGAATCACCACAGGCTAGAGAAATGTGCAGAACAGGAAACTCATTAAATTCAACAGAGGGAAACGCATCTGAGGAAGAACAGTTCCAAACACTGGGACAGGCTGGGGTCAACCAGTTGGAAAGCAGATTGGCAGGGAAGGACTTGGGGGCCAGGGCTGCCAGCAAACTGACCATGAGCCAGCAATGTGCTGTTGCAGCAAAGGCAGCCAACAGCCTCCAGGCAGAGCTGTATTAGGCAGAGTGTTGCCAGGAGGTCAAGGGAGGTGAACTTCTTCTGTGTTATGTGTAAATACTTAGTATTGCGTGTAAATACTTGATGGCAGCAGGGAGTAAAGAAGACAGAATCAGACACGTCTCAGGGGTTCACAGTGACAGGATCAGAGGCAATGGACACAAACTGAAACAGGACATTGCATTTGAAATAAGGAAAAATTTGGTGTTTTTTTTTTGTTGTTGTTGTTTTTTTTTTGTTTTTTTTTTACCCCGTGAGGGTGATTGAGCTGCAGCACCTTTCCCAGAGGGGCTATGGTGTCTCCATCCTTGGAGACAATGACACCCTGATTGGACACAGCCCCAAGCAACTTTCTGTAGGTGATCCTGCTTGAACAGGTTGGTTGGAGTGGCTGCCAAACTCAGACATTCTGTGATTCTGCACACCAATATTTGTAGTTGTCTGATATTCAGGGTATTAAAAACCTGATGATTGGTAGGCATTTCCTGTTCACTTAAAAAGTTTCCAAAGTCTTTCAATGAGTTGGACTGTTTTTTTTATCCTATTGTACATCAGCTCACCTTACAAGCCTGTGCTTTGCTCAAAAGATTCATTTATATACCAGTATGTCCTAGTTTCGGGTAGAGCCAAGCCAACTTTTTGTTCACAAAGAGGCTCTTACTTACACTCGTTGCTGCAGCAACCAGCGTCAGCTGACTTGGTTGTTTACCCCATGGAGGGGTTGCACCCGGGAGGAGTGGACGGATGACACAACCTGACCAATAGGGTATTCCACCCAGTCTGCCAGGCTCAGGATACAAGCTGAGTGAAGAAAGGCATCTGTTTTGCTGAAATGGCTGTTTCTTCAATGCCTCTTTTTCTTTGATGACTGATGCCTGTGCCTCAGGACGAGCCTGTCAGTTTGTTTAACTCTCTACCCCATTTGTGTGTTCTGGAATCCTGTTCCCATTAGTTACTGACTCCAGTGTGGAACTTTTCTGTTGCCTTCTGGTGACAATTCCATAGGAGCTTGATACTGTTTTGTATGTTTCTATATATATTGTATCTATTTCATTATTTCATTTTTATTTTATTAATGAATTTTAGTTTTTTTCTACACTTGTAAATCTGTTTTATCTCTCTTCTTCCTCTCCCTGGAGCAAGAGGTGGGAGAGAGTATCTGTCATCTTGTATAGGCCAACTTGGCCCAAACCACGACACAGTATGTTGTTATAACTTGCTTGATTCTTATTTTAGCAAAAATGTACAAAGACTTTTATTCTTTTCTTAAAGAAAAAAAATCTTTTCACTTAATTCTGGTGTAAGCCTTTATAATCTGGAAGCTATTGCTGTAATAAAAGAACCACTCATAAGCAGGTAAGATGGAAGATGAAAAGAGAAATGGTAATTATCGGTGTCAAGGACAAGATTAGCTGGAAAAAAAGTCTGCTTTGTTGCTCTGATTTTGGTTCATTTTGTCACTAAGCTTCCTACTTAGCAACCTAACTGGTTGAGGAACAGGTCACAGCTAAGGTCACTGTTTCTTCTACAAAGATTCAACAATTGTATTCATATTCTTCCTAGCTTGTTGTTGTTAGTAATGTCTCCCAACTACTTCAGGCCTAATATCTTCATCCTAATGCTACAGATGGTTTTGATTCTTATTCATCTTTCAAGTATAGCTACTTGTTCAACTCATTTGCACAGAAGCAGCAAATTAGTAATGCTCCACTACAGTAGTTTATTGGAGTTTATGTACTAGTTCCTCTACATTGGCTTAGTGAAACTATTTCAGATAATGTTTAGCAATAGCTTTACTTTTGCAAGTATCAGTCACTTTGCATCTGTTATACTGTTCTGGGTGCAATTTCAATAGAAGTGATTTACTGAAGTTCCATCATGCTCTATTTAAAATCTACTGAAGTGACATTAATTTTCTTCTTTTTTTAACTATTAATATCAAAGTGCTAAAGTTGAGAGCGGTACCACTTGTGTTCATACTAAGTGATAGGGTTTGTGCTGATTAGTCCTGCACTATAGCTCACATGAGATGTTATGATGCCTAGTGACTGGAGAAGGACTGTGAATCAAAATCAAACAAGTGGATTTGAACTACTAAATACTCACATAGCATTTTGGCTTCTCCTTTTTATTTCCAACTAATTCAATTAACGAGGTATAACTTTATTTTTGACTTAAACTAAAACTGATCTATGACAAACACTACATCTTGATTGTGATCATTACCTGATCAGTAACTTTCCTTCAAGTTCAGTTTTCCATGTCCCTTCCTTTGAAAATGTGACAAGTTTTTGCAGTCATGCTTCGTGTCAGTGATGCTTGTTAGGAGATATATCATGGGTTGGATTCATCTCATGTAACAGTAGAAATCTGCCACAGATACATTCTTATCTATAATTTTCCCTCTAGGCTTCTTTTATAATCAATGGAAAAACAGCAGCATTTTTCAGAGTATGATTCATCTGACCTATTTTAGATGTCTACTTTAGGATGAGATGAATCATGGCCTAGAAGGGCTCATTTCTCAGCACTGACCAAACTAGATAGGGAGATATTAATGGGATCAAATGAATCCTTCCAATGTGCTTGATTTAATTTCTCCTTTACTTGAGATTACTTAATTGCCACTTCATGAAGGCAGGACAGTACAGATAAAAACATTTTTTAGCTAAATAGGGAAGATGGTCATACAAACATACAAAGTCTGTATACAACCCTGAAATTCCAGCTGAGTGGTCAGAATCTATCAAAATCTCACTTTTCATAGTTTTGGTGTGTTAAACAAATGGTTATCATCTTGTATATTAGGGAAGTGAATTGTATCAGTTTTAAGAAAAGCTATGAGGTTACAGATTTATTTTCTAACCATGGAGTTCAGACTATGAAGGAGAAATCTTTTCTCTCATGAATCAGGGCGATGAGTAATGAATATTATCGCATTGCTGCTTCAGAGCAAGTTATCAGTAAAGAGAACAGAGTTTTACTCAAAGATGAGAAAAGGACTGAGAATAACCTGTCAGAGAAA
The DNA here is from genome assembly GCA_013398155.1 of Pedionomus torquatus. Lineage (NCBI taxonomy): Eukaryota > Metazoa > Chordata > Aves > Charadriiformes > Pedionomidae > Pedionomus > Pedionomus torquatus. Next base: position 34,754 of record VZRU01011267.1, read on the forward strand.
TGATGTGGAGAAATATTATATCTTCTAAAAGTATCTTCATTAGTTAAAATGCTTTCAAGCCTAATAAAATGTTTCATATTTTTTTCTGCTTCTGTGTCTTAGAGAAATGTACAGCTCATTTTAAGTTTCACACAGTCTTTTCCTCATAATGTAGTTTTTCTTGTTAATGATGTGTTTGGGTATAAGAGAAGGCATACTTCCCTGTCTACAAGAGACAAAGAATTTCAAAATCAAACTCCTATTTTTTGTGCTTAATGCAACTAGAATTTATTTTTTACTGTTTTTTTTTTCTGTACTTTTGTTTGATAGCCTACCTGGCTGCCTGAAATATTTTAGTTACCTCCAACCTGGTAATCCAATGTTTTACAATTCAAATATCTTAACAGTTCCTGGTATTTATGAAAAATAGGTGTCTTTGTTTCTCTGCTTTCATCTTTGTGCATATGCACATGCTCATACTCACACACAGTAGAAATACCCTAAATAGGACTCCAGGAGTGAAGTTTTTTATTTGGTTTTCTATGGAAGCAGAACTCAATAGGTAACGCAATAAAAAATAATTTTAAGTCCAATAAATATTCTTTGAAGTCAAATAGAAAAGTGTCAGATGTGCTAGGAAATAAATTATTGTTTTCAGGCACTTTATCAGGATTAAGAGACACATATTCAGTGCCTTTACAGAGGGAACATTAAATAGCACTTTTACAAGAGTCTTGACAGTTGCAGTAGTGATAGACCAATGAAGGTGATTCTTTTGCATTGCTGTAGGACAGTGACTCACCTGACCTCTTAAACAGGTTTAAATATTGAAATCTTGATGAAAATATTGAAATGTTGTAGAAACAAACATAATTGTGTAAAATCTTAAAGTGAGGAATGCAATTTAGAAAAAAAAAATATTCCAAATGAATTCTGGGATGAGAGACCATTCTTGTAATAGAGAAAAAGAGAAAAAGACTATTTCAAATAAGTAACCCACCTAAAGATTATCTCAATTCCGGTGGTTAGTGCAGTCATCTGGGAAATTAAATGCTTGTGATCCATTCTCCTATTTATGAATATTTTCCCAACAGATTTGTGTTGAATCTGAGAAGAATCTGGGATAAGCAGAAACATGTTTTCCAGTAAATGAGGTGTTTGTTTCTGACAGGTTCAACAACTGGGGAGCTGGTTTACTGCTGTGCTATCACTACAGTTTATTATAATCTGAGGTATTATTTCTGGAATATTGAATTGAGAGGTTTTAAATTTCCCTGACCCTTAAATAAACAAATTTACTGAACTTTGGCACCTATCTTCAAAAAACTCCTGGTGTCCTTGGTGTGACTATTTTTATTACCCAGCAAAATACATTAACATTTGCATAATTCTTCAGGATGCTGTGACCATTCCTGTGAATACTAGTTTTCTAGATTGGTGGCTAACTTAAGGTCAAATTAAATATAGAATATTCTATAGATACAATAAAAACGAACTGAACTGGTTGTTTTTTTTTTTCTTTCTTTTGTTAGGACTACATACTGCACACTTTGGCTTTTGCCAAAAAATCAATCCACATATTTGATCATTCCAAAAAGTATCACAACAGAGTAGTTTATCATTGTTACTTTCTAAATCTCCTCGTTTGAGGTAGATGCTGTTCCTTCTCTGAACAAAAGGGTGTAGAGAGCATCTGTCAGTCATTTCAGTGTCCGGTCTGGCCCAAACCGTGACACAAAAGAATGGAAGGTCTTATTGAAATATTTCTAAGAAAGGAGTGCTTGGATAAGCACATCAGAAGATGACTTTTGAAACCAGACTGTCTGTGGCATGTCTCACTAAATCTTCAGATCTCAATAGGAACTCATGAGAGTGTGCCTTTAAACTTAAATTAAGATTAAAAATTATTACAAGGACTTAGTTAAATTTAAAAAATGAAATTTTATTTTATTGTGAAAGGCAGTTTCCCTTCTTAGTCTATATTGTACAGTAGAAAGTCTTTCTAAAGTACATTACAATCTCTGTAATTAAATCTCACTTCTGAGAATACTTTGCATCTTTTCCTAATTTTTTCACATAATAACTTTAGCCTGTATTTATTGTTCTTTTTCTTCTTTATAGATGTCTGTTTTCCTCATATTTGTTTGACTTTTCCTGAGATTGTTTCAGATTTAATGCATTCAAAATATTAGTTGCCTTTTACCTCAAGTTCAATTCTTTGGTCACTTTTGGTTCACTCTACATGGCTGTACTATACTTAACAATAAGATTGTATTAAAAAAAAAAAAAAGAAATTTGGATTATATTATTTTAATACTCCCTCCTCACTCTAGTATTATACATATTGTATGGAGAAATATAAAAACAGATAGTATAAAATGTAAAGTCCTTACCAAGTTCCAGATGAGTTTCAGCCTAAGAAGGGTGGTACACAGAAAGGAGGATGGAAGAGCACAGAGAAAACTCAGATCATATGATGCTTTTGGAGAGATGTTCAAGTAGTGTTTCCTCAGAGGTGCAGAGTGTGTAGTATGAAGTCTTTGCAGACTGTGGAGCTATGCACAGAAGATGAGACTGGGACTTCAACAGAGAGAAATGCTGAAATTTATTTATTAGCTTCTGTAACCCTGTGATTTACAGAAATCTGTTATCCCAGCATGGCTGCCACATGACTGCTGAAGAAAAAGAAAAAGAACAATCATCTCACAAGGTATTTCAAGCAATGAAAAAAAAACACTATCTTTTACTAGGTTTCTGGACCTATAAATGAAAATTAGGTGTGCATCACAAGGAGGAGGGAAAAACCCAATTTCTTCTGATTTAAACAGGAAGTATAAAAATTAAATTATAAAGAGCATTTTTTTTTTCTACTATAATATATCTAAATCAAACCTTTAGGTAAATATGCAAATATTTTTTTCTGTAATACTCAAAAACTAATTTTCTCAAGGGACTCCAAGGTTTTGTGTAATGTACATGTGTTTTATGTCATGTAATTGATGTCATTATAATATTTTCAACAGAACAAAATAAAAACCTACAAGAAATCATTTTCCTAAAGGGCTACAGCTAGTGTCTCATGGGATAAAATCTGAAAAGAAGTACAGAGATGGAAGGGAGAGATGTTTATTGGCTTTCCCTCTCCTCAACCTTGAGTCTGGAAGCAGAAATGATGATGTTTTGATGATTTATATTTTGGACAGCTATGATTTCTTTTTCATCCTGAGATTCTCAGTTAAATTAGGAGAATGGATTATGGAAAAGCCTTCTTTTCCTTCTCCCTTCCAGGACCTAGAAGGACTGCCTCCATCTTCAGCTGAAGATTATACACACTATACTTTACATGGATTTAAGCATTCTTAAATATCAGCTAAAGTTTTGTTACTTTTCCATTTTTTTCCCTGATGTTTTGTTCTGAAAAAAAAAAAGAAAAGCACACACAGGAACAAAAGGGAACCCACAGAGCAATAGATGTTTCTAAAATAGCAATTTCATAGATTAAAGTAATAATGATTTTGGAACAAAGACTACATAATTGAGAAATAATCTTTATTAATAAATATTCAATTAAAATAATTAAAATAATCAAAATTATTAAAATAATCTTATATAATCTTTTATTTTAATATTTTGTTAGAGTCTAACTGGAAATTACTTTTCGTGTACTTGTTCAAATGTATCTGCTTAATGTTGATGGAAGGGAGTTTGAGAATGGTAAGGCTATTTGTTTTCAGAACTCTGTGACCATGTACCAAACACAGGAATGAAAATATAAGGTAAATTAAAGACTAATTTCCTAATTTTATAAGCTAACAAGAAAACTGGTTTGGCAATAAACAACTAGAGCTACATTCATGAAGTAGACAGCAGGGAGGAAACATTTAAAGTCTTTTTTTTCTGACACAGGCTTGGAAAATAAGTATAGTGATCTTACTGAATCACACAGTCATTCTAGCTGCACACAGCTCCATAAGAAAATACAGCAAAATTAAGAGGATAATTCAAATTTTAAATGGGTTGAATATGGCTCAAATACATATATCAAACTTCATTGTCTTTGTTTCAGTGCTCCATTGACAAAGCTCACAGGGACTGGTGACTGCTACTAATGCAGTTAGTTGTCTACTACTGTACAAGAAAAGTGGGTCTAGACAGGTACATAGTATCCTCATAAAACTGAAAATATGAAACACAGTGGGAGAAGGAGAAGGGATTTTTACTAACTCTAATGAACCCATTCCTAATTTAATTAGTTGTGATATTACATCGTATTAGGTTTCAGAAGTAGTTACCCTGTACATAATTTTCCGAGAGAAAAAAAATAAGAAGCATCTAATATGAAGGCTATGCATTTACTGATCTCAGAATAAGATACAGGAGGTTTTATCAGCTTCCCGGAAGCAACATTGATCAAAGGCAATTAAGAATAAAGATTTCATTGCTGGTACAGAGAGCCTAAAAGTAGCACACTACCTGGTCTTTGGAGAGAAAAGGGAAGAAGAAAGGAGCACTGCTGTTTGCTTGTCCTTTTCATACTTTTCTCTAGGACATGTTATGTGTTATTGACCAGTTATGAAAACCAGCTATTAGGCTAAAGAGACCTTTAATCTGACCTGTTACAGCCATTCTTCTGTTCTTGTGCCTTCAGAAGTCTATAATAAAGCGAAGAAATCAGGAGCCAGGAAGGTGCTAATTAATATTTATAGTAGAACTAAATTAATCAAAGAACTTGAAAAAAGGAACAGAAGAAGTAATGCAAGCCTCAGAACTACCATGGTACACCTCTGGAGGACTATGCAGTGTCCCATCGCAGAGGAACAACACCTACTAAAAGACAAAGGAAGGATGTTCTAGCATATGTCGCGGTTTCAGCCAAACCCACCAAACCCTGAGCGACAGATGACCCCCACCCCCCTCCCTTTCCCCCCCTTTGGGTAAAGAGAGGAGAGGAAGGAGTTAAAGAGATTCAAGAGTTTAGAACAAGCTAAACTACTTTAATGAAAATATAAGCAGCACAATAAACAGGAAATATAGGAAAAAAAAAAAAAAGGAAAAAGGGAGTATACAGTAAACACAAAACCGTATCAAGCTCCCAGGACGACGACCACGTCACCAGCAGGCCTCAGGAAAAGNAATAAGTCTAAACAAGGGCCTCTCTGCACCATCCCCCGGTACAAGCAGGTCTTATCACTGCGAGATGGAACAGCTCCGCACAATGTGCTGTTAATTTCAGAGCCCAGCTAGCTAGGAGAGGCCTAGCTAAGAAAGCAAAACTGTAAAACAGAAAATTGGTTCATTTTACCTCAAACCAGGACAGCATAGCAAAGATCATAGCTTTTATTCAGTTTCTCATGCAGCATCAGAAGGACAAAGAAGAGGAACTAAAAAATAGGAACTGCTGGAAAAAAAAAAATGCACCAAGAGAGTTCAGTTTAAGTTAGGACTGAAATACCTACAAAGAAAATACAAATGGCTGTGGTTTGGGGCTTAATAAGGCTTTGTGTTGGTTTCTTTTTTTTGTAACTTACTCCCAATACTGAAAAAGTGGTTTTAGGTAAATGCTGGATTTGCTTTTAAGTAAAAATACATTCAACAGTAAACAGTGTAACAGTAAAGTAAAGCTAACTCTTGGATGATGATCTAGCAATTCAGCATTTATCTTCGACTAGTGTGACCATTAAATCAAACATAACAAGGTGCCACTTCCAGTCTAATTGGGAGCATTTTTACTTACACTCCTGTATCAGCCTAGTAGCACGAGGTCCTCAAAGGGAAAAAACCGAACAAAGCATTATACTTGTACAAGTGATAGCTGGAGAACTTTTGCAGAATTAACCAAACAAGCTTTGGAGGACAAGCCAAAGTGCAGCATTCATGACAGAAAACACTCAAGAGAGGTAAAAAAAAAACCACGAGAGGTGTTGATTGTCATGAAGATCACAACTGATTAAATTGTCTTTTTTTTTTCTTTTTCACTTCACTTCTGTAAGTTAAACTTCAGAATTTAGTTTAAAGGCTTATTTACATCTTTTTAGCATTGAGCAGTCTGACTTCATTGTTCCTAATTTTTCCTTGCATTAGAAATACAAGTTTAATAAAATTCTGTGCTTCTTAAGTGCTTGTTGTTGACCATATTGCCATCCACTTAATTGTAAGGAAATCTGAAGAGACAGCTATACCAGAAGGCTGTATTAAAATATAAAAAAAACCACAAACTATCTACAGAAACAAATTAAATGGCACTGCATGTACCCAAAGTAGAAAGTACACAGAGTTACACATAGGTTAATATTTTATTTAGCAAATAAATCAACCCTTACACAATAAACTCCATAAAACTAATTGGGCACAATATAGTCCATGTGGTTTAGCAGTCCCTTCACTCCAGGTATATTAAAAAGCATGTGGAATGCTACTTTAACACTCCATAAGCTATCACTAAAAGGTATTTCTTGGTATTTCACAAAGCAATAAAAGTGTGTACACTAGTAATCAGTCACTCATTGAAACTACTATATGTGTACTGTATTTAAGCACTTTCCTACTTTCCAGGCCTCCCTTGACTATATATTCATGTGGTTTGGGGGAATACTTCCTGCTGCATGAATTAGTAAAGAAGTCTGTGAATGTGCAAGACTCTGGTGGATAACATACTTCACCTTTATATAGCACTAAGGACCACAGACAAATATATTCTATTTGTATATAAAGCTGACCAAAAATAAAGTTTCCAGCATATAATATTTCATTTTTTATTCAGTTTTTGCCCACAAAGTCTTGATTATATTTATTTCCAGAAATCCTGCTTATCAGTGTCATCTTCCCCAAATGATTCTAGTGTCCTCAGAAGCACAGGCTTTAGAAAGAGTCATCAGGAGTTCAGGCTGAGTTCTGTCCTGTTGCGGGCTTGGGGAAAGCTCCTGAAACACAAGATGTGTTAGATTATATATATTGAATATAAAAAGCTGTAGTTTTCTCACTGAACTGTTGCATTCAAATGTTTTGTCCTGTCTTATAATAAAAGTTATTTTGGATGCAACTCTATCCTTTCTTCAGCTGTCCAAATAAACACTCCACCATCACTCTACAGATGGTAATAGGATAAAAAAAGTTCTCCATATAGTTAGAAGCCATATCACATAAAAAGAGGAACAATTTCTCCATATAAGGTAGAAAATCTACAGTACCACCTTGGTAAGGAGTAAGGACCAAGGAGAATATTTTCATTATTGAGACCCCACCTGGAGTACTGTGTCCAGCTCTGGAGTCCTCAACAGAGAAAGGACATAGAACTGTTGGAACAGGTCCAGCAGAGGGCCACAAAGATGATTAGAGGGCTGGAGCACCTCTCCTATGAAGACAGACTGAGAGAGCTGGGGCTGTCCAGCCTGGAGAAGAGAAGGCTCCAGGGACACCTTCTAGCAGCCTTCCAGTATCTGAAGGGAGCCTCCAGGAGAGCAGGAGAGGGACTCTGTCAGGAAATGTATTGATAGGACAAGGGGTGAAGGTTTTAAACTGGAAGAGGGGAGATTTAGATTGGCTATTAGGAAGAAATTCTTTCCTGTGAGGGTGGTGAGGCACTGGAACAGGCTGCCCAGGGAGGTTGTGGATGCCCATCCCTGGAAGTGTTTAAGGCCAGGCTTGATGGGGCTTTGAGCAACGTGGTCTAGTGGGAGGTGTCCCTGCCCATGACAGGTAGGTTGGAACTCAATGATCTATGAGGTCTCTTCCAACTGTAATCAATCTATGATTCTATGATTATTGATCTTCTCAGAGCATTGTGATTATGTCTAATATCAATTTTTTTCACATTATCATCCAAAAATGAGTCTAGTGAAGGCTCTAGCTCAGCTTCAAAATTTCACTCTCTGCAAGAGAAAATTTTCATGATCCTCATAGACTTGTTGGTCACCAACAGCTGTGCCTTTCTTCTTCTGGGCCTCCGCCTACTCTGCATATGGCCCAGGACCCCATTTCATCCCAGTCCCTGCCCCAGCCATACCGTAGAATGTTGGTGTGCAGCCTGCCTGGCCCAGGGCCCCACCAAGCTGGGTGCACCCACAAGCAGTTGGTACATTCCTGGCCCAGCCTCAGTCCATCTTTGTCCCCAGGAAGGTATTGATGCCCAGAGCTGTGGTTGCCCCTGGTACTCCCTGGCTGCCTGGCTCCCTGTCTAGGGCAGTGGGACACATCCTGACTGCCAGGCCTGCCAGCCCTAAGGGAGCCACTGGTCCTCCCTTTTTGCTGACAACAACATTATTCCTGGCATATTCTTCATTCTCCAAACTGGCAAACAACCAATTGTTAGCAGAGCATGACAGTCCTCCAGCAATGCCATGCAGATAGTTGATTTCCCAATATCAAGAGGTTTAGCATGTACTTGTGACAATGAGAGGTGGCCGGTTTCCAGGGAAGAAGTGTAACCCCTTCCCATATGAGTGCTTGGCTTCCTCACTCACCTTGGAGACAGCAGAGTCAGGGAAAGAAAGTGGAAATTAATGTATCAGCTCATGCAGAAATTCTGGACCACTGCTTATCATTTCAAATCTGGAAAATAACATGATTCTATGTTAATTATTCTGTTCTAGAAATTCTGGATGTTTCATCAGGTATGTCTTTAGAATGTACATCTTTGCATGCAGCACCCTTAAACATTTCAGCGATGACTAGAAGGCTTGCTTTCAGAAAGGTCCACACATCTCTCCCTGCACTATTAAGAGTAATGGTGCAATGAAACAGTTGTCCACCAGTGGACTTGACCACTTAGCAGCTCTGACCACTGCCATAAAGACACAAAAGTGAACCACAGCATGGGCCAACCAAGGCTCCTGAACTGGCAGGAGCTGAATATTGTATCAGAGACCTTTTTCTAAGAGGTCTTTGTTTTGTGCAACGTTAAGGAGGCCAGTTTGCCTCTCGATATCCTAGCACTAGGGCTTGGATACCAATAAGGCCAGTGCAGGCACAGGTAAGCAAGGCTGGGAAGCTCTGACAGGCAATGTTCCTGCTGTGATTTGATGAGATGAACTCCAAAACATAAGGCTCCCTAATGGTACAAAAAATTACTCTCCCCTCCACATCTCTCCAGTCAGATTACTGCCGCTTACAGAACATCGTGTTCCAATGCCTAGGACTTACCAAACACCCCAGCAGCAGAAAGAGAACAGCTTCAGGTTACTGCTCCAGGTACTACCTCTGTATTTTTCCAGAACTTAGCTTTTCCACTTTTTTAAACAGATCAGTATCTGAAGAGACTAGAAAAATTTCCCAGAGCCAGAAGCAAGTAAATTCAATGTAACAGTTGATAAAAGACTTATGCACTTGAATTTTTTCATTAGCTTCATCTATTTTTCTTTTCACCTAGTTTTCTTTGTAATACACTTGTAGCCTCACCTGTCTGAAGCACGTGATCCATAATGGTTGTATTCATTTATTTCAATGCAATGCCAAGAGGATGCAGGGCAGGATAAGGCAGCAGAACATCACTAGGCTGGCAGCATTTGCAAATCATTCTGTCTAGAGTAATAAACTGGCTTAGTTTCTTCCAGCCTTTAAAGACTGTACTTTCTAATAAAATCATAAAGGGAAAAAAAAAAAAAAAAAAAAAAAAGTCAGTTTGTGAATAACTCACCCTTCCATGGAGGGCAGCCGACACCTACCGGAACATGGAGTTTTACAGCAGGATTTACATGAGCACTTTGGTAGTCACAGGAGAACTAGAAAGGAACTGCTGGGATTAAAGCTATGAATATAGAGAAGGCAGATGTGAAGCAGTTGAGAAGAAAATAGCAATAAATGTATGATGGGTCAAGACGTAAGAACGTGCTGTCAGGAATGAAAAGGTAGTATAGGAGAAGAGAAATAGTTTACCCTCTGCCTAAATTTCTTGCACTGTGGTGAATTAATCATTGTGTGAAAGCAATGATGCTTCATGGAGTCTGCTTGGCTCTGAATTTTTGGATTCCATTTTGGCATAGAAGTTTGAGATGAATATTTACAAGGTGATTTATATGGACAAGATTGAGTCCTTTTCACTTGGGGAAAAAAAAAATAAAAGGAAAGCAGGTTTTACTGTGTGAAAACATGAAAAGGAATCAAAAGAATTAAAAACTTTGTGTTTTTCAGGTTGGATCTAGTTTGGTTACCCCATCTGTAACTCAATAAACAAGCAATCGTCATGCTACTTTGGTCACTGAAAGATAATTAACTTTGTGGAAATGTGTGTGCTTCTGGGTTGATGATGTATTCAGCATGATAGCAAAAGAAGACAGCTTTTGCCCAGCTGCTTAATGATCAAAATACTCAAGTGCCTGAACGTGGTCAGTATAATCTATTTCTAGTAGTTTGCAGTCTGAGTAAGCACTACAAATTCCAAGCTCTCTTAAACTACTCAACCTCCCAGATGAAAAATTGTTATCCTTTTTTCCTCTCTGTGCTCTTTCCCGATCTTTAAAAAAGGAACAGCTGTTCTGTACCTATGAATAGAAGGCTCTGTTCTGTTTCGTTACTAACAGAGATTAGTAGTACCTCTTAAGAAGACAAGTTAAAATTTTCTGTTGAGACTAAAGGCTCTACATTTTAATTTTCTATGGCTTTTTAGCATGCTTTTATTTATATGGTTACATCAATGCTTCTTTAAAAGGTATGAACTTCAGTATTGCTTCAGCTTACCCAATCCAACACCCTCTTCAGGGCTGAATGAAAATGTCATTAATGAATGGTTTGCAACTCAGTGCTAATGTTTCATATGATGCCTTCCTAGCTTTTATTTGGTATCTGAAGACAAGGAATATTAGGGTTGGTTTTACCAGTAAAAGTAATTATAAAAATATCATAGCTATTTCTCTTAGTTATGTATTTTTATAATTTACCTTCTCAAGTTATAAATTTTAGAGATCTGGTAATATTTTTTTTTCCCTAGAGGACAAAATAAAAAACAATAGATGAATTAGAGAAAAATAGCATATAATTAATTTATATGTAAATTATTTAAAAATTAGTTGTATTGAATGCAACAACAATGGCAATACAAAGCAAAGTAAGATTCAAAAAAGTATGTCATAGTAAAAATAAAACCAAGAACTAAGAGGGGGAAATAAGACTGTTGTTATAACTACAGTGGATGAATAGTGTCCACTGATCTGTCACTTGGCTATCCCCCTGACCTGGAGGTGCCAATTACCAAATACACGATCCCCACCTGAACTAAATTGTAATTTCTGTCCGACATTTGCAGTTTTGCAGAGTATCTGAAAGTAAATTATCAATGTAACTTCTACAATTTGGTCTTGATTAAAATATCTTAGCTTATAAACAGCATCACCTGCAAGGTGGTACCTGGTTGGATAAACACTGAAGATGTTGGATGCCTTTTCTACTACATATATTTTAGTTTCAAGTACTGCACTGGTTTTTTCTCCATCAACAATTTTGCTGCAATAGCACCATCAATATAATTAGAGATTTCCAAAATTGCAACAGTGTGAGTGTGTAATAGTGTGGAATGTAATCAGAAGTGAGCTGAAAGTTCATCACTAAATTAATGATATTTTCTGAAAATTCATGAATTACCCAAAGTAATGATGTACTCCAAAGACCTTTTTTTTAATCACCTCAAAATCTGTAAGACTTTATTAAATTACTGCCTGCTGACTTATATCTATAGCACAAATGCATTGAATGGATTGCAGCATGATTTTCACATGTCCATAACCCATGATAGCAGGTGGGTTGGAACTTTAACACTTCTTTAAAATCCCTTCGAACCCAAGCTATTCTGTGATTCTATGACAAAAATGCAAGAAAAGAGCTTGAAGAATCCAATAATCCAAAGGAAACTGTTGAGGAAGTAAATAAAATATGAATGTACAATGGGTCATAATAAGAGAACATGCTGGCAAAATAAGGTGCTGTAGAGGGGAGAAAAGAAAAAAAAACCCACTGTTTATTATTTATTTAAATTCCATGGACACATGAATAGATTAATTGTAGGGAAGAGAGCAAGATCAAAGGTTTGTTTAAAATATAGTGGAGATGACTTGTCATATACCAAAAGGAGATAAGGCCTGAAATTTGAAAGCAAAAGATAACTAAGAAAGGGAAAAGCAATTAACAGTATAATATTTAAAATTAAAAAAAAATAATAAATCTTTTAGTAGCTGAATTGTGTTAAACAATCATCAGAAGTCTGTGGTTTTGGGATAGCTCTTAAAGGGGAGTTAACCAGAAAATATAATAAGCTATCTGCCCAAAACATTCACATCTGACTTTCTCTACTGAAGAATGACATTGTTCCTGACCAGCCTTTGGAGTTGCATTGAAAATACTGTAGCTTACAGAAACCTTTTTCTTAAAATTATATTAATATAATGGTCCAGAAAGTCATCCATATCCTGGGTTACATCAAAAGAAGTGTGGCCACAAAGTACCACCCCTTTACTGTGCTCTTGTGAGACTCTCATTTGGAGTAATGCATGCAGCTCTGGAGTCCTTAGCACAGGAAAGATATGGACCTGCTGGAGCAGGTCCAGAGGAAAGCCATGAAGATGATCAGAGAGCTGGAAGACCTCTCCTATGAAGACAGGCTGAGAGAGCTGGGGTTGTTCAGCCTGGAGAAGAGAATGCTCTGAGGAGACATTCTTGAGGCCTTTCAGTACCTAAGGGGGCCCATAGGAGAGATGAGAACTTTTTAGCAGGGCCTATTTTGAAAAGACAAGAGTTAATAGTTTTAAACTAAAACAGGGGAGATTTAGACTAGATACAAGGAAGAAACTTTTTTCAATGAGGATAGTGAAACACTGGCCCAGGTTGCCCAGAGAGGTAGTAGATGCCGCATCTGTGGAAACATTCAGGGTCAGGTTGGATGGGGCTCTGGGAAACCTGATCTAATTGAAGATGCCCCTGCTTATGGCAGGGGGCTTGGACTAGATGACCTTTAAAGGTCCCTTCCAATCCAAACTATTCTATGATTCTGTAATGGTTCAGCTAAAGTGGTACGGCATTTTCTCACATATCATTTTTGACACTAAGCTCATATGTTATAATCAGTTGCATTCAAAGCTTTTCCTAGCATGACCATTTTGGTAGTAATAAACCAATTTTATATTACATTTATATGAATAGCTTTTTTATTTACACTATGAAATACATTTATGGTACGAAGAATGTTTGCACCAGTCACATCTAATTATTTTTTTTTAATTTTTTAGAGCATACAAATCCATACTGTTACCTGTTAACACTAGTTCGTAGTGTTCATACTGACCTTCTGAAAAAAACTGTTTATTATCTTGTACTTATTTATAAGACAGCTTTTTGGTGTTTTGGGGTTTTTTGTTGTTTTGTTTCCCCATTGTCAAACTAAGCTCTGGTTGAAATACAGAACATAAAAGAAAGAAGGAACAATTAATATCTCTTTCTACAACCTCTGCTCTTTTCAAGTAGTGTTAAATAAATGATGATATACTACAAGATTTAAAGCCCAGCAAGAATCCTAAGCCTTCTAGAGTACTTATCACATTGCAGTTTAAAGGCAAACTGCTCTGACTCTCTAGGCCACCCTTTTGAAGCTTCTCATCTCAAAGAGAAATTAGCCTTCTAATTGAAAAGGCAATTTCTATTAAAACATATTTTATTAAATGAGAGTAAAAGCGGGAGTTTACAAACTGTCCTCTTTTAAGTGGACCCATGTCTATGCATATGCTTACCCTTGAGTAACTGAAAACATAAACCGAAAACAACAGTTTTATAAAATTCTACCATTATCTACGAAACATATAAACAAAAACCCTACAACCCATATAGTGAAGCTTTCCTGTAGGTTTTTTTCTAATTGGGTAAAGTTGTTTGTTTTTTTTTTCTTGGAGGGAGAAGAGGGCGAGGATATTTTAATTGGGGATTCTTGTTGCTGTTTTAAGGCTGTAAATGGAAGTTCATGCTAATGATATTTACCAAGGAGACTCCTGTAGGATAAAAATCTGTGTATTTTTATAAAATGATAGTTTGTACAAAGAGATCTGGTTTTACATAGCACTTTCAAAGCAAGCCTTTAACACGTAGTTATTAATCTTGACAATACCCTAGTGAATAAAGCAAGTATTTATTCCTTTTTAAAATGAATAAAGAAAAAAGAATCAAACCAAAAACCAAAAAAAACCCAAACAAACAAACAAAAAAAAAAAAACAAACCAAAACAAAAAAAGATAAGGAAGGTTTCCCAAAATGATAACTGACAAGAAAGCTGAGGATATAATCTGGGAGTTTTGACTACATCTCCCTCCACTGGATACACCACGTCAGGCATTTTAAAAGAAGTTTTCTCTGTGGCGGTTTTTTAAATGTATTGTTCCAGTTACAATTCAGAATTTTCCACTGGTTTCAAAGAACAAGCTTAACAAGCAACTAAAAGCAAAATATCTCTTAGTTATTTTAAATTAAACACATTCTGGAGGAAAGCTAAACATGCAGCCTCTACATCAAGGAATAGTTCTTTAAACACAGCCTTTTCTGGACTGGGATCAAAATTAGAGATGATTATGTGTTTCAGAGGAAAATTTCAACACTTGGCAGAAGCAAGTAAACAGTAACTGACTTAACAGAAATTTCTCAGCCTTAATAAGTTTGTAACACAGTCAGAGAATGGCTAAGGTTGTCAGACATCTCTAGAGATCATCTAGTCCCAACACCCTGCTCAAGCAGGGCCATCCAAAAAGGATGCTTGGATCATATCAAATTATGTTTTACGTTGCTTCGTGAATGAAGACTCCACAGCCACTTTGAGAAACCTATTTCAGTGTATGACTAACCTCACAAGAAAAAAAGCTTGAAAGACATCTTTGCATTTAACCTGCAAGTACTTAATATTACCCAGTGGAATGCAAACCAGGAGATAGATGAAATAAATCAGATGATGGTAGAGAACCAAGAATTCTATACAACGATAAGGTGGTTCCTTTAATGAGGTAAGCAGTGTAGTAAATGCAATTGTACTTTAAATTTAGGAGAACTTCTTGTCCAATTTCTAAAGCCATGGCATAGGGGATTTATAGAAATCTATGTAAGATAAGCAGGTCTTACTTTCGTATTATGTTTTAATTGACAAAAAATCTTGGAAATACTCATGGGAAGAAATAAATTGAAGAACAAAGAGAAAATAAATTAAGGGGCAGAATCATAGATGATTGAAAGTACAATAATATAAAGAAGATTAAACCTTGAAAAGATTGTGAATAGGGAATAATATTAATAGAAAAAAAACAGGGTTCAATGCATCATCTTTACTATATGCCTACTGAATTTCAGGTTTTTATTTCAATTTTGGATGTAAAAGACAACATAGGGAATTACTGCAAAAAAAATCACCTATTTTAAGACCAGCTGCAGATGCCTTGTCACTTGCATTATTTACTAATGCCCAAAAATGTGTTTTGTTTTTTATTACAGTGATTCTTTTCTCCACATGCTTCAGAAGCCAGTAGAATAAATACAATCTTTTCTTCTCCATGGGAGTGACATCACTAGCTGGGAAAGATTTCCTAAGACTAGAAAAAATGTAAGAAAGATCTGTCTCCACAATCTTTTTAACTCCTAGCTAGAACATAGTTGAAACTATTCCAAGAGGGCCATAAGCATTTGTATTATCATACAAAATGGAGAGCTGGAACATTGTCAGTCGGGAAAAATGAGCACACTATTATGCACATGAGTAAGTGTTTAAGGAGAGACAATTACTTGCAAAGTCACTAATTAGATCTCTAAGTCTTATTTCAGTCCTAGTTTAGGCAATCCTTGGAGTATTATATATATTGGATGAAAATGCCCTTTCTACAATCAAACGACTATGAGAACAATTATTTTATGAATACTCTCCTCATCATTCCTAATATGTCTTTTCCTTTATGTCCCTTGTACCAGGATTTACGGAGAAGGAGGTTATGGGATAAGTATTTCTCCCATCTCTGGATATTTTCCCTGTTGGAGAGTCTGTAACTGAGGAGTTCAAGACTAATTCTGCTTTCTTAGAATAAAACATAGAGCCAGAGAGAGATATGTTCTGAGTTTGTGACCACTGTAAAATATGATACGGGTTATGTGTGGCAACTAGGGATTGGACTTTAAAATTTCCAAATGTTCACTCCAGTCTTATGTTCTTATATGACCACTATGCAATTAGTGTAATAATGGTTCCTAATTTAGTACATCCCAAGTGAATCTTTTAGTGATAGAATGGACTTCGTGAATTTCTCTGGGTATAGAGCCTCAAGGTCCAATCAGTCTTATTGTGATACGTGTAATAATCCTATGAAGACTTAGCAGACCTTTGTGCATGTGTCAGGTTTATGATATGTACTATTCACTGTTCAACTACTAAGCTGATGGGTATTAACTTACTGATACTGATTACCTAATAAATATTAGCTTAATTTATAATCTAACTGTAGTATAGGTTTTTTTAATACAAGTCTGTACAGCTCCTGGTACAGTGAATAAAGACTGTGATGAAAATCACAATTTTAATACTACTAATAATGATACCGATACATTTAATGGACTGTCAAATGGGGAAGAGCCTCTTATTTCTGTGAGATGTTATTATCACATTATGCCTACACCTGAAAAAGTCTTAATAGTATGTTAATCCTGCAGATCTGTTTCACTATTAAACACAGTTCTAAAAATCCTAACTACAGTTCTAAATAATGGGCTTCATAAAATGCAACTTCATTTTTATAAACAGAGGTCATCCTTGGTTCATTAAAGGTAGACAACTGACAAGTGTACAGTGTTAGAGTACTCCACTCCAGCAGCTCACAAAATATATCTTTGGCAATTTAATCTCAAGAAAGAAATAAGGTTTTTGATAAGTTCAAAGGGGATAGTCTTGATGTTATGGGGAATACACCCATAATGTATGAAATAGACGGAAACCTTACTGAAAACGATAGTGCGAATAAATTACTAGGTATAAATAAATTGCACTTTTAGTACCTATTGTACCTCTCTGGAACAGAAGTCTGCAACCACAAATTGTCATGAAGGAAGGTTAGCCATACTCTTAAGCAATGTTTTATCATTGCACCTGCAAGAATGACAAGCAAAAAGAAAAAGGATTGCAGTTACACTTAAACACAGTAAGCACTTAAATGAAACACTATTAAAAGAGTTGAATTTTACTGGTCAATCAGAAAATACCTTGATTATTAAGGGCCATCTGTTAAATTGAGCTGATCTTTAAGTGTTTGATGTCACATTTATTTTTTACTTTTTAGACATTTTTGCCTTCTCCAAAACACTACTGAATTTTTTAATTTTCATTTTAAAAAGTAGTTCCTTGTTATTTTAGACATGTCAGCAAGCATGTTGAACAAGCTGCTGAGCTGTTGTTATACAGTTTGCTGAGAACTCTTGTTTTTAAAAACCCTAGCTTTGATTTTCCACATTTTCAAACACTATGATCAATAAATAAAGATTATTAATCAGTCTTACAATGACATTTTTTAAAAATACTGAAGCTTGAAATAATACAGAAAAACAATTCCAAGCATTTGTGAAAGATTGCAATTAGTCCAAATTCAGTTGTCTATAAACATCCTTATACCTCTGCTAAGAGTTTTAGCTTTTGCAAAAAGATTTCTATAGCAAAAGAAAATACCAATAGAAATGCCAAAAACATCTGAAAGGGGAAATAGAAAATGTCAAATAGTATGCTTTTTTTTCTGTAATAACCTGCTTCCAGAACCAACAGGCAATTAAAATAATTCTGTAGCTAAAATGACTCAGTAGCATCTAATTCTCAGATACTTCCTGGAATTCTTGGAAAAGCTCAGCTCTGTGGACTCTGTCTTCTGCAGCCTCGTGTCATGACTTAGCTGTCATCAGGGATGAATTTGTAGCCCAAGACAGCAATGTATAAAGCAGGATAGTATAGTGTACTGCAGTATGTAGTATCTTTCAGGTACATTGTTATTGTACTGTAATTTGTGGTATAAATTGACAGAAGCAGGAGATAAGCCTTCCTAGTTCAACCGTGTATGACCATGGTAACAATCAACAGCATTATTCTTTTGTGGTAACATAAAAGGAAAATTTTGAGTTTGGAATTTTTCTGACTGTCCACAAATCTGTCCCTGCTCCAAAACATGAAATGTATTCCACAGCAAAGGAAGATGTGCTCTGTCCTTATAGGTGCATCACTTATCTCTGTTCTTCTGTGTGAGGAAGCACAAAGCTTCCTCTCCTTCCCTTTCAGCAGCTGCCATCTAGCCATATGGTACCAGAGAGATTGAGCTGGAGGTCAATACGTTTCAGGTTTTTCTACTATTACAGGGATATTTACTCATGTAAATAATGCTGTATTCCAGTCCTCTTCCTTCTTTCACAAAATAGCCTAGCAGAGTTGAGAGAAGACCATGATTTGAAGGCTGCAGCATTTTAGGTGTTGGGTTTTTTTTTTTGCTTTAAAACATGTCATAGAGATACTGTGCCAAATACAGACATTAATCCACCTCTATCAACATGCCCTTATTCCAATGTGCAGAGTTGGAGCTGTAAGTCTAGTATTTGATTCTCAACAAATCATCAGGAAGAAATATTAATATAAGCTGGTTCAACTATAGCAAAGGAAGAGTTGAAAAAAAGTTAGCAGAGATTTGCTTCTTTATCAGGTGAAAAGTGTAGTGTAATGACTCTGCCTTTAAATGTCATTTTTATGTCTGAAAGGATAAAAGGAAATTAAAACTGTTGGGCTTTCTTATTCTTTATCTGAATTAATTTCTTTGACCACTGGGTTATTGCAGTGATTTGTTGCTCTTGGACTTGTATTGTGTTCTGGTGCTAGCACTGCTGAGAAAATATCTCCTGTAGACTTATAATGAACAGGCTCAAATTGCCCTGCAATGTGACACTTATCATTATTTCCCCCCTTGCCAACTGAAAGTGGGAATGTTAATACATTTAAGGCAGGCTGAGGAGAACTGCTGGTAACTCAAATGCCTGCAGATCAAACCCTTCCCCCACATTTCCCCACATCAAATATTATTACTGCAGCTGAATAAAATGAAGAACTATTCTGGCTCATATTACATGGATATCTAATGGTATTGAGTTCAAGGCCCACTGTGCTGCTCCTGTGAGATTTACGGACTAGGAAAGAAACATCTCAAGAAACAGTGGCTGAGGCTAGATCGATTCAAGCTGGAAACAAGACATATATTTTTAATCAAAAGCTATCAGGGAAGATAGACTCCATGTCCTATAGTGTTCCAAAAAAGCTCACACTTTCTACAAAACAGGATACTGTTTATTCAAATGCCAATTATTAGGCTAAATACAGGAATAATGAATGAAATTCTGTGCATCCAAGCATATCAGATATGATGAACTGTTTGAGCCTCTGGCCTTAAAATTTCTGAATGACAATCTCATTGTGTAGATAGTGGGCAGCAGGGTGAGGTTATCATTCCTATTTTACAGATGAGGAAAAAAGACTACAGAGGAAATACATTACAGATACTTTGTTTGAGTCTAATGAATTCAGGGTTTTTTATCTACATAACAGAACTTCAGATCACCATTTTGAAATAAATATATACAGCATTTGGATATATAGAGGTCACCTGCATGCCTCCTTGTACAGCTTCTCATCTCTCTGGTATTTGAGCATGATACCTGATACATAAGGTATAAAGAATAAGTTGAACTGCCACATCTGTGATTTAACCCTTGTTCTCTGTCTTCCCAGATATCTTGTGATTGGTGCTTACTGTCACATCATTACTGTCTGACTTCTCCTTCCTGTAGCAGTAGGATCTCATTCGTTTACCCATTTCAGCTGCACTGTAGTCAACAGACTCCCTGTGCTCATTCCTTTTTTATAAGAATTAGTGTCAACATTCCTCCTGGAAAAGAAACATAAGGCTCATGTAGAATTGTTCTTGCTATGTTGAAGATATGTTTACAATATTCGCTGGAGGGTTCAGCTTAGGAATTAAACAACTAAGTGCGTAAGTTCTGGCCTCCATCCCCACAATCCCTGCCAATATAGCATCAGCATTTGTAGACATACAGCTGTCCACCAGATAAGATGACACCCTCTGGGTATCTGTTGCCACTGGGGATATTATAAGTTGGAACCAGCATTTCCTCACAAGCTGGGAAGCTAAAGTCTTACCAACTCATTCATGCGTTTTCCTCCACTGTATTTTTTAAATTAATGTAAAGACCCAAGGCAGCCCTATTGTTCCTGCTACCATACTCTCTGCTGCTTCTGTGAATCGTTTAGTGTAGGGCTATGACTACTCCCTGTAGGTGTAAAACTGATCTACATTGACCCTAATTGGCTTAGAAAGTCTGCCAGGATCACAGCATAATATCAACCAGCTATTATCCTGTGTTATTATATTAGACTGTAGCATGGAGCAAAAACTTACAAAGTTTAAGATTTTATTGTTTGGATACTGTAAAGAAAGCTTAAAGAAAGAGAGTGGCAATGCTTTTTCTAATTTAAGACAATGACCCAGATGGATCTGATTGACCCAATTAACTGAAGGACCTAATTTGGAAGCACGGATTGCTGTAGGCACTGGCTGTTGTCAGAGGACAGAGACAAGCATCTCTGTTGGGGGTTGATACCACCTTAGTTTTGAATTGTCCTACAGAGGTACCTTTCTCTCTCCTTAACTGTTAAGTATGCTTAGGTTTCCAATTTAAGTACCTCTGTTAGGTACATAAAAGTAGGTGGGATGAATCTGTGCTTCAGCAGAGGTGGCAAATTGAATGGAAATAACTGGGCAAAGCAAGAATAACAGCAGTACAACCGTGGTTTCTGTTTTACGTAGAGCCAATCTTGAATCTATTGATGACATCTATTGGAGATACGAATTTTCCAGTGGTGTCCTCACTGAGCTCCATTTAACCATCCATGAGACTGGTAGATATTTCAACAAAACTCAATCTTTCACTAGACAGAGATTTTTGAACAAAACATGTTGGTTTGTTTTTTGTTTTTGGTTTTTTTTTTTGTCAGAGAATGTGCATCCTTTAGAACTGCAAATGCTGAGCTTAAGGTTATTTTTGTTATACAGGTCAGTTCTTTGGCTACCCAGACTGGGAAAACACAGATGGGAATAAGTCTCAAATTTTCACTCTTATGTAGGTTTTCAGGCCTCTGAACTTTACGCAAGACAGAAACATCTGCATAAGCAGTTGTCCTGGTTTGAGGTAAAATGAACCAATTTTCTGTTTTACAGTTTTGCTTTCTTAGCTAGGCCTCTCCTAGTTAGCTGGGCTCTGAAATTAACAGCACATTGTGCAGAGCTGTTCCATCTCGCAGTGATAAGACCTGACTGTACCGGGGGATGGTGCAGAGAGGCCCTTGTTTAGACTTATTGCTGGAAGAACCAAGGTCAAATAATTTTCGTTGTTCGCCCGTCGGAGGGTCCCGCCTTCAAGGAGGAGCGGACAGGACAGGTGACCCAGGA